>JARHVA010003629.1:1395000-1662500 GCA_037957365.1 Torreya grandis | reverse complement strand
TCATTAGGTCTTGAACTACCAGTCATATTTAGACCTTGATCATACCTTAAAACCTATTATACTATTATAAAAACCTAATTATAATGTCAAAAAACCTCATAAATTTCTCATGTACTACCATCCATCATCTCACAAGCCTTAGAATGCTTACCTCATCATGTTACCAAGCCTATGCTTCCTCACTAGGTTTCTTCGTGTAAGGACTAAACCTAAAAAATTGTCTTTAGAACTCATCTAAAGGATTAATTATCTTTTTATCATGTTTACAAAACTTTATATACTTTTTCATGCCTATAATAAAATAAATCACCAAGTTTCACTATGCTTCATGTTTACGCCTTCTCTCAAGGCTAGACTAGGATTCTCAAGACACCTAGTACACAATAGTAGCTTACCTTATATCATGATATTGACTTTGAGATTACATTAAAATTATAATAATTTACCACATTTTCTTATAATTCTTTCTCAATAGAGAGACAAAAGGTTACCTTCAAATTTTATCTTGTCAAAAGACTTCTTTATCACATACCATCTTACCACGCATGGCCTCAATTATGACCTTTATATTAATGACATATTATCTAGACTTTGACATTAATGACTTGAATTTGACATCAATGACAACAAATTTTTTTCAAAACCAATAATAGGAACAAACCACAACAAGCTTGCGGCACAAAATGGGGGTAATAAACATACAAAGTAAACATGCATAGAAGATGTATACTCATATCAATTTATATGAATTCCTAATGCACGGGAGATAAATACAAATTTAAATATATCTACTCTTACAAAGGAGGAATAAATTTAGTAATACTTACTTTTAAAAATGAACCCACCGAGCCTCAATTTCTCCCTTGGCCAAGGTGCTTCATAAGAGGTTATTGTGGCATGTAAATATAACAAGGATAAGTCATCTATAGGATTAACGACTTCTCTATTCATACAAAATATTTTTCCTCAAGACAAGATCTATATCTCTAAAAAAAATTGTTTCCCTTACTTTCCACTCATTTCTTAATTTGGAAGTAAGAAACTAGTAAAAGGGGTGTGTAAAATAATACCTGGTAAAAGTGCATGCATGATGTAGATGATGATGGTAACTCCTATTTGTCTTGAAAGGAATAACCTATAGAAAAGAAATACCCTAGAAAAGGGGTTGTTAGCAAGATTGTTTAGTGGACTACCTAACATGAGCTAGATCCAAGAAGCGTATGCTTGCTAGGAGGCTATCAATCCACTATTGATAATAATTAATTTGATGTAGATGAAAATAAATAATACTTACATTCAAAAACATGAAAGTAAATGCATGCAATAAGAAGAAAGTAAAATGCTTGTTCAAATAAAATGACTAAATATACAAAAATTAGGTCAATACTCATGCTAAGATAGTTAGAGTCAGGTCCAAAAAATTAGGCAAGGCTCTGTGAATAGGTAGGAATACAAAAATTATTGTTTGATTGGGGTTAAGAGGCTAAAAATGACATGTTATTTTCTACCATAGTGACCATCGATGGTTAGGTGAACCGTCGATGGTTGGGATGACCATCAATAATTGGGTAACCATCGATGGTTGAGGTGGTTGTTGGTGGTTGAGCTAACCATTGATGTTTTCTTGTGTGTTACTAGAAATGATAAAAAAAACTTTTATATTAGATAAATGGTCAGGTAGGGATTTGAATATGGGTCTGGTTAGAGATGAGAAGCTCAGTGATAATTTAGATCAAGTCAAGAGGGTTAGAAATTGAATAAAAAAAAGAAACAAGTACAAAGTTACCTATAACTTGTTAAATTTTTAATGGTGGAAGGTTAGAGTAATTTTCTTAGAGTGACTGTAATAGCTTTGAGAGAAACTTAGATAGAGGTTCAGATCTATATTGCTACTAATTTATTGTTGATGAAAGGTTGAATACCTGTGTGTAAGAAGATTTGATAGCTTGGATGTGGATCCCATTCACCTCTAACTCTTCTCTTTTTATAGGATGAAGTTACTAATTATACAAGAAGAAGTTGTTAACTATGGTGATTTGTAGTTGGTTGGCATCACATAAGGTATACATACTAATTTGTGCCATGTTTATCTCGTACATAGCTATAAATTCTTTTAAAGCAAGTTGCAAACCTAATCATTGAAGGCCAAGTTAACCATTAATGGTTAGGCTAACCATCAAAGGTCAAGTATCTAAAGTAAATTGGTTAATAAAGGGGTGTTTAAAAGGTTAAGTTAAAAGTGTTAATTTAGTGTTTTGATGGGTTTAAGTTAGTGAATGAGTATAGTTAGCTAGGTGGTCAACTAGACTCAAGGTCTAGTGGTTGAGGGGGGGGGGGTTGTAAGGAATTTCAACATCTAAAACTATCATGTGCAATTTTTTAGTGTCTACATTTTACCCCTTTTTCTTATGTGGCCTTGAATCGACAAGATGAAAAATAAAAATGGATTACTAGTCTAGGTTTGATTACCCCAAGTATAAGAGAATTTATTCCCCCTCAAACCAAAATTCTATGAGGTGAAAGAAAAACTAGGTCCAGGTTTGATAATTGGTAGGTAAGGAGTCATGAGGTGGGTTAAAAAAAGGGTTGGGTATTTAGAACACAAACATATGCAAAAAATATGACTAAGTATGATAGTTAAGATCATGCAAATATTAAAGTTGTAAATGTTGGTAAAAATAAGGTCAGTTTTAGAGGGATGTGTGATAGGGATAACCAATGTACAACATTGGTCATAGCTGATCAGGTCATTCCTATCAAGTCATGTAGACAAGGTCAATGTTTTCATAGGTATTTGAGTTAGTAAGTGCTCTCATGAAAAACATAAATGGTCTAGTCATGCATGATGTGGTGTTAATTTCAAAAGTGTAACATGGCAAGGTTGGTCGTTGTCATAAAAAAGACCAAGCAGGGTTATCATAAAAAGGTGAATATTTCAAGTTAAAAATGGCCAACATTATGGTGGACATGGTCAAATAAGTGGTCAAATAAGGGTTATCTCTTAAAGTTCAGGTGGTTCATTGGGTGAGATGAGGTAATCTACAAAAATTAGCACCTAGGTAGGGTGATAAAAAGTTAAAATTTTTGGGGATCCTGACCGTCAATGGTCATAGGTCCCTAGAGTTGACTATTGATGGTCACCCTAATCATCGATGGTCAGGAAAGAGCCTTAAAAATTTGAAACATAAAAAGTTTAAAGGAAAATTCATTTTCACTATTGAATTTAGAAATTGGTGCTCTAGTGTTCTTGGATATTTTTACATTTTACATTTGAGCTTACTGAGGAGTGTTGTGAGTGGTGAAGCACATGTGGTACCAAGCTTGATATGCAATGACTAATTTTAGATGGGATCACATGGGTCAGTAGCCCATGGATTTAGATCCCACAAGGGAATTGGTATAGGGTGGTGGCTAGGATGGATAGTCATAGGTAGCACTTGAAGCAACAAAGGCCTAGATTACTAGATTATAGGGATAGGTGGCCACTTTATAGGGCCAAATTGTCATTTTATAGGGTTAGGTAGTGATTTTTATTCGAGAGTGAGATCAAAAAAGTATCTCTCTTGGGTTATTAACTTAGGAGAGAGATTCATTAAGGAAAAGGGTATTAGCAATGGCAACAATAATAGGGGCACCTACAAGAGAATCAGATATGATTCTTATGACATGGTACTTTGCCACCATTGAGGAGTTAAGATATTATGAGGTGATAGTACTGACATAGTTGCCATTAGAGCTATGATATGGAGAGTATATGGCCATATTAGTAGGTGGTCCATCTATAACTACTTTTGGATAGTGGGCTTATATAATGGGTCAAGTAGGGAGATTATGAGGACCACCACTAGATGGTAATGTAGGTGCAGGTGTAGGTGGGGCCAATGGTAGTGGTACCCCAAGGGCCTAATATATGAGATTATATGATGTATATGCTTTGATTATGATACCAACTTGCATGCCACTGATGTGAAATGTATATGAGAGAGATATATTTATACATTATTACATGTATTTCTTGTTGAGGATTATATACTCATTGGCATGTGTTACTTTTATTATGATGTATATGATGATGAGGTTTTATGATGATTATGGATGTTTATTGATGTTAATGGTCTTTATGGTTATTATGTTTATTTTATGTTTTGAGATATTTATGGATGAGGCTTATGAAATTTATGGTTCATTAGTTTAGGTATGTGGTAATGTGTATGGATGTTCATGATGTATGTTTTGTTATGATGAAATGATAGGTTGCTCATGCCTTATGCTCTATGATATGATATGTGGATTCGTAGTTTTAGGCATGTGATGTTGTTCATTGATGGATGTGATGTTGATGATCATGGATGGTTTTATTATGTTATATGATGATGTGATGAGGGAGTTGAAACATGGTTGTGATGAGATGTTTGATCTTATGATGAATATGTTAATATGTGTTGTAATATCCCCAATTTCCCCTCAAATTTGAAACTGGATATTTCCCTGACTATCTCTCTGTATTTTTCTTTTTAAATATTTTGCATGAGTAAAAATGCGATTTTGCAAGATAAATTTAGATAAACAATAAACCACAGTAAATCTCTTATTTGCTAATCAAATATCTTACCACTTTTTCAGATAATTACAATTACAGTCTTTGCTTATACATATAAAGAATATTAAAATATGATCTAAAAACCCTAATCTTTTGCAAATCAAGAAGTTAAGCTTGAATCTGGAAGTCTCGACCTGCTGTGTCAAACACACAATTGTCGGCATCGATCGATATACTGCTGACGTCGGTCACTGTCGATCCTTCTTTGCCGACGTCGGTCTTCAGTCGGCCGATGTTGGTCACTGGGGATCTCTTTCTATCGAGGTTAGTATCTATGTGGATCTATACGGACCTGTACAGACTTCGTACAGTCACCAATTAAGCACAACCTATCTATTTTCAACCCCTGATCTGAAGATATGTGGCTCTAATATAGAAGATCTCTATCTGTATAATTTATTGAATCAAAACTAAATAAGAAATATTTGAAATACTATGATAACTTTTGTGTGAAGTTATGTCTCAAATTTGTAAACCTCTGTGATAACTTTTGTTTGAAGCTATCTCTCAATTTGGCAATAGATCAACTGATATTTCATAGCCTTTGAATTGCACACACTGAAGAGTTGACGTTCTCCAATGCAGATGGAATCCTGGAACCCTTGGCTCAGTCTTCACAGAAGAATTCTTCAAAATCAATAATCAATAATCAATGCATAATCCAAACTCTCTCCCATGAGAAACCCTTATACCCTCCAAAGGTGTGCTTGCTAAAATTAGATTTCCTCAAATTAGAACTTGGGTTTCTTAAATTAGAATTCCTCAAATTAGAACTTGGGTCTTAAAATTAGACCAATTCTTAAATTAGAATTAGGGTCTTAAAATTAGACCAACTAATTAATAATTAATTATTAATTATTAATTAGACCAAATAATTAATATTTGATTAAATCAATCAAATATTAATATCTCCCTTAATTCATATCCAAAAAACTCAAACAAAAAGGCAAGCCCAGCTCCATCAAGACCCTCTATCCATCCCATCAGCCTACGAAGGTCGCATAATAGGCTAATCCTCAACTCTAAACATGTCAACTCAAAAGGGGACATGGCAATCTGCCCCTCCTGAAATTGCTTACCCTTAAGTAATCACTGAATGATACACCCATCAATCCACTTGGATCCCAAATGTAGTCATGATCTTCCCTGTTGTCAATCAATGCAAACTTGATGCCATGTGCATCCCTAGTACTAAGATAAGCACCCCAACATCCAATCCATAAATGAAAATCAGCAAGCAACTCAAGCAAACTCCTTACCTAAATAATATCTAAATTTGGATTGTGAAGGCTAAAAATAGTCATATCATCATCAACCTGTGACCCGATTGTAACAAAAAGTTGAGTCCCTACCACATGTGATAACTCCTAAATTACACTCACCTCAAGACCAAGCTCATCCTCATATCTCTCCTGTGTTGGTGCCAATGTGCACTCGTCATCGCACTCTATCATGTCATGTGGTCTAAGCATCCCCATCTGATGAAAAAATATGTATCTGAAGCTATTGCCCTATATTTCCTTAAGAATATGTGTCTTTCCATCAACATCAAAGAGAACTTCCATGTCCTTGAGATGAAGAGTAACTTCCTCAAATGAATGAAGCCACTTCATACCCAAGACTAAGTCTATGTCCCCCATGTCTACCACATAATAATCAACCTTGAACTCATAGTTGTTCAAGCGTAATGGGAGGTCTCTAATCATACGCTCACACCTAAGAGTGTGACCATCGACTACCTTAACTCTGATACCCTCAAAATCTTTTGTAGTGAGTCCACGCTTCTCCACAAATCTAGCATCTAAGAAATTATGTGTGGCTCCTGTATCAAGAAGGGTGATAACCTTCTACCCTGCCAAAACTCCACGGAGTCTGAATGACTCATCCGACTGAATGCTGGATAGGTGTGCCTCCTGTATGTGAAGCTCTAACTCTACCTCTACCTTAGGCCCTGAAGCCTCTGCCTCTACCCCCTCAGAACTATTTTGCTATTAAGAATCCTCTAAATCTGAATCCTCATAATATGCCCACATCACACGATTCACCTTGCCCTTAGGTCTCAAAGGACAATCGTGATGGATATCATATGGACCTTTGCAGTAGAAGCAAAGCTTCTTCCTGCATAGATTATTAAGCACCTCATGATCTAAAGGTGGTGCGAATCATTCTTTACACCTGATTTATCTATGTTGAAATCCAGTCTCTCTATATTTGCGTTGGAGCACTTATGGTCTCTAGATGAAGAAGTACCTTTGGAGTTAAATTTATGGGATGGGGCTGCCATCTCCATAATACGCACCTTCTTCATAGCTACTTGTAATGAAGGAGGATCAAAGGCTTTGATCCAACCTCTCAATGGTTCTGTCAATCCCTCCATGAAGAGAACTACCAATCTACGCTCAAAAATATTGGGCACCATGACTGCCAATCTCTGAAACTCACCAATGAAGGACTCCAAGCTACCTATTTGTCTCAACTATGCTAGATCTCAAAAGTAAACCTCAGGATATTTCCTGTCAAATTGCTCAACCAATCTATCCATAAAGTCCTGGTATTCTGTCACCTGGTTATGCTGAAGTGTTACCATACCATGGTACCACCAATCATGTGCTACTCCATCCAAGTGTAAAGTGGTGTATTTTATGGCCTCTATCTATGACATCAGTCTCAATGCCAAAAAGGTGTCAAGCTTATGAACCCAAGCTTGAGCTGTCATCTTGCCGTTGCCGTCAAAAGTAGTCAAAGAAAGCTTACCAATAACCTTCTTCATCTCATTGAATTGAACTCTAGGCCTCCTGTCCTGTCTAACTAATCTATAGTGCTCTTTCCTCAACTGAACAAAATGATCAAAGGACGTCATCTCTTGAACATGAGGAGGTAATAAGTCCCACTCATCATTTGTAGCCATGTAAACATCTATAAATGGGGAATTTCCTGCCTCCTCCTCTGCTGGTGCCTCTGGTTCTTCTTAAACAAATGTAGGACGTGTAGGTCTATCCATTGTTTTAGAGTGGGTCTGCTATGGTCTCTGATTAACCATAGCACTCCTATCATCTCTTTGTTCCCCATTCTATCTATCAGGTGCATTCATCCCCCTTATCATAGTCGTAAGTGCCTATAGTGTCTGATTCATCTGCTGTTGGCTTGTCATCATAACATGGTGAAATTCTCTAGTGTCCTATTCAGCATCATACCTGTGGCCCCTGGGTGGGCTACCCTCACATTTGTCACTCATGATAATCTGCTACTATTCTAACAACTGGGTACCTTCAAGCAAGGCTCTACTGCATGTGTTATACCTGTGTGGTCCCAACTCTTGTGGCTACATAAGATTGTCACACCCTCAGGATGGTAGGATTTAGCTCTGATACCACTATAATATCCCTAATTTCCCCTCAAATCTAAAACTAGATATTTCCCTGACTATCTCTCTATATTTTTCTTTTTAAATATTTTGCATGAGTAAAAATGTGATTTTGCAAGATAAATTTAGATAAACAATAAACCATAGTAGATCTCTTATCTGCCAATCAAATATCTTACCACTTGTTCAGATAATTACAATTATAGTCTTTGCTCATACATATAAAGAATATTAAAATATGATCTAAAAATGTTTATCTTTTGCAAATCAAGAAGTTAAGCTTGAATCTAGAAGTCTCAGCCTACTGTGTTGAACACATAGTTGCCAGCGTCGGTCGATATACTGCCGACGTCGATCACTGTCGGTCCTTCTCTACCGATGTCGGTCTTCAGTCGGCTGATGTCAGTCATTGGGGATCTCTTTCTACTGAGGTCAGTATCTACGTGGATCTATACGGACCTATACGGACTTCGTACGGTCACCAATTAAGCACAACCTATCTATTTTCAACCCTTGATCTGAAGATATGTGGCTCTAATACATAAGATCTCTATCTATATAATTTATTGAATCAAAACTAAATAAGAAATACCTGAAATACTATGATAACTTCTATGTGAAGTTATCTCTCAAATCTATAAACCTCTGTGATAACTTTTGTATGAAGCTATCTCTCAATTTGGCAATAGATCAGCTGATATTTCACAGCCTTTGAATCGCACACACTGAAGAGTTGACGTTCTTCAATGCAGATGGAATCCTGGAACCCTTGGCTCAGTCTTCACAAAAGAATTCTTCAAAATCAATAATCAATACATAATCCAAATTCTCTCCCATGAGAAACCCTTATACCCTCCAAAGGTGTGCTTGCTAAAATTAGATTTCCTCAAATTAGAACTTGGGTTTCTTAAATTAGAATTCCTCAAATTAGAACTTGGTTCTTAAAATTAGACCAATTCTTAAATTAGAATTAGAGTCTTAAAATTAGACCAACTAATTAATAATTAATAATCAATTATTAATTAGACCAAATAATTAGTATTTGATTAAATCAATCAAATATTAATATCTCCCTTAATTCATATCCAAAAAATCTGAACAAAAAGGCAAGCCCATCTCCATCAAGACCCTCTATCCATCCCATCAGCCTACGAAGGTCGCATAATAGGCTAATCCTCAACTCTGAACATGTCAACTCAAAAGGGGACATGACATGTGTATAGTTTAGGTGATGTTTGGGTTTATACATAGTGGATGATATGTTTTTTCTTGAATATGATCATGGACATGTGATTGATGTTTTTGATTATGGTTGGTTTGATGATGTGATTATATGATGATGTGGTTCATAGAGAGGATTTTATATGATGATAGGAGTATGGATATGTGATAGATGATTTAGTCATAGTTTATTAAGATATTATGTGCTAATGTTTTGAATTATTGTTACATTTATGGGAAGTAGATATATGACATGGTTGATGACATCTATTGATATGATGTGTTTTATGTTGTTTATGTTATGATAAATGATTATTGCTCTAAGGATAATGATGCAGAAATGTGACTGTTGATGTTTTATGGTTTTGATGTTTTGTTCATGGATAGGATATGGTTTATGGACATGGTTCATAATGTGATGATGTATATGGATTATTACAATTTTGAGAATGATGTTTTGAATGTTTTGATATGATATGTGATATCAAGATATAATGAAATCACATAAAGTATGTTTAGATAACAAACCAAATGTGGAAAAGAGAGAAGAATAATGAGACATATGTCCACATGAACTACTGAATAGAGGGTAAGAAAAAGGCATGATGTGTTTATTGGTAAGGGTTGAAAAAAACTAAAGTTGGATTGAATTAATAAAAATAATCCTTTTGAATGCTTTGCTTGAGCATGCTTTGATTGAAAAATAAGATATCTTGATTTCTTTGTGTCAAGTAAGCTCATAATCCCTTGATTTTAGAGACGGTATGAAGGGAAAGTAGGTGATAGGTTGAAGTGGGAAATGGGTGATAGGGTTGCTTGATATGGGTTATTTTTCCCCTTCTATGGGTGAGCAAAGAATTATAATAGACAAGTCCATGTCTTAATATAATGTGTAGACTAGTCGATATGGGAAGTCTACTAATTTCATATATAAAAGCTAATTGTGGCTTACTTGCTTTGATTTTGACATAGGTTTATTTTTTTCTTTTGTTATGTTGATAGGTTGGTGAAGATGATAGATGAAAAAAGCTTCAAATGATTGTTTTTGACAAACATAACTTAGTCATCCTTCAAGGGAGTGGTCTAAAGTTAGAATTTTATAGTTGTCCTTTAAAGGATTAGTCTATCTTTAATCAATTTAGTTTTTGGGCAATTGTCCTTCAAGGGAATAGTCTGTAATGCTAGAGATATAGATCCAAGTGATATTTTGGTATCTGAATTTGATTTTGAATGCTAGGTTTAGACATGGACAAGTCTATTTAGGCTTAGAGGTCAAATTTTATGGAGGCAAGACTTTTAGCATAAAAGTTTAATGATAGATGAGGGAAAGTGGTTTGAGAGACAACTGATCATAGGATTCCATTTGACTAGAGATGAAAAGTATCCATGAGAACCATGCCATGGGTAGAGCCGTTGTATCCATGCTTAGGATTAGACTATACTATGATGGATAATCACATGGTCATATGATCTAATCAAGTGTCCCCAAGAGGAAATAGGGTGAATGGTATAAGGAAAGTGAAAATCTCATAAATCAATGGAAAAGCTTAAGTTAGATAGTAAGGTAAGTTTGATCCTTGTTTTAACAATAAAAAGGACATAGATGTGAAGCATTGAGAGGCCCAGCTTCTAGTTTACCTTTGAGGGAGGAAAAAAAATAAGCTCTTGATCCATACTTATAGGTTATGATTTAGGGTCCAAGCTAATTAAAGGTAAACTTGCCTCTTTTTCTTTTCTCTATATTAGTTACATGTTGGTTTTCCTTAAAGACAAGGTATTCGATATTAAATTATCACTCGTTTAAGTGTCTTTTGTAAGAATTATTGATTAATTATTTATAGACACAAAGATGATTAAGAACTGTAAGGTGATGTTCATCAAGAAGTTCAAGATGTGAAAGATGTTCTTGATGATAATCTCTCTCAGAAAAAATCTCGTGCACAGATATGAAAAGAGAGGGAATATGGACTTCAATAGACAACACTACTTCTACTCCAAATACAAATGAGAAAGGGGTAGCACTCATAGAGGTTTGAATGCTAGTGTGATAGGCCCATAAAGTAAAAGGGATGTGCAAGTGCTAATCTTGACCTGAATCACTTAATACTTTAGTTAACATTTTATTAAGGGTTTTATTAGAGGCTTCCACCTCTCCATTTTCTTAGGGATGATAGGGTTAGGAAAAGAACAATTTAATGATAAAATAATCACAAAGACCTTGGACTTTCTTGTTTTTAAAGGATTTACCATTATCAGTGATGATCTTATGGGGAACACCAAAGCAGAAGATGATATGGTGATTGATGAATTCAATAATCTTATCATCTTTGGTTTATATAAGAGGAATGGATTCCACCCACTTGGTGAAATATTTGGTAGTGGTAATGATGGATTGGTGTCATTATGATGAATGAGGATTGATTTCCATAATAAGGTTGAGACCCCATTGTGAGAAGGGACAATAGTTTTTGATACTTGAAGGCCATAGGTAGATGTGTGATGCAAACATTTGACACACTTATTTACATATTCATAACATTCCTAATTGAGGGTGGGCCAATAGTAGCCAAGGTGAAGGATATGTTTAGAGCTGGTTAAGCCACTAAAGTGTCCCCCATAGATTCTGTCATATGTTTCCTTGATAGCATGGGAAGCTTCACTAATATGGAAAAAATAGAGAAGGAAGTTGTTAAATCCATATTTTTAAAGTATTTCCCCTAGTATGGTGTAACAAGAGGTACTCTAAATAAAGGATCTTTGAGCATTCCTTGAAACTTTGGGAGGAACAATGTCAAGGTTAAGGTAGTTAAAAGTTTGTTTGTACCAAATTTCAAAAGGAGATGCTTCCACATTAAAAATGGTATGAAGGTTAGAATTCATATATGAGGGTGTGATAAAATGATGGATGGTGACAAATAGTTTATATTCAATAGGATGAGATGGGATTTAGGAAGTGAAGGAATCCATCATATCTATGAATTTTTTAGTAGACCAAAGAACTAACTAGATAAAGTAATGATCTAATGATGATAAGAGTACATCTACAAGTTATTTATAACTCAATAGGACATCATTTTTACATTGATAATATCTATTGACTTGGTTGACCACAAGTTGGGAATCACCAAAGACACTAATCATTTTAACTCCCAAGGCTAGATAAGTATGAAGATGTATGAATAGGGCTTCATACTTAGCCATGTTTCTGGTATATTCAAAGGCAAGTTTAAAAGAAAGGGGAAGAGGTTCATCTTTAAGGGGGATGAGAATAAGTTTATCACCCCCACCATGTTGGCATTTAGAGTGATAAAAAAACATGGTCATTTGATAGGTTGATTCCTCTTGAGAAAGAGTTGAGATGGATGCATCTAGAAAAGCAAGAAGAAGTGATTAATTGTCTATTAGAGGATCTTCAGCCAATTAGTTTATGATGACCTACCCTTTAATGGAATTTTGCTGAAGGAACTCAAGATAAAACTTAGCTAAAACCATGAGCCACTTAGCCATACATTGGTTTTGGTATGGTTTAGAGTGTATGTACTTGAGTGAGTCAGTGTTGGTGATGAGATAGGTTTTGTGATTAAGAAGATAGTGATGAAGTGTGGAAGCCACAAAGACTAAGATAAGGCCAATTTTATCAAGATGGGTATACCAAGTCTCATATTCTGTAAGTGTGCAGATAATGTAGTAGATGACTTGACTTTATTTTGTTCATCATGATGAGTGAGCATTACCCCTAGGTAATGGTCAGTAGTGGATATGTAATGGTAGAGTGGCTGATTTTCCCTAAAAGGGATGAGGATAGGTGGAGAGAAAAGGTAATATTTAAGTGAATCAAAGGCTTATTAATAGTCCTTGGTACACTTAAAAGAGGTGTCTTTTTTTAGGAGATGGTGAAAGTGTTAACATCTATATGATAACTAGGAGATTAGGCAAAAGATGGATTGAAGTTTACCTTGTAGGTTATGGAGTTGTTTAAGGTTAGTAGGAGGAGGCATCTCCAAGATTTTTTAGAATTTTGTGGGGTATATTTTTATTCCTAGAAGAGAGATGATAAAGCCAAGAAGCTTTCTTGATAATACCCCAAAAAACACATTTCTTAGGGTTAAGCCTCACATGATAATGGATTAGTTAGTCAAAGATGATTGTGAAAATGGCTAGGTGATCCTTGCAGTGTTTGGATTTCCAAAGGACATCATCTACATAGTCCTCTATGATTTTATGGATGAAATCATGAAAGATGTAGGTCATGACATGATTATATGTTACTCTAACATTGTTCAAACCAAAAGGCATGACCCTATAATAGAAGGTTCCCCATGAAGTGATAAAGGAAGTTTTATGTTGATTTTTAGGGGCAATAAAGATCTGATTATATCTCAAAAAATGATACATGAGAGATAAAATATCTTGGCCAACTAAAATATCAACAAGTTGGTTGATGTTTGGTAAAATAAAGTCATCCTTTGGGTAAGCGAGGTCGAGGTCATGAAATTAAATATAGAGGTGAAGTCCCCCTATGGGCTTGGTGATGGGAGTAATGTTAGAAAACCACTATAGATATTCAATGGTTTGGATTAAGTTTATGAATAAGAGATGATGAAGATCTTCTTTGAAAATAAGGGTGATGTGAGGGTGCATCTTGTGAAGTTTTGCCAAACTAGCTTAACTTTAGGATGGGTGATAATGTTGTGGAGGGTAACAGAAGGGTCAATTTTGGGCATATCCTAATAAGGCCAAGCAAATGTTATGCTACTATCACTAAGGAAAGAAAGTTAATCTTATTTCTTTGTAGAATTTAAGGATTATCTAATCTTGATGATACAAGGGTTATCCTAAGTACCCAGGTTGACATCGATAGTGGATTCATTCAGCATGGTTTGGTTCTTAGGAAGGAGGAATTTTTGGATAAAATAATCCCCCACACTAAGGTAGGTGAGAATGGAATCATCATATTGATTTTAGATGGTGTTGATGGTAGGATAATCTCTCTCTATCATTTTAGGATGGGTGAGAAGAAGGGTTTTAGTTTGAACATCTTTTTGATAGGTCAGCGAGCCCAAACTAATGGCATTGATAAAAAAATTAGATGGGATGATATCAAAGTCTTTAGACTTTGAGGGAGATGGGCTTGGTGAGGGTTGAACATCCTAATAAATGGTGGATATGGGTTTTGGTGAGGTGGGTTCTTCTAGTGGATGAACCCAAGGCCAAATAACTCATGAGGTTTTTGAGTTTTGATTATGGGTAACTCATGAGGTCCCTATTTATAAAGGCCCAAAATAAACCCCTTCCATGTGAACCTATAAAAATAATCTTTGGCAATGGTTTATTTGTAAAAATAGGTAAAATTAGTGGTGAATGGTCAGATGGATGAAGTAGTGGTGGGAGCAAGAAGTGAATGATCAAGTCCCCCATAAATGAATTTTGTTTGATAGTTAGGGATCCTAAAATGGATTATGGTTCTGATGTTGGGATTGTAGGAAGAATCATGTTTGAGGTTCTCATACTCTTATGGAGTAGGGAAAGAATCAAATAATAAAAGATGATATTCCCCAAGGGAGAGATGTTAAAACATGGATTTCAAGGGGTCCTCTATGGGAATCTAGGAATAAGGAATATATGAACTAGTTGAAGCTTCATCACTGTTGTGGGTGAGAATGTTTTAGGTTTTGGTCGTCGGTGAGGTAGTTTTGTTAGTAGTCAATGGTGAGGTGGATGAGAGAGGAATAAGAAAATTGTTAGGAAGATATGTCATAATGCAAGAGGTAAAAGGACTAGGGTCAGCTTTGATGGTAACAACTTGACCTTCATTCTCAAATTTGACACATCGATGCAAGGTAGAAGGGACACAACTAATGGCATGGATCCAAGGGCATCTGAATAATACATTTTATTATATCTCACCCTCTATAATGTAAAATAGTTTAAGAATGGTATGAGGTCCCAAGAATATATGGATGAAAATTTTCCCTAAGGTAGTGGCCATGGTATCATTGAAAGACCGAAGGACTACTACATTTTTTGAGATGATATTCTTGGGTAACTAAAGTTGGTCATAAGCATGGAAGGAGATAATGTTGATGATAACTCCTCCATCAATAATTACCCTTTTGATGTAGGTTTTATTGATTTATGTATTAATAAAGAGGGGAAGATAAAAATCCTTAGGATGAATAAGAGGTATTTCAAAATACTAAAAGGTGATGAATATAGAAATTTAGAGGGCTCCAACAAAGGATGCAAGAGGTTGAGTCATCTAGTTGAACCTATATACATTGTAGATCCTCTATTAGTGCTTGATGATGGTGAGGTGAGGTGTTTATTAGTTCATAAAATCTCATCTTCATTGGTGTCTAGTGAAGTTGTTTTAGGAGTATTTGTTAGATGGATGTAGAAGGATTAGAGGGAGAGGCTCCCAAAATGGATACCTTGGGTTTTGGTGGAGGCATAGGTGATAGTAAAGGTGTTTGGGCTTAGGTAGAGGCATGAGGGTTGAGGGGTTGAAGGGTATGTTCATGAAATGGACACTTTTGATTTTCCCTTATCTTTCTATTGGGCCCAAGATTGTGTAGCCATATGAATAGTGTGGATGAGGGGATTTGTTAGGCTGGATGGTTGCTTTGGTTCCTTCTCCTCACTCTTGGGTGAGAGTGGGGGAGTAGGCAGATGTTGGATAGGCTATGTTGATGGTTGGATTGGTAATGGGGTAAAATAGGTTCATCTAATAACAAATTATCCTCATCGTATAGGTTATGAACAAGTTCTTGGAGAGATTTACAATTCTTTGTGTCATGTCCCAATGCCCTATGGTATGCACAAATCAAGTTATCATTCAAATAAGAGGGTTTTGTATTGGAAGGTTAGAATGGTTTGATATGAGGTAAGATAAAGGAAGAAGTTTGTAATAAACTTTGTATAATGATTTAATAAGATTCAATCAAAGGTGTTGGAGGTGATGGGTTTATATTTTTTGGGGTGGGAGTATTCTTAGAAGTAGGATTCACCCTAAAAATTATAGGTGGTGGAATGGTTTTAGTTGGTGGTTGGTATTTCTTAGTTATGGTTGGTTTTGGGGCAAATGATTTGAAAGTGAAATATTTAGATGATGAGGGATTGGATATAGGTGGGAAAATAGAAGTGGATAGGTTAGTTAAAAATGATGTAGAATTGGATTGTTTGATGGGTGTAGGTGTAGTTAGATAAAATGGGGATGGTTTACTATAGGAAGAATAGGTATTTAGGATGGTGAAAGGGTGGGGTCCTAAGATATAAGGTAAGTGGGAAGGAGGTGATATGGGTCTAGTTCAAGGTAGAGATTTGGGTAACTCTACCTTCTTAATTGGTTTTTTTATGGCTTTCTTTGGTAGAATAAATGGGGTTAAGTCCAAATTTAAAGAAGGGTGAGCATGGCTAGGTGTGGGATGAATTACTAGATTATTCACTAGTTTGGTAATAGAGGTATGAGTTAATTTGGAAGTGTTAAAGGGAGGTAGTTGGGATAGTTCACTTATGGTTTTGAAAGAAGAGGTTTTTGATGAAGAGGTAATAATGGATTTAAGGGTGGATGCAAGGGAGGTTGATGGCTCCTATTTGTTTTGGTAAGGGATACCAAGATGATGCCAAAATATGGCTCTATCAAATTTAGGTTGAGAAGTGAACTATAGACTTTAGACTAGTCTAAAAAAGGGCTTGTAGATGGGTTTGGTTTGTTAGTCATTGGTTTCAAAAATTAATCCCCTAGGTGGAGGAAATGGAATGGCTCCTTCATCTTAATTTTTTATGGAAGGTTCCAAAATTAGTGGCTGTGTGGATGAGGTACTCTTCTTTTGTGGGATGGTTTCCAAAGAGAGAATGGACAATTCTATGATAGGGTATGTAGGTGTGGTGTCTTCAAGTGAAAGTATGGACATGGTTACTTCATTTTTTTGGGTGTATAAAGGAATGGAGTATAGTTATACCACTTCAATGGGTGGAGTGGAATAAGAATAAATGGTTAAATAAAAGGTTGTCTCCTTTGGTTTTTCTATCAAGGGAGAGGTAGATAAAGTTAAGGTCTCATCAAGTGAAAAAAGAGGGGTGGTTGATTCCTCTTTTTGGGTATCTAAAGGAATAGGAGGTGAGTTACCACTTCCATAAATGAAATGGAAGAAGAGGTGGTTGAGGTAATGGTCTCCTTAATGATGGGCTCACTAATAAAAATGTTAATTGTATATGCCTCATGAAATTTAAATGATTATGGTTTATTGTCATTGTGATGGGTAGATGGAACTTGATTGGGAAAAGGTTTGCAAAAGATGTAAAAAGACTACTTAGGAGGTGCATTGGGATTATAAATTTCAATTTATCCATTATAATTAAGCTTTGTACAAGACTTTTGAAGGTATTTCACCTACTAACATCATGTCCTATAACTCAGTAAAAGGCACAATGGTCATTCTCAATATACCAACCAGGCATGAATTGAGAAGTATCAAATTATTGGGTTGGTTTGATAGGTAGAAGGTAGATGATGTTAGCTTTGAGAAATTTGTCCAAAAATGAAGCATAAGAATCCCTTATGGTATAATATTGTTTTTGAGGAGCTCAATTTTGATTTCAATTTTGCTAGTTAAAAAAGTTAGAAGAATTAGTTTGGTGGGGTTGATTGACAATTGGTGGTGGAGCAATTTTTAGGACAATTGAGTTTGTAGATGCTTTTGTTTTGGTATTGTGATGGTTGGATTAGTTAGTGGTTTTAGTGGAGGAAGGGCCATTGGTTTTAAATCTAGAATTATTATTCTATAGTTTTAATTTCCCTTTGTTAATGGCTCAATTTTCAAGTTTACGTACCATGATGAATGCTTCATCAAAAGTTCTAAAATTTTGAACTTGATGAGTGGGGGAAATATGTTTGGCATAAACCTGAGAGAAGATATCAATCAAATTAGGTTTGGTTAAGCAAAAATAAATTTGGTTGATGAGACCTCTCCATCTAGCTATGAAATTGACAATTGATTCATCATCAAATTGCTTAATAGAATAGAGGTCAGTAATAGAAACCTTTTTAGATATATTTACTAAGAAATTCTCTAAAAAGATTTGGGACAATTGGGAGAAGGAAAAGATGGAGTGATTGGTGAGAGTGATATAACAATTAAGGGTTAGTGCTGATAAATACATGGGGAAGGTATTAAGGAGATGAGCATCATAATATGATAACAAATAACAAGAATGATGAAATGCTCACAAATGTTGTTGGGGGTCCTCCTTGCCTTGGAACTTGAAAAACTTGGGTAATTATAATTGAGGATAATAATAATGGATAGTAAAATATGGATGGATGGGTTCATTATATATTTTATCATAGGATAAAAGGTTATGAGACCTGAAGATAGATGAATCCAAGTTGGTCATTTTGTTCATTAACATCTTGACCAAATCAGTTTGAGTTTGGGAAGATACATAATTAGGTGGTATATTTTGTTGATTTTGGGTGGAAATAATGTATGGATAAGTGGTATAAGGTGATGAATAAGCCACATATTGGTAGGTGGTCGTAGGAGGTTGATATGGTGCCACATAAGGGTTGATTGAAATGAATGTTTGGGTGGAAGGTGTTATGTATCCTTCTGAGTTAGATTCGTATTGGTCAGATGTCATGGGTACTTTTTGGGGGGATGATATAGGTTGGTTTAGAGATATGAAATTAGATTGGGTTAGAGGTATGAAAGTGCTAATTGTTTATTGGTGGCTGGTAACTCTAGTTCTAATAGGTGGAAGCATTTGAGGTATGGAAAACACCAAACTCTGAAGTGGGGTATAAATTAGTGGGTTGGTTGAAATAAGGGTAATAGTAGAAATATGGGTATAAGATACCCCCATGATAGGAATATAGGTGAAAAGAGGTAAATTTGATCCAATGTTAGAGGTATTGGTTTGGGTAATAGGTGTTTGGTTATTGGTTAGGATATTGGATGGAGTTTGGGGAGTGGTAGTAGGTGGGATATTGAAAGAAGAAGTGGCTTGGGTAAGCATGGGTTGGGCTTAGGTGACACCCACCAGAAGGTGGGGAGGCATGCCATAAAGTGGATCCATAGAAGGAACTAAAGAAAGAGAGGTACAATTAGATAAGGTGTTAAGGTAATGCTAAAGAGCCATAGGGTTGTTATTAAGGAAGGTAAAAAAATCTACATCACCCTCAACAATAAAACAAGGCCTAGTAGGAGGGGGAGAAAAATAAGGGGATTCCTCAACATCAGAAGTATACTCCATAGAGGAAGGATAAGAAGGTGGTTGTTGGTTAGTTTAATTCCTCAGTTGTTATCTAGTAATGATCATGAGAGGAATAAAAAAGAAATAATGAAACTCACAACACAAACATAAAGAAACAAAAAGGAAAATATCTCAAGGAAATCAAACATATACTAGAGTGCATTTAACAACTTAGGATTATTTTTAAATCTATTTTGGCTTATGCCTTTAAAAGTATGAATAAGAAATTTGGTTTGTAGATCGGTTACTAAAGAGGAAATCTAAGGTTGGTTTCAAGTTATGTTTAGGTGCTCAAGAGAGAAATCTATATTGATATTCAATATGTGGATTGATATTGGGGCCTACCCACTCACTTCACATACCATAGAGATAAGGGTGTTGGGTGCTTAGCTAAGATATACTAAATTTAAGAGTCTATACTTAACCAGAGAGCTAAGTTGGTTCTCTCCTTGGTAATGACCTCCCAGTAGGATTGTTGGGAAAGGGTAAGGTTTACCGCTAGGTGATGAAATGCTTGTCGGGCCTTGTCTCAAGTTTGTTTTGATGTGTTGATTAGTTATGTGGTTTAGAAAAAGTGTGTGATAATAAGAGTGAAATCTATGATTAATTAATTTAATTTTAGGTTACTAGATGAACTAAAATAAATAAGCAATCAATGTATACAAAAGGTTTATTTTAAGCCCAAAAGAAATTCATAGTTTGTTGGATGAGCATAGAATAAAGGATGAAAAAAGGATTCTAGGTCCCACCGAGCATGCCAAAATGTTTCTCTTAATTTTTGCTCATTTCTTAATTTAGAAGTAAGAAACTAGTAAAAGAGGTGTGTAAAGGAATACTTGGTAAAAGTGCACACATGATCTAGATGATGATGAGAACCTGTCTTCATCTTGGAAGGAATAACCTACAAATAAGAAACACACTAGAAAAGGGGTTATTAACAAGATAGTTGAGTGGACTACCTAGCATGACCTGGATCCAAGAAGCATATGTTTTCTAGGAGTCTGTCAATCCACTATTGATAGTAGTTAATTTGATGTAGATGAAAATAAATAATACTTGAATTCAATAACATGAAAGTAAATGCATGCAAGAAGAAGAATAAAATGTTTGTTCAAATAAAATGACTAAATATAGCAAAAATGGGTTAATACTAATACTAAGATAATTGGGGTTAGGTCTAAAATATTAGGGAAGGATCTCTGAATAGGTAGGAATATATAAATTAGGGTTTTATTGGGGTTAAGAGGCTAAAAATAACCTATTTTTATTTTCTACCATAGTGATCATCAGTGGTTAGGTGAACTATCGACAGTTGGGATGACCATCAATGGTTGAAGTAATTGTTGGCAATTGAGATAACCATTGATGGTTGTCTACGTGTTTCTAAAAATGATCAAAAATAGTAATTGTAGATTAGATAAATGGTCAGGTAGGGATTTGAATGTGGGTTTGGTCAAAGATGGGAAATTAGGTGATAAGTCAAATTAGGTCAGGAGGGTTAGAAATGAAATAAAATAAAGAAAAAGTACAAAGTTACCTACAACTTCCTAGATTACTGATGGTGGAAGGCTATCATAATTTGGCCAAAGTGATATTACTTTGGCCTTGAGATTAACTTGAATAGAGATTTGGATCTCCATTATTGTTGATTGATTGTTGATGAAAGGTTAGATACCTATGTGTAAAAAGATTTGATAGCTTGGATGTGGATCTCATTCACATGCTACTCCTCTCTTTTTATAGGATGAAGTTTCTAATTAGATAAGAGGAAGTTACTAATTATGATGTTTTATATTTGGTTGGCATTGCATAAGGTGGTCATACTAATTTATGCCATGTTTATCTCATACATAGCTAGAAATACTTTTAAAGCAGGTTGAAGACTTGACCGTTGATGGTCAGGCTAACTGTCAATGGTTAGGCTAACCATAAGTGGTTGATTATCTAAGGTAATTTGGTCAAGAAAGGGGTGTTTAAAAGGTTAAATTAAAGGTGTTAAGTTAGTGGTTTGATGGATTTAAGTTAATAAACAAGTTTTGTTTAGTAGGTGTTCAACTAGACTCAAGGTATAATGGGTCGAGGGGGTTGTAAGGCATTTATACATCTAAAACTATCATGTGTAGTTTTTTGAGTGTCTACAAAAGTATTGAAACCCTAAGTTATGATCCTCAAGTAGAATTATGTATAAACAAATGTGAAATATAATATTATTATTCCTCTCTTATCTTCATAAATGACATAAATGGATATGTGTATATAGATGAATCTAAACCTAAACCTTTCTTAAATTTTATTTGATACAGTCAGCCCAATCGACTATGTAATGTTAATTGATAAAAACAAGTTATGTTTTAGTCTAGTGTAGACACTAACAAACCACACATAATGGTTATAAATGTCAAAATGCTTCAGGACCAACCCATCAAACCATGGGTTTAGTTAGCTATTAAGCTAACTAACTCACTAACTCACTAACTAAACCTTAACCTGACCCTTTTAACTCATCTTGACCCCTTTACCTCTAGACACTCAATTTTTGATGGTCAACATAGTTATCGATGGTTAGGTTAACTGTCGATGGTCAAGTCTTCCTCATTCTAACACAAAAAATATCATTGTGCAAGCTAACATGACATAATTTATTATGTCTACCTTACCCATTGCTAACAAACTATGAAGCATTGAAATCAGAATGCCAACCTCCTAAGGAAACTTCTAACCTCCATATTTTTTTGCCTATAAAAGATGGGGAGTAGGAGGTGAACTAAATCCATTATCAAAAGCATTCTAGCACACAGGTATTCAAGATATCTAGCCATTCTTCCTTCTAACAATTTAGCAACTATAAAAAATATATGAACCTCTACCAAAATTTCTCTTGAGGTAAATTACCATTACTCTACCAAAATTAATCCAACCACCAACCATCAGCTATCAAACAATTGGTACATTTTGTATTTCAAATTTGTTTTTTTTTGTTTTTGAATTTTAGGCCTAAATCAAAGCTCCTACACTTATCTTCTAAATTTTTTGTCCCTAAATATACCCTTAACAAACCCTTAAGTGATCATTGACTCATTTTTTAATTCCCTTTTAAGCAATTTTAGAATCCACAAGGAACTACTAATGATCAACATAACTACTGATGGTCACTTCCAACCATCAAGGGTTACCCAACCACTGATGGTTAGCTTAACCATTGATGGTCTCCTTAGACTTAAAAAGTAACTATGGTAAGAAATAATAGCAAGTTATTTATGACCCTTACCCCCAACTAAATCCAACTTTCTATTTCCTTGCCTATTCATAGACCCCTACCTAATTTTTTAAACCTGACCTATTCTATTTTAGCATTAGTATTGACCCATTATTACTATATTTAGTTTATTTCCTTTATTAATCATATATTTATCCTTGTATTCATTTTAATTATTTATATTAATTTATTTAATTAGTTTAATTTTATCTCTTTCAACTTAACTATTACCAAATAGTGGATTGACACCCTCCTAGCAAGCTCACGCTTCTTAGATTTAGCCCATACTCGACATTCCACCTTACTATCTTTCTAAAAACCCTTTTTGTTAGTTATTTCTTATCTATATGTCATCCTTCCAAGACAAAGAGTAGATCTCCACACTCCCTTGTATATGTGCCATGAGTTGTGTCCTATTTACCTTACATTGATGTGTCAAGTTTAAACATAAGGGTCAAGTCATTACCATAAAAGCTAACCCTAGTCCTTTCATGTATTTTCAATATGGCATATCAACCCAATGAGATTATTATTCCTCACTCATCCACCTCACTACCAACCAAAAGAAACACCACCTTAACACTAACTAATAACAACTCTACCCCTACCATCAATGAAGCTTCAACTAGCTCAACTATCTCTTCTTTTGAGATCCCCATAGAAGACTCCTTGAAACCTACGTTCCAATATATCTCATTAGGAGAGTATCATCTTTTAGATTTTGATGATTTCCCTACTCAATATTATTGGAACCTCAACCATGATCTTATTTATGACCCCAATATCAGAACCATCATTCCTTTCGAGCCTCCCAACCACCAAACCAACTTAATCTAATGGGGACTTGATCATACACTTCTTACTTCCACCACTACCTATTCTACCCGACTATTTACCTTTGAATTTTCCTATCTCAACAAACTAACATTTTAAAAATTATACCTTCATAGGTGTGCTTGAAAGGGATTTAGCCTTAGTCTTTATGAACATGACTCCATGAGTTACCTTCCATCGAAACCTAGAAACCTCATGAGCTATTTGGCCTTGTGTTCATACCACTAGAAGAACCTGCCAATTCACCTAAACCCATCACCACCATTAAGGAAGATGTCCCATCCTCACCAACCCCACCTCTTTCAAAATATAAAGATTTAAAAATCATTCCTCCTAAATTTTTTTAAGTCAATATCATTAGTTTGGGCATCCTGACCTATCAAAAGAATAGTCAAACTAAAACCCTTCCTCTCATTCATCTTGAAATGGTATAAAATGATTCTCCTTCCATCAACACCATCCAACATTAAGACGATGATTCTGTTCTCACCTATCTTGGTGTGTGGGATTATTATATTCACAAATACCTTCCTCTTAAGAACTAAACCATGTTGAATGAATCCACTATTAATTTCAACTTGTGTACTCAAGATAACCCTCACATTATAAATAATGGTCAATGCTTAGATTCTTTAGATCAACAATATTTCCCTTCTTTCCTTTATAACCATAGCATAACATTTTCTTGGTCATATTAGGATATGCCTAGAATCAAACCATCTATATCTCTCCACAACATTATCATCTGTCTTGATGTTAAACCTATCAAACAAAAGCTTCATAATATGCACCCTCGTATCACCCTTCTAGTCAAAGAATAACTTCAATGTCTCTTATCTATCAATTTCATTCAACCCATTGACTATCCCTAATGGATTTCCAATATCATTCCCATCACCAAACCCATAGGGGGACTTTACCTCTATATTGACTTTCATGACCTCAACCTTGCTTATCCAAAGGATGACTTCCCTTTGCCTAGTATTAATGAACATTTTGATCTTACAACTGGCCATGAGATGTTATCTCTTAGGGATGGTTTCTCAAGATATAATGAAATATTGATTACACCCAAGGATTAGCATAAAACTTCCTTCATCATCCCTTAGGGAACCTTCTTTTATAGGGTCATGACATTTGGTTTAAGGAATGCTGGAACAACTTATAAGCATGAGATGCCCTACATATTTCATGATTTCATCCATAAAATCATATAAGACTATGTAGATGATCTCCTTGGAAAATATAAATATCTCAAGGATCATCTAGACATTTTTAAAATTATCTTTGAGTGCCTAATCCATTTCCATGTTTGACTCAACCCCAAGAATTTTTTTTTTGGGTTTTTATCTGGAAAGCTTCTTGGATTTATTGTCTCTATTTGAGGAATCAAATTATATCCAGCTAAAGTCAGAGAAGTTTTGGAGATGCCACCTATAACCCACCTTAAGTAAATCCACACCTTATAGGGGAATCTCCAATCCATCCACTACTTTATCTCCTCATTATCAGATAGATGTCAACCCTTTCACCATCTTCTCAAGAAATATACATCTTTTAAGTGGACTAAGGACTACCAACAAGCCTTTGATTCACTCAAAGAGTACCTTCTTTCTCCACCCATTCTTATCCCTCCAAAGATGACCAACCCTTATACCTTTATATTTCTACCATTGACCATTCCATAGGGGTAATGCTCACTCATCGAGATGAACAAAATAAAGAATAAGTTTTATACTATATAAGTCAAACACTTATAGAGTATAAGACTCAGTACACCCATTTCAAGAAACATTGCCTCACCTTAGTCTTTGTGGCTTTAAAACTTCATCATTACCTTTCCAATCACAAAATCTTTGTCATCACTAACACTAACCCACTCAAGTACATGCACTCTAAACCATACCAAAACCAACATATGGCTAAGTGGCTCATGCTCTTAGTTGAGTTTGACCTTGAGTTCCTTTAATAGAATTTGATTAAAGGACAATTCATTACTGATCAATTAGTTGAAGCTCCTTTTCTAGACAACCAATCACTTCCTCTTGAATTTTTGGGCAAGTCCATCATGATTCTTTCTTAAGAAGATCCCATATACTGAATGACCATGTTCTTTGATGGCTCAAAATGTTAGCACGATGGGGGTGCTAGAGTTATTCTCATTCCCCTTGATGGTGAACCTCTTCCCCTTTCTTTCAAACTTGATTTTGAGTGCACCAATAATGTGGTTGAGTATGAAGCCTTAGTGATAGGTCTCCAAACTACTCTAGCCTTGGGAGTTAAGATGATCAACATCTTTGGTGATTTTCAGCTTGTGATCAGCTAGATCAATGTATCCTACCAATGTAAAAATGATGTCTTTCAAAAGTAAAAATAACTAGTAGATATTATTTTACCATCATTTGACCATTACCTTATCCAGTCTATTCCATGATCCACCTACAATTTTATGGATGCAATATCTTCCCTTGTTTCCTAGATACCATCTACACCTATTGATTCTAGGATCTTTGTCACCATCCATCACTTTATCACACCCTCTTATATTCATTCTGACCATCATACCATTTGTAGAGTGGAACAATCTCAATCAGACATATAGTATGAGAAAACCTTCAACTACCTCAACCTTGACATCATTCCTCCTAACCTATCTAAGAATGTTTGAAGAAATTTTGTTCAGAGTACCTCTCATTATACTAGATTAGGGGGAATACTTTACAAACATGGTTTTGATGGTCTCCTTCTCTATTGTCTACTCAACCATGAAACTTCCCATGCTATCAAGGAAACACATGATGAAATCTAATGGGGACACTTTAGTGGTTTATCTATCACTAAATCGATCCTTTACCTTGGCTATTATTAGCCTAACCTCAATCAAGACTATTATGATTATGTAAATAAGTGTGTTAAATGTCAACAACATGCCAATTTACATCACGTTCCTACCCATGGCCTTCTTAGATGGGGACTAAATCTCATTGGGGAAATCAATCCTCATCACAACAACACCAATCCATTGTTACTACCACTGAGTATTTCACCAAATGGGTAGAGGTTATTCCCCTCATCTCAACCAAAGTTGACAAGATATTTAACTTCATCAATTATCATATCATCTATCATTTCATTGTTCCCCATAAGATCACTAATAATGAAAAATCTTTGAAAAACAAGTAAATCCAAGGTCCTTATAATACATTTAGCATCAAGTTAATCTTTTCCTCACCTTACCATCCATAAGCAAATGGAAAGGTAGAAGCCTCTAAAAAAATATTCAATAAGAAGTTAACCAAAGTAATCAGTGCTTTAGATCAATATTGGCACTTACACATCCCTTTCATTTTATGAGCCTATTACAGTAGCATTCAAACCTCTATGGGTGCTACCTTTTCTCTCTAGTCTTCAGAGTAAAGGTAGTTTTATCTCTCAAAATCTAGATTCCTTCTCTTTGCATATCCTTGCAAGACATCATTTATGATAATGACTATCATTAAGAACATCTAGCATAACTTGAGCTACTTGATGAGCATTACCTATCAGCGCTTAACCATCTTCATGTCTACTAAGAGCAAATTAAGTGCACCTATAACAAGCACTTGAAATAATGAGAATTTAATATCAGAGACCGCATCCTGAAGAAAAATCAAAATATGACCAATATGGAGAAAATCAAGTGAGGCAAGTTCACTTTCAATTGTCTTGAACCCTACATCACAACCCACAAATATGGATCATTATCTTACCATTTGTCCTCTCTCAAAGACAAACTAGAACCTGATCCTCTCAATGTTTTACATCTGCATCCTTTTTTTGTTAAACAAGGATTAAAGTCACACTTTTATCTAACTTAAGCTCATACCTTGATTTATAATATTTTCACCCTCCTCACACCTTCCTCCTATCCCTTTGAGGACAACTAATTAAAACATAAAACCATGTGATTAACTATCATAGTGATAGCCTAATCCTAAATATGGGTATCATGGCTCTAACCATATCATGGTTCTCATGAATACTTTTCATCTCTAATTAGATAGAATCTAAAGGTCATTATATCTCATAACCACCCCTTTCACCTATCATTAGCCTTTTGTGTTAAAGTTTTTCCCTCATAAAGGTAAACATCTAATCCTATATAGACTTGTCCATGTATAAATCTAACATCAAAATAATTTGGGATACCAAAATATCACTTGGGTCACATGTCTCTAGCATTTTAGACTATTACCTTAAAGGACAACTACACAAAATCTAAAATATTGCTTAAGAGATAAACTACTCCCTTGAAGGATAACTACCAAAAATAAACAAACTCAAACTTAGATCACTCCCTTGAAGGATGGGTAAGTTGAATTTTTCAAAAGCAATCATTTGAAGCTTCCCACATCAATCAAATTCACAAAATTATCAAAATAACAAGTAATAACAAAAGACCCCATATCAAAATTAGAACAACCTATCCAAATAAATTTTAAATCATCTTTCATATATAGCATTAGTAGAGTTCCCGCATCGATTAGTCTACACCTTATATGAATATATGGACTTATCTAATATGGCTCTTAACTCACCTATAGAATAGGCAAACTAGCCCAAATAATGTTAAATTACTTATCACCCATTTATCCTTCACTTACCACCCATATCCCCTTTGTAACATCTACAAATCAAGGGATTATGAGCTTACTTGACACAATGTAATCAAGACACCTTTTTATCAACCAAAGCATGATAATGCCAAGCATTCAAAAGGATTATGTTCCCTAATCCAATCTAACTTTGGTTTTTATTTTGTCCTTACCAATGAAAAAGCATCATCATTTCATCATTGGTTCATGTAGACATATGTCTCCTAATTCTTATCTTTTTTTCCACATCTAGTTTGATATATAACTTACTTATGTGCTTTCATTAACATCATAACCATAAACATCAAACCATCCATAATCATATACATCATAATCATGTATAAATCAAAACAATCCATAATCATAAACATCATATCCATGAGTAAAACAAAACATCATCGATAATCATCACATGCCTAGGCTAATGAGTCCACATATCATAAAGCATTAAACATTTAAACCATGAACCATGAACCATACATCACATCTCTATATAAATCAAAATCATATACATCATGTCATCAAAATAAATAATGCATGTAATAATGTATATATATCTCTCTCAAAACATATACATCTTGTTGCATTAGCAAGTAAGCCAGTATCAAAATTATGTACATTTATAACTATACATCATAACATATCACATCATGCCCCTAAGGCACCATTACCACTGGCCTTGCATGAACTAAAACTACCATCTAGTGCATATCCTCCTAAGATTCCTACTTATCCACCCACCAAAGTGGCACACTGACTTGGAGTCACCACAACTACAACATCTGTTAAGATGGCTCTATACTCACCCCATTAGGGATAATCATGACACTATGTCAGAACTATGGCCTCATAATACCTCAACTCCTCCACTATGTCAAAATATCATGCCATAGGGATGGTACTTAGTGGCCCTACTAGTGCTACCACTACTCCTTCCCTCTATCTTAAGGTGTCCATCTCCTATGTCACCAAGCCTATGAGGTTCTAGCCTGATCCCTCCCACTTATCATGATTGAAACCTAACCCTACAATGTCATAATATTGCCCTATAATATGGCCAGATACACTTATAAATCTACAATATTCACCTATGAAATGACTAGTGCTACTGCTACCTATATTTGTGGACCCCCACCAATTGGATCCACATCCATAGCTCATTAGCCCCATCATCCCACCCAAAATTGGCAAATACATAAAGGGTCTACTACCATTCCACATAGCCATCAACAAAACCAACATCATCAACCCCTTCTCTAATGGGTAGTTCTTCATGATCTAACACCACCTCCTTTGGCTATGGTTCAATAATAAAAAAATTAGCATTCTACCTCTTGTACCTCAAGAATGGACCTAGAATCCCCTACACTATGTTGAACTACCTATGAACTCTATAAAATGGGATGAGCTCAGTCTCATAGATACATCTCTAGCTCTACAATGATAATGTGTGGTGAGTGTAGTGAGCCCACTTAGGAAAGCTGACATATGGCCTCCAAATAATATCCCCCACAACTAAGCCATCCAATGCATCTCTAAACTAGTCAATATCCCTTGCACCTCCTCTAGCTCTTGTGAGTGCATAGTCACCCGTCCACCACATAAATCCCACTCTAAAGTCCATCTAGGCATAGCCCTCCCATGGTAGACTCATTGATCTTAGAACCCTAATATGTTATTAGGCCCAATAATGGAGCACAAACCCCACACTGATCCCATATCTTTGATGAGTTTGGAACCCCCATAGCTCCTTATATATCTGTACTAACAAAATTGGTGACGACCCAAATACTATCCAAACAAACAACATTTCCACCAACACTCCCAGTAGTGAATAAATAAACTTCCCACTTCTTGAATCTAAAAATGCAAAATAAGAGACTACCATCATCATCATTATCATCAAACATTTGTCATCCTGATCCGTCTAATATATTGTCCTGTAACTAAAGCTAATAACATGCCAATTGGCAAGGGCCCACTACTCACCATATAGAAGCTCCATATGATCATACCTCTCTTAACTCTCAATATAATATATTAGTTCCCTCTAAATGGGTAGCCATGTGATCCTATGAACATCCTCTATTAAGATGATCATTTCTCCTATCAGCAAGAGGAAGGTGTTCATGGTCAAATCCCATCTCTCGATGAGGTCCACGATCATCACCACATCTTATAGCATGTGATGGTAATGCATCATAGCTCTAAATTTGACCTCCTCTATGTGCATCCAATCATCCTCAATCATCCCTCCATAGATCTCCATAAATATCTGATGAGCCCTATCCCTCATTTGGATATGATCTCGTGCTTGTAATATTTAAAGTTAGCACACACACTTAGTTTTACATTACCATTACCCATGTTTTTTCACTTCATTCATGCTACCTAAATCAACCTCTTTATCAACCTAAACCCACATAAATCAACCTATTCTAATTCTACCCTTATAAATGATACAAAAATTTCAACTCACCTCTAACATTAACTCTTTTATCAAAAAATACTTACCTTGACATACAAAACATTTGAATACACCACTCCTACTTGAAATATACCTTATCCCAACCAAACCTTAGCATTTTCAACACTAAAAACATTTTAAACCCAACCCATTTTCCTAAAAAAAATTTAAATACTTTCATCATTCATCTGATCATTGATGGTCAATATGACCATTAATGGGTAATGACCATTTGGCTTGGGTAATCAACCACTGACAATCAAGTTTGATAGTTGATGATTAGGTATGACCACTAATGGTCACTATGTGTTACTGTTGATAGAAAAATACCTAAACCTACCTTCCTAAACCCACCTAAAACAACAAAATTTAACAAATAAACTACATATCCCTACCCTCTACCCTACCCCCAACCTAACTACTTCAATTCTAATTTTACCTACTAGTTTTACCAATCACACATAAAACCTAAAATTAGGGAAAAAACCTCAAACCCCTACCAAAAAAACATAAAATAACCAAATTCATCTTCAAAATGACCTAATATACTAATCTAACAAATTAAGAAAACACCTACCTCATTCCTTGACCACTGTCATGGATAAATCCCATGTCCCATTACTCAACCATGTCCTCATATACCCTACATCTTTTATCCCATGCTCGATCACCTCAAAACATGCCTCCCACTAATCCACAACTAGCTAGTTAGTAATCAAACCCACCTCGTCAGTACTGGCACCCAAAAAATGCCAAATCATAAACAACATAGGAGTCATAGGAGTCAAAAGTAAAAAGTAGAAATGAATTATCATTTTCACTTTTTATTTTATAAGGTTTTAGGGTTTTCACCTAACCATCTATTGTTAGGGTAACCATCAATGGTTGATTTTGGGACCCCTGACCATCTACGGTCAAGAAACCCACATTTAAAAAAAATTAAGACACCAATACCTTAGTACCACATTTTTGGAGATTACCTTTTCCACCAAACCAAAAACTAACATTCAGAGAATAACCTCTATAACCAACTAACCCCCTAACATGTCTACCTTAACATTGGGCATTTTTAGCTTGAATTATTACATATTTTGCAACAATCATACCCTAGTCCTTGTTTACTGCATCGACTAGCCTTACCATGTTGAACATTTGAATTTTCACCACCTAGTGTAAACTATACCATTTTAATTTTTTAAAGGAGCACTTTCTACCTTGGATACCTATAAAAACACCAACCCTATCTAGGATACTTAATAGGGATGACCCGATCAGCTATGCCTAACACTATGGCTCGATTATCCCGTCACTTGTCTTTATAGAACTAACCTTATTTTTACCAACTATGTCATCCTCAGTATTTGCATGATCTTAACTATCACACTTAGTCACATTTTTTTCACATATTTTTACTTCAAATTCATAACCACATTATCACCAACCTTATGACTCACCATAAACTGCTTATCAAACCTTGACTCAATTTTGGTTTCACCTCATCGACTCTTAGTTTTAGGGGAAACACCTCCTACCATACTCAAGGTAACCAAAATTTGACCCATAATCCATTTTTATTTTTTATTTTTTATTTTGTTAATTCAAATACTCATAACAAAAAGGGTTAAAATGTAGACACTAGAAAAATGCACACAACAATTCTAGATGTTGAAATGCTTCAAGACCAACCCATCAGACCTTAGATATATTTAGCTAATAATCTAAATAAACCACTAACTCACTAACTAAAACTTAACCTAACCATTTTGACTCAACTTCACCCCTTTACCTCTAGATATTTGATTATTGATTATCAGCATGACTATTGATGGTTAGGTTGATCATTAATGGTTAGGTCTTCCTTTTTTTAAAACAAACACCAGTTGTGTGCAAGCTAACATGACATAATTTAATATGTGCACCTTACCCATTAATAACAAACTAAAAAGCATAAAATTCATAAATCCAACCTCTTAGGGAACCTTTTATCCTCCATCTTTCTTTACCTATAAAAGGATGGGAGTAGGATGTGAACTAGATCCATTATCACAAGCATTCTATCACACAGGTATTCAATATTTCTAGCTAGTCTTCCTTCCAGTAATTAAAAAAATGTAATAGAGATCCAAACCTATACCAAAATTTCTCTTAAGTCAAATTACCATTACTCTACCAAAATTTCTCCAACCACCAACCATTATCCATCAAACAATAGGTACATTTAGTATTTTAGCTTTATTTGTTTGGTTTTTGACTTCCATCCCCAAATTAGTCCTACTAAACTTATGTTTTGACTTCCCTATCCCTAACTAGACCCTTAACAAATGCTTACCTAATCATTGACCCATTCTACAACTCCTTTTTGAGAAATTTCAATTCCACAAGTAACCACCAACAATTAGTATAACTGTCAATGGTCACCTCCAATCATCGATGATTACCCAACCATTGATGGTAAACCTAAGCATCAATGGTCACTATGGTAAGAAATAACAACAATTTATTTCTAACCCCTTACCCCTAACCAAATCTAACTTTTTGTGTTCCTGTCTATTCATAAAGCTGTATCTAATTTTCTAAACTTGACCTAATCTATTTTAGCATTAGTATTAACCTACTATTGCTATATTTAGTTTATTTCATTTATCAATCATCTATTTATCCTTGTATTTAATTTTAGTTATTTTTATTATATTATGAAATTAGTTTACTTTTATCTCCTTTAACTTAACTATTATCAAATAGTGGATTGACAACCTCCTAACAAGCTCATACTTCTTGAATCTATCTCATGCTAGGCATTCCACCTTACTATCTTTATAACAACCCTTTTTATTAGTGATGTCTTATCTACAAGTCATCCTTCTAAGATAAAAAATAACTCTCCAAACTTGTTTAGATCATGCACACATAATAACTAGGTTAATCTATCACACCCTTATTACTAGTTTCTTACCTTCTTCCTTAATTATAAAATGAGAAGAAATTAAGAGAAACATCTAGGTTGACCAGAGCTAACCTAGACCCATAATGTATTTTAAATTTTTTGAATATAGGGTCAACCCAATTGATTCTATATTGTAAACTAATAAACTCTCATAATAGAGTCAGTCTAAGCTTACTTAGTCTTGTAGATGGAAAAAGAAGGTTTTTGGATTAGGTAGGGGATAAAAAAAAGTAGTATAAATATGAAATAAGCATTTAAGTATAAGTTGACATTTAGACATGTTAACCTATAATTTAAGTTATATTTTATATTTATAATTTTAGGATGTCTGAGAGCGGTTTCTAACCTTTAGGATCTATAATGCAAATTCTAGATTTTTGAGGGTCTTATTAGATTTCAAACTTAGTCACATTTAAGGGTTCTAGTAATTTAGACATAGGCATATTTCAAGATTCTAGGATTTTATGGAAGCATCATAAGAGGAAAATGGATATATATTTTATGTAAGTTGGACAAATGTTAAGAATGATACAAATCAACAAAAATCTTGTGAAGCGCTAATGGTCTACCTACCCCTTTCTTGGTGCACCGTTTAAGGCATTTACTCAAAGAGATTGAAACTCAATAGGTTCATATAAGAGAGAAAGTGTAAACAAGTTGTAAAGTTAATAAAAATATTGTGTGTATACATGTGCCCCACTTGAATCTCATCGTGTGTAATGTGAGTGTAATATGGGATGGTTCTTCAAGTAGAATATGGAAACACACGAAAATGAGATAACTAAAAATGAAATATTGAAATTAATTCTAAAATGAAATGAAAGTAACTAAAAGTAACATATGCATGCCTTAAAATACCTTTACACTAAAAAAATTCATGCAAATATCTTATTTTTTGTCATGGACAGTGAAATACATACAATTAAGAAACCCTAAGGATACAAATATAATAATAGAATCAATGTGTACATATGTAGGATGATTAAAATAACAGTGAATTACATAGAAAATTAGGATTATTAAGGCAAGGTTAGAATCAAAACATCAAGAATGTAAATGAAAAATGATGATAATTGAAGTATAAATTATTGTAGAACACACTAAATCATGTTGGGAAACATGTAGAACATAAATGGTAAAAAAGAATGTAAAACATATTAAATCATGTTGGGAAGCATATTAAACATAAAAACATAAAAAAATGTAGAACATACTAAATCAAGTTGGGAATCATGTAAAATATAAATGAAGAATGAAATATCAATTCGAGAAAACCTAAAATATATATATGTAAGTGAAATATAACCTCATGTAAGATAATCAATTTGAATCAAACATAAAGAAAGCATAAATGACTAAAATGAAATTTAAATCAAGATATAATATAAGTATGTCAAATGATAATGAATAAATCATAAATAAATTCAAATGAAATGAAATTTAGGATGTAAGACAATCATGGAGAAGTCATACGTAAAGATAAACATGTAAATAATGTCATATGTACGATAAGTGAAGTGCACAAAAACCAAATAATAACATGATAGATATATGAAAATCAAAATATGTAAAGGATGAAAACTCAAACTTAGTCCTTGTTATAAGATATGATGTAAGAGAACACAACCATCTAAAGACATGACTAATATGACAATGGGATGGTGTGGTAATCAAATTGTTTAAGGGTGTTTTTGAGGAAGGTTTGGTCCTATCTAAGGTCTAAAAATGCAACTCAAAAATTAAGTTAAGAGGCATAAAAAGGAAGATGTGATAAATTATGCGATCAACTAAAATTAATATCAACAAGGGGAATATAAGGAAAATATGAGGTTCCACATGGGTGATGTGAACATCCTTATCAAGAATGAGACATACTAGATAAGTGAGAAAGGCTAAGAACATGAACAAAAAAGACTTAGGACACTTTGACTAATGAACACAAAGCTTGGGCTAACAATTGAAGTGCATACATCAACCCATTAATATTATATATCATGAAAATTGAAATGGACATAACTTTATAAAATATGTTGCCCATTCTTTAGGATCCCTTTATAGAGTCATCAATTTACTACAAAGAGTGGGTACTTGTGTGATAAAGTAGGTGGCACTAGAATTATATGATATATTAAGACTTCCTACCTACTCTACTAGCCTACCACACACTAATGTGCCTTGGATCTACCATGAGGCCAATTTTGGAGTTTGATATTTGACTAGGATAAGATATTTGCCAAATATAGATCATGTCTTTTGGTGTGATCTGACTTTTAAGATAATTTTTACCTTTTTATCATTGCCTTTTGTTTCTTTTATGATTTGGCTTTAACTCTTTTGGATTTTTCTATTCCACCTACTCCTTATTGATTTAAACACCATGAGTGAAATATGTGACAATCACAAGAGATCTTACACTTGGTACCTAAAGAAAAGGACCTAAAGACTAAGGTGTCTAGAGACTCTAGATTTTCCCACATGTGTGTAATCTCAAAATTGACTAATGTGTGCCTCAAATGAAAAGAAATAAGGGAAATATAGGTATCATGAGATATCCATCCATTTAATAAGTGATACAATGATGAATATTCTCATACCTAATCACAAGGAGGTAAAATAGCACTATGAAGGGGATGGGAATATGATATGCTAGTCATGTCACTAGATAAGCCATACTAACCTATAAAGGATCTAGTAAAAGTAACAATAAAAGTAGTAGTCATACCAAAAGAGGGGGAAAGTAATTTAAATATGTTTTAATGTGGTAATTTATGAGTAAACTTGGTCCTATCCATGGTTCCACACTATAACTCAGAAGGTGAACACCAATGAGGTAAATGTTTAAATAAGGGAGAAAATAATCATAAATATAGTAAATAAAAAAATGACATAAAAATATAATAATGAAAGAGATATATAAGTACCAAAATTAAAATAAGTGACAAATATAATGTGCAATAAAACCAAAGAGCACAAAAGAAATAATTGGGCTAGTAAAATGTGTTTATGAAGAAGACCTAGTTTTATCCAAATTTATACAATGTAACTCATAAATGATAAAGTGAAATAAAAACAAAGAACCCAAAGTAAAAAATGGTGTAAATAAAATGAAACTAAGTGAAATAAAGTGAAGAAAAATAGAGAAACATGAGACAAACATAACAAGAAAAATCTATGTTTACATCCATATCAAATATAAGCATGTGAAATACAAGCCTATGTTTCTTAGAATGTTTCTTGAAGTTGAATTTGTTTTTTAATATGGATATTAGAATAAGAATGGGAATCATTTTATGACCCAAAGTTTAAGTGTATGTATCTATGGGAATCACAATACACCCCATGGTCTAAAGTGAAATGTGTATGGGCATCACAAGATGCCCCAACATGTGATATAGATTGAGGTGAAATAAAACCATTAGAATGATTTACATTGGGTTGGTAGGTGAATTTGGAGATAGGTAAATGTGTTGGTTTGTTAGATTTTGAGGACGTTGAAATTGAAATAGGATTTTTAAGAGAGGTATGAAGAGGCCTATAAGGCAAAGTAGGACCATGTATGATGCACTTTGGAGTAGGAATTTGAAATAGGTGCTCATTTGGTTCATGTGACCTAAGAGCTTGAGGTTAGACAAATGTAACTACCTTTTTGAAGTTTTTCATTTTAGATATATTTTCATTATTGGTATAGGAATAAGGATTAACTATGGTTTGGATAACATTATTAGATGAGGTGGAAGTATGAGATGATTGTTTTTGATCATTATGTATTTGATGTTGATGTGATCGTGGTTCTTTAGATTGGTTTTGAGAGGCTTGAATATAGTCTTGATAATGTTATTTTGTTAGAGTATCAAGATTGAAATGTGGACCAAACAAGGAAGTAAGAAAAATTCAGTGAAGATAATCACAAGACTCATTAGAATGACCTATAGTAGAATTCCACCAATAAAACTAATTAGGATTATACCATTTTGGATGAGGTTTGTAAGTATCAAAGATCATATGTTTAGAGTGTCAAAATTTCTTCTTAAGTGCTTCTAGACTTAATGTAGGGTGGGTTGGGTTAAAATTGGTTGAATTGAATTCTCCATTTTAGATGTTGGTAGGTCTTATATGAATTAATAGTATTAGAAAATGATTATAAAGGTTGTTTATTAGTTGTTTAAGGTGATATAAATTAAGTCATAATAAATTGTTGCCTTTTTTCTTGGTCTAAGGTTTCTTCTAAAGTTAAAGGGGAAAACATCCTAATTTTGTATTAAACAAGAGCTTTAAGAGTGGTAATAAATAATTATAAAATAATGTCATCATTCAAGTTAAGGTCCAATTTTTGAGCTATAGAATTCCATCATTTGATGAAAGTGTGAGCAGATTCTTTAAAAAGTTACTTGGCATTGATGAAATGGCTAAGGTAATTTTCAAGAAATTCATCATGTTAGAATTCATTCACTAGAGCATTGTCTAAATCCTGAAGTTATGAGATAGAATGTCTAGGAAGTTGATTCTACCATTCAAGTGCATCATCAAAAAATGTTTTTGATAAGATTTTGGTGGTAGAAAAGGTGTTAGTTTGGACATGTTCCTTATAGATATTACCAAAAGATTTAAGAAAGATAGTGGGAGATTTAGTTCCATCATATGTGATAGTTGGAGAAATATTTTCAATGTTTATGGATGAAATGAATGGAGCTAAAGGTTCATTTTGAAGATGTTGAATAATTTTGTTATGCATGATTGGTTGAAGGATGATATTACCATTGGCATCTCTATGAGGAGGAGGGACAAAATTTTGATTTTGTTGATTCATGATGACTTCAGGTGGTTGACTAGCCATTTGTAACATTTGAGATTGAGTTTGCATCATTTATAAAAGGTTATTTATTTTCATAATATTCATTTGTTGAATAATTTAAGCAATAATTTGAGTTCTATCAATGGGAGGAGTAGGATTTCTAGGGTTAGGAGGTAGAATGTTAGTGTTGTTAGTAGGAGCATGTCCTATATCAGTATTAGGGGATGAATGGTTGGGTGGAGAATTATCTAAATTGTTTGTAGGATGAGGACTAGGATGAATTACCTAAACTATACTACATGATTTATATATTGGTTTTGGATTAGGAAGATGTGAAGGAATAAATTGAATAATTTCATTTGAAGTAATAAAATAAATGAGGTTATGATCTAAATCCTTAATTATGTAGTGTTCTTGACTAATTAGAGGCTAAAAAGATGACATAATTATGAATTAAGACTAAATATCTAAGAAAAGTAAGAAAAATATAAGTAACTATGTCAAATAGGTCAACTTGATTCTATGGGAACGCTAAGAAAAACAACTTGTAAAAGACTAAGTCAAACCAGTCAAGTGTGTTCTAAGAACAAGGAAAATTTTTACAAGATAATTGTTAAGAAAATATAATGAAGAACACAAGAAATTAGATCAATGTGTTTGATATAATTTTACACACAACACACTTTATACTAATACTAGCTAGTACAAGTTTTGTAATATAAAATATAATGATAATTAGTAAAAATTGAATGAAAATGTTAAGCTAAGTGGTCATTCCTGAATGTTGTTAAGTTATAATAATTTTTGAAATTAATGTGATGAGAATTTGGTTGTAACAAGGAAATTTAAAACAATCTATGGATAGTTTCAAGAAGTTTAGGTTGAAAGGGATCTATATTGGCAATGGTACTAGCTTGGTATTGGGGCCTATCTCCTCACCTCACAATATAACAATAATTAGGGTGTCAGGTGATTTACCAATATATACCATCAATCACATGTTTATACTTGGCCAAAAAACCAAGTCAACTTCCTCTCTGGTGATGAAATCCAAGTAGGTATGCCTTGGAAATACAAATGTTTAATGTTTTTTTATGTAAAGTGATTTAAAAGTATGTGAAAAAGAGAAAAATCATGTGACTAAATTGATAAATTGCAAAACCACCTAATTAGTCTATGTTTGTTACTCTAAGCATGAAATCAATTGAAAATGAAAAGTGAATAAATAAGACTATAAATGAAGAACATAAATGACTAAGAAGGTGAGAATGAACCTTGGTAATTTTTAAGATGCTTAATTTTATATTTTTTATACTAAAAATATGCTAACAGAGTCAGTTATGTCAATTATGTTTGTAAAATATGTTAATAGAGTTGGACGTGTCCACTATGTTTGTAAAACCTACTAATAGAGTCTACTCTGTCAACTATATTTTTTAAAAATGTATTTGAAGAAGACCCATAAAAAGAAGCAATAGAGTTGATCTAATAGACTGTGTATTAAACATGCACACTAACTATTAGACTAAATTGATAAATTTAATAAAATACTATAGAAATAAAAATATATAATATACAATAATAAATGAATGTGTGAAGGAAAACCTTCTAGGGTTAGATTCACATTGGATTAACTAGAATGTATGCAAGGGGAAAAACAACTAATCTATTAATAAATCATAGATAAGAGAAGATAAATCTTACTTACACTCTTAATTATTGATACATCAAATATACAAGGTCATGACCAAGATGGATCCACTAGACCTAACCAAGGGATATCTAGCCATAATTACATCACTAGAGAGGATTCCAAATCCTCAAGTCAAGAAACACTATGCAATAAACCTATCTAGGTCTTATGTTTTCATATTCAAAAATTAAATGACAAGTAAAGTAAAATCTAATCTAGTGCTCACCAAATCTTGTGGCACAAAGTGAGGGTAATAAACATAAAAGTAAACATGCATAGAAGATATATATGCACATTAATGTATAGTAAATCCTAATACATGGGATATAAGTACAAATTAAAATATATCTACTCTTAAAAAGGAGGAACAAAGTTAGGAATACTTACTTTTTAATATGAACCCATCAATCCTCAAGCTCTCCCTTGTACAAGGTGCTTCGCAAGAGGTTGTTCTAGTATATAAGGATAACAAGGATAAATCAACTCGAGAGTAGACAAATTATTTATGCATCTAAAATACTTTTCCATAAGACAAGATCTGTATCTCCAAATAAAGTATTGAAACTCTAAGATATGATCCTCAATTAGAATGGTGGGTAAGTAGATGCATAATATAATATGTTTCTTCTTATATTCTCCTAATTAATGACATAAATGTATGTGTATATATATCTAATTAAACCCTAAATATTTCTAAAAGTTTAGCTGAAAGGGTTATCCTAATTGACTATGTATCATTAATTGATAAAAACAAGTTAGATCTTAGTCTACGTCAGCCAGAGCCAACCTAGACCTGTAACATGCTTTTAACAATTTGAATAAAGGATCATCTCAATCGACCCTTTATTGTAAACTATTAAACTCTCAAAATAGAGTAGGCCTAGGATGACTTACTCTTATAGATGGTAAAAGAAGGCTTTTAGCTTAGGCAGGGGCTAAAAAAAGGCAATATAAATATGAAATAAACATTTAAGTATTAGTTGAAATTTAGACATGGACATATATTTTCTTATACTTTAAGTTATATTTTATATTTATACTTTCAGAATGTTCAAGAATGGTTTTGGACCTATAGGATCTATAATGCAAATTATATATTTGGAGGGTCCCATTAGATTTTAGACTTAGCCACATTTTAGGGTTCTAGGTGTCAGGATCCCCACTCCTTAAGAGTACACTTGATTACCTTTGTATAAGCAACTAAACATGGAATTAAACCAAAATAATAAGTGACTAGAATTCAGAAACAACACAGAATATGAGAGACAATACAATCTTGTATTAACATTCTTCTAGAAGGAAATACAATGAAGAAATCACACTCTTCCCAGACCTCTTAGGCATACCATTAATTCTCCCTCAAGAGTTCTCTCTCTCAATTACAAACAAAATCAACTCAAACACAGAGTTGTTTCAACCAGTCAGTAACAATACTACCAGTACACCAACTAGTAAGTGACAATCAACTCAACCATTATTGCCTACTTTCAGTACCAATCGAGTACACCACATACTCCAAGTAGATCTCCCTAATCTTTGACCTTGCTGTCCCATAGATCTCCTTTGACCTTGCCCACACACACACCTATAGATCAATTGACCTTACTTACCATGTAAATCTTTTACCTGATCTTGCACAACCTGCAGATCAACCTAGTGTTGCACACTTACAGACCTAGATCTTACACTTGGGAAGAACCCTTGTCCTTGCCTCTCCAAGTCCTTATGATTCTCCAAATTACAATACATCCCCATGGATCTCTTAAATATATCCCATACAAACAATAATTAGACTTCCTAATTATAATAATTAGAAACACATACTCAAGACTAAAATTAGTCTTTACATGCAAACAAATAGTTTTTAAAACTAATTGCTCATGTAACTAATAGTTCTAGAACTGCACAAGTGACTGACATCATTCGTTGTCTGTCTAAAGATGATCGATGTCAGCCAATCTATGACCGATGTTAGTAACTTCTTGTCTACCCCTGACTGACATTAGTTGGTCTGACTGATGTCAATTACTGTGACACTCAGCACCTCTTCCATGTTTGCATACCTATGAAGCTTTTAGCTCCACAACCTAACAATCTCCCACTTGGAGATAAATAGCTACACCTATACCTATACCTATACATTATCTAATTTTGTTTCCTGGCTTGTATCCCTCTTCAAGTTCAATCTTGAAGACCAACCACCACATATCCTATGGTGCTACACCTGTCATCCAAGTAACCTGCCATATCTGAATCTACATACCCATGTAGAGAAGTCCCTAACCCTACATAGCATGAATCCCTACTGCTGGTCCCTCTCAGATACCTGAGAATCCACTGAACTACTTTCCAGTGCTCCTTTCCCAAATTGGCCATAAACTTGCTGACAACTCCCATTGCTTGGGCAATATCAAGTCTAGTACACATGTACTCAACCTCATCATGTGATTTGGGACACTATTCTATGAACTGTCCATCCATAGGAATGTTAATTGGTTCTGCATCCTGCACTACCTTATTCACACAATCATCTTGAGACAATATCAACCTGTGATTTTCCCTGTCTCTAGAAATACTCATGCCAAAAAATTTTGCTCCTCTTAAATCCTTCTTGGCACTCCTCTAAACTAATTTTACCCTTAGCTTAGCAAATCCCTACATGTATGAATCTGTGACAAGCATATCATCCACATACAATAACAAGATAATGTTGCAACCATTATCCAACCTAGTAAAATAAACATAATGGTTACATTGACATTAACTAAATACATGCTTTGTCATACACCCATCAAACCTGTACCACTATCCTAGAGCTTAATCAAGACCATATACCCTATCCTTTTATCTCACGTGTCCATTCTCTCCTTTCTTTAACCTAGGAATCCATTCGTCTTTCAGTGCTTTCATTTTTACTGGCAACTCTACCAAATCTCCCGTTTGGTTCTTTCCCAAGGAATCCATTTCCTCATTCATGCCATGCTCCCACTATTTTCTAGATTCTACCTGCTCTACCTCTTTAAAACTTCTTGGTTCTTGACCATCAGTGAGTAACAAGTAGTATAAAGAAGTCAAATAATGAATTTGAGGCTTACTTACCCTTTCAATCCTCCTCATGGCATTTGAGACTCCTTGACAGCTTGTTGTCTGCCCAAAATTTGTTTTCTGGTTGACCCTGGTTTGCACCCAACTGATGTCAAATCCTCCTGATCACCGACACTGGTTCCCTGGCTGATGTCAGTGTCCACTTGGTTGCCAATGCTAGTTTCTTGACTGACATCGATTTCCACCTGCTTGACACCATCTACTCTGGTCTGCACATGATGGACATCGGTACCTGCCTATTCGACATTAGTTCTCACTTGATCAACATCGGTAATTGTTTTTTCCTATGAGTGATGAATTTTACCCACAAACTCACTTTAGATCATAACCTTGTCCAAACTACCCTGCTCAGAATTATTTATCCCCTTGAGCTGATCTCTGTCTATCATCTTCTCCATGAAAACCAAGGCTTTCCAGTTCTTAAGTTTCTCAAAGACATCAGACTTTCTCTTAAGAACATACATTCCCTTCTCACTCATGTGACCAAGCCTACAAAGCCACATCTTTACAACAGAAGGTGAATCAATAATACAAGTAGATAGATAAAGAGTACCTACTTTCTTACCACATGCTAATTCAAGTGCACCCTTGGAAACTTTCCAAGATTTTATTGTGAGAGTAACTATGCAACCCTCATCACCCAACTTTCCTATATAAATTAGACTCCTCTTCAGGACTGGGACCTACATGACATCCTTCAACACCCATGTATTGCCCATCTACAATTTTAGCTGCACTTTCCCTTTGCCAACAATTTGACAAGGCTCACCAACCCCTAAATAAATCTTTCTAAAGTCTCCATGGACATAATCATGGAAAAATAATCTATTTGGGGTTGCATGAAAAGAGGCAATAAAATCTAAAACCCAAGATTCTACTTTATCGAAGGAACATACAAGAGCATCCTATGCAACAATACATGCAACATCTACTTCTTCATTTCCTTCATGCTGATCTTCTACCAACCAACAATCTTTCTTTACCTGCTCTTTCTTTCCATAATTCAGTAATTGATCATTCTTGCCATTGAATTTCTACATTCTTAGCTTACTTTCTTTTGCCATTACTTTACTCCCACTCAATCAAAAACCCCTGAGAGTGACTTGTAATCAACAAAGACTTAACACGCTCTGACCACCTGTTAGTGTACCTAACCAAGCTCTGATGAACCTACAACCTAGCTCTGATACCAATTGTCAATGGTATCACTTGGTGATCCTAGCTCTGATACCAATTGTCAGGATCCCTACTCCTTAAGAGTACACTTGATTACCTTTGTATAAGCAACTAAACACGAAATTAAACTAGAATAATAAGTAACTAGAATTTAGAAATAGCATAGAATATGAGAGACAATACAATATTATATTAGCACTCTTCCAGAAAGAAATACAATGAAGAAATCACACTCTTCCAACACCTCTTGGGCATACCAGTAATTCTCCCTCAAGATTTCTCTCTCTCAATTACAAACAAAATCAACTCAAACACAAAGTTGTTTTAACCAATCAGTAACAATACTGCCAGTACACCAACCAGTAAGTGACAATAAACTCAACCATTGTTGCCTACTAATAGTACCAATCGAGTACACCACATACTCCAAGTAGATCTCTCTGATCTTGCTCCTTTTTGTGTTGTAGATCTCCTTTGACCTTGCACACACACACACACACCTACAAATCAACTGACCTTACTTACCATGTAGTTCTTCTACCTAATCTTGCACAACCTACAGATCAACTTGGTCTTGCACACTTGTAGACCTAGATCTTACACTCAGGAAGAACCCTTGTCCTTGACTCTCCAAGTCCTTATGATTCTCCAAATTACAATACAGCCCCATGGGTCTCTTAAATAGATCCCATAAAAATAATAATTAGACTTCTTAATTACAATAATTAGAAACACGGCCTCAAGACTAAAATTAGTCTTTACATGCAAATAAATGGTTTGTTAAACTAACTGCTCATGTAAATAATAGTTTTAAAACCACACAAGAGATCAACATCGGTCGCTATCTATCTGGAGATGATTGACGTCGGTTGATCTATGACCAATGTTGATAGCTTCTTGTTTACCCCTGACTAACGTCAGTTGGCTTGACTGACGTCAGTTATTGTGACACTCAGCACTTCCTCCATGTTTGCATACCTATGAAGCTTTTAGCTCCACAACCTAACACTGGGATTTTAGACTTAGCCATATTTAAGGACTCTAAAATTTCAAGGAGGCATTAAAGGAGGCAAATGGATATATATTGTAAAGAAGTTGGCCACATGGTAAGAATGATACAAAGCCACAAAAAAATTATGAAGTACCAATGGTATGCCTACCCCTTTCCTAGTGCACCCTTGAATTCTTTCACTTAGAGAGATTGAAACTTGACAAGTTCTTTCAAAAGAGAAAGTGTTAAGTGGTAAAGTTAATAAAAATATTGTGTTTATATAATTTGCATTTGCATTGACTTCTCCATTCTCAACCTCCCTTGTTCTAAATATAATTTTTGATTACCTTCGATATATGAGATCATGGATTCCACTGTTGGATATGAATTTTTTTCACTCATTTCTAGTTTTTTAGGTTATAATCAAATTCACATATCCCTTGAAGACCAACACAATAAAACATTCACTATGGAATGCAACACCTATTTCTGTGTTAAGATGCCCTTCAGCCTTAAAAACATCATAACTACCTATCAATGGGCTACGACACACATATTTCATGATCTTATAGATAATATTATGGAAACTTATGTGGATGATATCATTATGAAATCAAAAATTCACACAACCCATCTATCTGATCTAGCCATCATCTTTGATCGATTAATCAAGTATAAAGTTAGAATCAATCCCTACAAGTTTTTATTTGGTGTTACATCTGATAAATTTCTAGGGCTCTTAGTATATTCATGTTATTGATGTTGATCTCACTAAAATCAATTATATAATCAAAATACCCATTCCTTACTCCATTTTAGACATTCTTACTTACCTCAACCAACATGGGTCAATCTAGCGATTTGTCACTAAAATGGCTTATCACATATACTTTGTTAAATCCCTTCTTAATAAAGTTAATTATTTAAAATGGAATAATCCTTATCAAAATGAATTTGACAAAATGAAATAATCATTTCTCCATCTTCCTACCCTTTTCCCACCTTCCAATGATTGTCCCTTAATCTTGTACACTTCTACTCCCATATCAATTAGGGTAATGTTTGCTAGATAATATGATACTAGAAGAGAGTATGATATTTAATATATTAGTTTAGGATTAATTGATTAAAAAAATGTTACACTAAAGTAGAATATGATTGCCTCGCTATCTATTTTGTAGCTAAAAAGCTTCATCACTACATGCTCTATCAAATATCCTATGTCATTATCTGTTCTAACCCACTTCATTACTATTTATCCAAAGCATTTTTATCTACATATATAAATAAAAATTGGATGGTTTTATTAATGTAATTTTACCTTCACATCATAACATAATAATATATCAAATGACAAGTCATTGATGACTAACTTGCAATGACACCCATACCCACTACAAATCACCCTCAAGATAGTCTCCCTGATTATAAATTCCCTATATTAAATCTCTCAATCAGGATATCTCTTTTAAAGGTTTATTCCATAAATTTACTATTGATTTATAATAATGTAATTAAGAATACACCTATGCCATTCTGGATACTACTAAATACAAAGTAGTTATCAAAGAGCTTCCTAAAATCACCATTAATTTGCATGAAGACACCTAGACCCTACACTTTGATGACATCAAATGTCTCTAGGGAGATAGGGTAGGTTGTATTCTAAATAATCCTCATTATAAAATAATCCCTTTGTCATTCCAACTCACCTTTGATGTCACTAATAACATGGCAGAATAAAAAACATTAATCCTAGGCATACAAGCAACACTTGACTTAGATATTCAATATTTGCATTATTTGGGTGACTCCCAACTTATCTTCCATAAGGTTAATAGTTATTACCAATGTAAAAGTGAAAATATTATTTCTTATCATCAAATGGATACTACCCTTACCAAGTATTTTGCCTCTTTTACCATTGTTCCCATTCTAAGAGATTAGAACTCTATCATTGATTCTCTTACTTATTCAACATCCTTATTTCATCCACATCAAGTACTTAGTGATTATTAGTTTTTTCTTAAAATGAAAAATTCCCTATCTTCTATCCAACCATAGGATTAACTTATCTATCATATTGAGTTTTTCACTATTCAATAGGTAACATTGTATAAAAACATTATCCAATTCCTTGAACATCAAACTTATCCGTTGGACACAAATACTCACAAAAAGACTAGAATTCACAAACAAGATTTTAAATATGTCTTTTGATACAATACCCTTTATTATCATAAGATATAAGGTACCTTGATCCACTATGTAATGAAAGAAAAGGCTCCTCCTCTCCTTAAACAAGCAGATGGGGGGATTTGTGGGGTCACTATAGTGGACATGCTATCTCATGCAAATGCCTATGTATGGGAAATTTTTACCTACTCTCAAAATGTATGCTATCAATTTTTATAATAAATGTATTCCTTGCCAATTCCATGATGATCTAATCCTTTCACCACTAATTGAGCTCCAAAATATTGAATCTCCTTAGACATTTTATATATTGGGATTAGATCTCATTGGTAAATTACCTTGGTCATAATATAGTCATGCTTTTATCATCACTAATACAAAATATTTTACCAAATGGGTAGAATCCATGCCACTTTTCAATGTCATGAGAACCATAATTTATAAATTTATCCTTAACCAAAACATTATTCATTTTGAAGTTACCCATACTATCATTTCTAATAATAGAAAAAAATTTAAGAATAAATAAATGAAGCAATTATGTGTTAAATTTAAAATATTCCAAAAATTATCCACACCTTATCATCCATAATTCAATGGCCAAGTTGAGGCCCTAATAAAATTCTCAATAAAATACTCCAAAATACCATATGTGAAACCTACATTGATTAGCATCTTCATTTATATCCCACACTTTAGGCCTATCATACTAGTATCTTTAATACATTGAAAATAATATGAATAAGAAGGGGGTGAATTAGTCTTCAAAACTTTTCATTCAATTACATCTAACCATTCATGAACCATTCTAACAAGCATGCATATCTTAGCAAGCATAAGCATAAATTCATAAGAGCATAAAACACATGAAAATAGAATATGTGTGGGAAACCCTCTAGGGGAATAAAAACCACTTATGAAGTAAATGGACTACATTAATATAATAAAAACATCAATCCTTATTGAAGCACTAACTCCACATGCAACACCAACCCCAACTAGCTCAACACCACCTCAACTAGGCTTTAACAAACACCCACTTGTAAGGAGGCACTAACCCCATAGATGACTCAACACAAACTCAACCACTATATTTTTTTATCACCTTCATAAAACCTTGTTGATTATAAAAAAATATGATGACCTAATCCTTTAGCTCTTTGCTCTCTCTTGTCCCTCTCAAACTAGCATTTAGCTTTTTTTGTTTAACTATCCCTCTTCATGGCTTGATTAGGTCTTCTAACCTTGATCCTCATATTCAAAACCTCTATTAGATATTCATAAAATTTATATAATGGTCTATATGACCTCCTTCTACTCACCAATGATCTATATTATTCTCTTATTCTCCACTTCTCTCTCTCTCTCTCTCTCTCTCTCTCTCTCTCTCTCTCTCTCTCTCTCTCTCTCTCTCTCTCTCTCTCTCTCTCTCTCTCTCTAATCACACCAAATAGGCCTAAAGTGCCTTGCTTTTATATAAGTCCCTTGATCATATCCTTCTTAGTTAGCCACATATTCAAATCACTTGGTTTATCCATAAATAGGTATTATAATATTAAAAATAACATTCCTTCATAATTAATCAATCAGTACAATAGGTTGGTCATACATCAATTAGCCCTTACTCTTCTTTTAGGCTTATGGAGACCTAATAGGTCCTTTTGATAACACATTACCCTTTGATATTTATTTAATCATATAAAAAAACCTTACATGGAAATAAAACATTAGAATCCACTCCAATAACCCTTATCCAACTTCACTTTAGGTCTACAACAGATTTTAGGTCTAAATACCACTTGAACCCCTCTTCAAATAACTACTTATAAAAGACCTACACATATATAAAAACTGTATCTTAAACAAATGAGGCATATACTCAAATCTTCCAAAAAAATATGGAAAAAAAGATATATTCATAAACCTCATGATGTCAAGGTTATCAAAAAATTCATTTGATGCTTTAACTCAGGGTAAATAAGCTCAAACACTTCTCTACAAGATGTTCACTTATAACTACCAACTGACTTCAAAAACATAGTTAAGGAAACATAAACATCTGAGACATGATTGAATATATTTAATAAATTTCAATAAATGAACATTATATTATAACATCTTTAGAGTAACCTCAATCAATCAGATCATCATCTTTAATGAAAACTATTGGTCTTACAAACCAATCTTCTAACCTTCTCTCTTAGAGACTCTACTCAGCCAGATAAGCCATTTTGGATTCAACTATTAAACCTCTTACATTGAATTTAAAGCTTCTAAAAATCATGGATAGATAATTCAATACCAAAACAACACCATCATGCATTTTAGTGCATTAATCTTTCATGAAAACACATCAAAAATCATCTTCCCACTTCTATCTAATTTTCTTATTGCCTACACCACTAGGTGTGTTAACGACTGACCAACTTAGATCACCAAATTTGCACACTTTAGATATAAAACCTATCCATAAGTCTTCATGAAATAAAAATACAAGTCTCACACTTTGATCTTTGTCCACTTAGTAACTTTGGCTTGGTCAACTTTGTCTACTACATCAAATCTATAAAAGATAAGCATTTTTTTGTAGGGTCTTCTTACTCATCTAAGAAACCAATCACACTTAGAGATGCCTAGGAGAGTTTAATTCAACATATAATCACTTATCTAAACATATAAAATCATTCTGAGCTATTTAAAATAATATATTCAATATTGGGTCATTGTCAGAGTTTTATGAGGGTTTAGGCCATCTTCTAGTCTTAGTGATATTTCATAAAACTTATGTCCTCTTTATAAAAACCAATTATTGGACCTTTTATATATAACCCTTCTTTATATACCATGAGGAACTTAGGTTGTCATGTAGATAATGTACATGCCAATCCGCACTGAGAAAACATTTTTGGGTAGACATCTCTTCATTTTTTACACTTGAAAAATGTTAAAATACTTTTCAATCCTTTTTATTACAAACCAAGAACTTAAATTCATACACATACTTAAAACAACTTGAATCACCTTAATCAATGATCACTTGCTCACTCATGCCATGGGAATGGATCCTATTACCTCATCTAGCCACCATCTCTCTTCTTGTTTTTCAAAGCCTTGACCTGCAAGTCTTATTACATGTTGAAATTGATCTTATATCCACCCTGTACACTTTAACTTAAAACTCTCATATGTTTTAATGTCTTTTTTGTATGCTTAATAAATCACATACATTCACTCTTATTCAGAACTTCAACCAAAATTCTTCAGAGTTACTTATAGATCTTTGAAGCTTGATTGTAGTATCTTCAGAGATGCGTACACATATCTTCAAATCTGACCTTCTAATCATTTTTTAGGTCCTCAAAACCTCATATACAGCCTCAAACAATCTCTCTCATGCTCAAAAACTATCAGGTGTTTTTTAGAGCATTCTCATCTTTGTAGATCATTTGGATATTTTTTGGAATTGTTTACATAAATATTTGGAACATATAACTTATTCTTTAGAAATCACTCATATCATCATGCCAAATATAAATACCATCTCACAAGGTCTAAAAAAATCATTACAAGATGATTTATACTTGATATATTGACCTGTACTCACTCTTGTTGATATTCAATGATTTCACTTAGGTTTTCATTAGAATGTTTTTCAAACAACATTCTCTCATCACTACTCTCATATATCAACAACACTCACTATGATTGTAATTATAACTCATCATATACATACCTCAAGACTTACTTGACCAAGAACCTTTACCATCAATGATATTAGATTGAAATTAATGAAATAACCATGCATCTTCATAATAAATTTTGACATCAATGACAACATTAAATATCAAAGCTCAACACTCAATGACAATGCTCAACAATATCTCCCTTAATCATTGAAAATGTTAAAAAATCACCCCATTTGTCATTGGTGGCTAACATACTCACAAAAATCTATCAACCAATCTTAATGGAAATCATCTATTAGACCTGATTCTTGCCTTTTAATTCTCACCCTTTCTGATCTTTCTCCTTTTCTCATCTTTTGTGATCTTTCACCTTTTTCTCATCTTTTCTTGCCTTTTCTAATCTTTAGGTTATGTTCCCTTTTCTTGCCTTTTTTATATTTATTCCCCTTTGACATTAATGATAAAGTTTTTACATAACTATCATCTCTTTCATAATGAAATTAAATTTCAAAATCACTTAAACATAGATCAAGCTCAGTTAATAACTTGAATAACTCCCCCTGAAACCAAGCATCCACCATGCCTTTATTAGCAGTAGACATCAAATATCAACTAAAACTAATGAAATCATAATTTATCCATTTTATTTGATACTATCTCTCAAAGATACAAGATGGTACATAGTCTCCAAAAATTATGGCAACCATTTATGACAACCATTCTTAGAAACATCTCTCAATTAGGTCACTTTTATGGCTGATCGACCAAAACCTGAACAAATAAAGTCTATGAAGCATCTCAGGCACAATATTTCTTAACATGGTAAAATAAGAACAAACTCTTGATCACACACAAGGCTATCCATAATAGATACCAAATGTATAAATAGATATTCCCTCTTTATTTTCACAAATCAGGGTCAACTGATCATATTAACAAATATCAAAGGCTTACCTCTTATATACCAATTGTCTACATTTTGTATTTAGAGATATTTTAACTACAACCTCATGCTTCTGATGATATAATAATGTCTCCATAAAGATAAATGGATCCACCCCTTTTTCATAGGTCACTAAAACAATATGAACTTAAGAGATTCTTAAATCTCCATATCTTTACAAGACTAAATATTTTTTAGCATCCTTTTAGACTTGATTGGATCTATATGCTTGACCTTTGACTTGGCCTTTTCATCATCCACCTTTTCATATTTCTTATTTTATTTGAATAACTTTTCAACACATGCAAATAACAAGTGTTCTTAACATTTCTTCACTTTTGATTTATGCTCTACAGTAGCAAACATCCCACCTTGGTTTATGAGTTGATCGTGACTCACCTTGTCATCCTTCTTCTTATTAGTCAATTCTTCATTCTTATTGCCTTGATCAACCATATGATAACTAAGACCTTTATTGTCTCCTAACATGTAGCTTGAGAAACCACAATCTATACTTTGAGATTTCATAAAATCTTATTCTTGAGTATTTTTCTCCATTTCAACCTTATCTATAGAGTCTGACTCCTTGATCCATTTCTTAGTGACATGAGTATGAACCTTCTTGTCTTGATTGGTATTATTCATATGTTTCATATTGTAATATATTAAAATTTATCTTATATTATTATAGCTATAACACACCACCTTATATGTATTATTTGATTGATGATGATTTTGATCTCTCTTTGACCAATTTCTTCTCTTTTCATAGTTCTATGAGTACTCATTCTTAGAGGGTTTTCTGCATTCTCTTTCTCTATGACCAAACTAACTACATATAAGACAATAACCATTGAAATAATTAGCATACCTTATAACATTGGGCTATCTGATAGATTTTTTCATGTTGACCTTCTTGTCTTCAATAGACTTCTTTTCAACTTGAGATGCCTTCTTTTGGTCTTCTTTGAATCCAAGACCTATTTTATCACTTGCATACTTTTAATTGCTTAAAATATCATCTAGAGCCTAAATTATATTTTCAATTTTCATAAATGTCTTTTCCTTATTATATGATTTATCCAACCCATATTTTATAGATTTTATTTCAGTTTTATATCTATTACAATCTTCCTCTCAAGCCTTTAGGCTTGCTTCCACAATATCTATCTCGGTTTCAACTTGTTGGTTAATCTCTCCATACTCCTTAGAAGTGTTTTTTAATCTTTCCTCAAACAATACAATATAATACTCATATTCCTAAATTATTGACTTTAATTTCTCATTCTTCTTCACAAGCTTCAACTCTTCTAGGGAACTTACTAGATCTACCTCAAGATCCACTTTAGCTTCTCCTTCTTCACTGTCATAGTGTACTTCATCTAATTCTGCATCAATCGTAAGGCCTTTCCCATTTGACTAACCATCATTTTATGATTCTATGCCTATGAATAGATTTTCATTATTTTGATATTTAAATTTATTACTGCCATCATCACTATTATATGTGTCTAAATCACTTATATTTGATGAACTATCTTCTTTGGTATAAAAAATGTTTTTATTCTCGAATGACCCTTTCCTTCATTCTTTTTAAAATCTCTCTTTTTATTGTCAAACTTATAGGCCTTTATGTCATCTCCATGAGATTAATCAATATGCTTAGATTTGTCTTTATTAAAGACTTGGTTTCCAAGTGACCAATCTTACCATAGCTAAAACATTTGAAGGGTAACTTACCCTTGTACTTACCTGATCCCAACCTCAATTTTCTAGCAAACATATATATGAATTCATCATCAATTTCTGAGCATACCTCATCTTTGACCTTCTTGGCCATTGACTTCTTTTCAAACTTGAAAGTAGATTCCTTTTTGGGAGGTATTCTTTCATTTGTTCTCATCTCATAGGTAGTTATGATGCCATGAATCCTATCCATTTTTATCTTGTCCAAATCTTACATCCCTTATAATGTAGACACATTAGATTCAAACTTAGGATTTTTTAATCTCAATACCTTTTAAACAATAGTAGACTCTTTCACTTCTTCTCCCAATCCTCATATGATATTGATAATTTCATCAACTCTCAATAGGTAGGATGCAATGGATTCATATTCATGCTTTCAAACTATCTTTTATGGGTCTATAACTTGGCCATCTTCACCTTGGTTTATCCTTCATATATGGTCTTCAATTTTTCCCATATGTCTTTGGTTGAAACACAATGCATTACCTTTACAACATCTACCTCTGATAGGCCACATAGAATGAGATTCATTACCTTGGAGTTATTTTCAAGAGCCTTATTTACTACTACATTTGTTGGTAGAATTGGAGGTGTAATATAGTCATCCATAACTAACTACCAAATATCATGTCCTGTGACATCAGATACATCTTCATTCTAACATTATAAAAGGAATAGTTAGATCCATTAAATAATAAATCCTTACTGGTGGAGGAACCACCTTGATCTTGTTGACTAATCATCCTTGCTTCTTAGGATCTCCTTTAGGCTATCAAGCCTATTCCAAAAGACCTAATATGATACCAATTATTAGAGATAAGATGACTAAGATGGGGGTGAATCAATATTTAAAACTTTTCATTCAATTCCATTTAACCATTCATGAACCATTCCAAGAAGCATGTATATCTTAGTAAGCATAAGCATCAAATCATAAGAGCATAAAACATATAAACATAATATATATCTAATAAACCCTCTAGGGGAAAAAATACCACTAGTGAAGTAAATGGAATATATTACTATAATAAAAACATTAATTTTGAGTGAAGTTCAAAATCCACATGGAGCACCAACCCCAACTAGCCCAACACCAACTTAGTTAGACTTTTTCTAGCACCCACTTTCAAGGAGGCACCAACCCCCTAGATAAATGAGCACCAACTCAGACCTTGATTGTTTGATCACCTTTAGAAAAAAAATTGATTTTACAATAGATTATGATCTAATCCATCTCTTTTCTCTCTCTTATCCCTATCAAACTAACATTCAACCTTCTTCACTCAACTAACCCACTTCGTGGCTTGATTAGATATTTTGACCTTGATACTCATATATAAAACCTATATTATATATTCATAACATTTCTCTAATGATACGCATGACCTCATTATACTCACCAATGATCCATATCATTTAATTACTCTCCACTTCTCTCTCTTTCTCTCTCTCTCTCTCTCTCTCTCTCTCTCTCTCTCTCTCTCTCTCTAAGCACACTGAATAGGCCTAAACTCCCTTGATTTTATACAAGTCACTTGATCACATCTTTCTTAGTCATATACATATTAAAATCACTCAGGTCATCCATGAATAGGTATTATCATATTAAAAATAAAATTACTTAATCTTGAATCAATCAATACAATAGGTCAGCCATACTTCAATTAGCCCTTACTCTTGTCTTAGGCTGATGGAGACCTAAGAGGTCTTCTTAACAACAAGTTACCCTTTCATATTTATTGAAGAATATACAAACACATTAAATGATAGGAAAACATAATAATTCACTCTAATATCCCTTATCCAACTTAAATTTATGTCTAAAATACCTTTTAGGTCCATCTACCACTTGAACCCCTCTTCAAATCACTACTTATAAAAGGCATGCATATATATAAAAACTCTATCTTAAACAAATGAGGAATAAATTCAATTTTTCCAAAAAGAATTATAAAAACATATATATTCAAAAACTAATGACCTAATGGTCATGAAAAACTTCATCTGATGCTTCAATTTAGGGTAAACAGGCTCAAATACTTCTCTATAAGATGTTCACTCAGAACTACCAATTGACTTCAAAAACATAGTCAAGGAAACATGAACATATAACACATGATTGAATATCTTCAAGATATTTAAATGCATGAAAAATATATTATAAAATCCTCAATCAATCAGATCATGAGCTCTAATGAAAACTCTTGGTCTTATAGACCAATTTTTTACCTTCTCTCTTACAAACTCTACTCAGCCAGATAAGCCATTTTGGCTTCAATGATTCAACCTCTTATAATGAATTATAACATTTTAAAAGAATAGATAGATCATTAAGACCCATATAATATCATCATCTATTTAAATGCATTACTCTTTCATGAAAATGCATCATAAATCATCTTCTTACTTCTATATGATTTTCTTATTGTCTACAATACTAGGTCTACTAGAGATTGGCCAACTTGGATCACCAAATTTGAACACCTGAGATATGGAACATATACAAAAGTCTTCATTAAAAATAACTACAATTATCACACTTTGATCTTCATTCACTTTACAACTTTGACTTGGTCAACTCTATCTATTACAACAAATCTCCAAACGACAAGCATTTTCCTATAGTGTTTTCTTACTCACTTGAGAAACCAATCACACTTGGAGATGCATAGGAGAGTTAATTTCAACCTTAAATTACTTATTTAAACATATAAAACTATTCTAAGCTCTTTAGAACAAGATATTCAATATCAGGTCACTGTTAGGGTTTTATGAGGGTTTAAACCATCTTCCAATCTTAACGATAATTCATAAAACTTAGCTCCTCTTTCTAGAAACCAATGATAGAAAATTTGAGATATAAAACTTCATTATCTAACATAAAAAACTTCTTTAGTAGATAACTCTTCGAAAATCGAGACCTAAAACTTCATGTACATACTTAAAAAACCTTAACTCACCTATGTTAATGTTAACCTACTCACTAATTCTATGTAAATTGGTTATGTTTCCTCATCCTTCCACCATCTCTCTTCTTGATTTTCTAAGCTTTGACCTACAAATCTTATTATGCCCTAAAACAAACCTCCTAGCCATCTTGTAGGATTTATCTTAAAACTCTACTATGTTTTAATGTTTTTTATGTATGCTCAAGAAATATCATACATTCAATCTTATTTATAACTTTACTAGAAGTTATTCAGAGCTACTTATAGATCTTTAGAGATGTGTAGACAGATATTCAGAGATAACCTTCTAATCATTTTCAAGGTCCTTAACACCTCATGTATAGCTTCAAATTATCTCTCTCATTATTAAACACTATCAATTTTTTTAAGAGCATTCTCGTCTTCTTATCTCATTTAGATAATATTTATAATGACTTACATATATCTTCAGAGCATAAAAATTCTTTGAAGATCACTCATATCATCATGCCACTTGCAAATACCATCTCATAAGGTCTAGACAAAGCATTACAAGATAATTTATACTTGATATATTGACCTGTACTAGCTCATGTTGATTCTCAATTATTTCACTCAGGTTGTTCTCATAACATTCTTAAAATAACATTCTCTCATAACTTCTCTCATATAGTAACAACACTCATTATGTTTGTAATCAAAACCTTCTTGAGTAGATAACTCTTCGCAAATCGAGACCTAAAACTTCATGCACATACTTAAAAAACCTTAACTCACCTATGTTAATGTTAACCTACTCACTCATTCTATGTAAATTGGTTATGTTTCCTCATCCTTCCACCATCTCTCTTCTTGATTTTCTAAGCTTTGACCTATAAGTCTTATTATGCCCTAAAACAAACCTCCTAGCCATCTTGTAGGATTTACCTTGAAACTCTACTATGTTTTAATGTCTCTTATGTATGCTCAAGAAATATCATACATTCAATCTTATTTATAACTTTAATAGAAGTTATTTAGAGCTACTTATAGATCTTTAGAGATGTGTACACAGATCTTTAGAGATAACCTTCTAATCATTTTCAAGGTCCTTAACACCTCATGTATAGCTTCAAATTATCTCTCTCATTATTAAACACTATCAAGTTTTTTTAAGAGCATTCTCGTCTTCTTATCTCATTTAGATAATATTTATAATGACTTACATATATCTTCAGAGCATAAAAATTCTTTGAAGATCACTCATATCATCATGCCACCTGCAAATACCATCTCATAAGGTCTAGACAAAGCATTACAAGATAATTTATACTTGATATATTGACCTGTACTAGCTCATGTTGATTCTCAATTATTTCAGTCAGGTTGTTCTCATAACATTCTTAAAATAACATTCTCTCATAACTTCTCTCATATAGTAACAACACTCACTATGTTTGTAATCAAAACTTATCATTTACATACCTCAAGGCTTACTTGACCAATAACCTTTATCATCAATGATATTAGATTGACCTCAATGAAATAACCCTTCATATTCATAAGAAATTTGGACATCAATGACAAAATTAAATATCAAATATCAATACTCAATGACAATGGTCAACAATATCTTCCCTAATCAATGACAATGTTAAACATACTACCACTTGGGCAACACTGTTCTCACTAGTCTATGGTTCTAAGTATGTCTTACCATTAGAATTCAAGATTATCTCCTTGTGTATATATCTTCATGGTATTATTCTTTGATGAATAACTATGTGAATTTCACCTTCATGTTCTTGATATTCTCGATGAACACCATCTAGCCTTCAACATAACCACCAATATAATGCTCATATTTCCAAGAAACATAATAAAAAGGTCAAACTTTGCAAATTCAATAGTGGTGATTTAGTCCTTAAATTAGACTATACCCATGATAAATAAGTAAATTATGCCAAAAATTATGGGGCCTTTATTTATTGATAGACATTATTGGTTTTATCACCTATCACCTCCAAACTAATGAATCCCATGCTTTCAAAGAACCCACTAATGCATAATTCTTAAAGAAATATTTTGCTTAAATATTTTCATTCTTATCATATTTTTATATGTTATCTTACTAAAATGTTTTGCATGAATTATTTATGTATCTCACCCTCTACAATAGTCTCTTTTGACACAAATCTTAGTTCCTTCCCTTGGTCCTTTGGTTTCTTTCTCTTCATGAGTTATATTTTAATACATGGATAAGACCTAGTTTTCCTGATGAATTCCTTTCAATTTTATTGATTTTTAATTTTTCAATGTTTTTTGCTCCCTCTTGGGTTTTTATTTTTTGATTTATAGTATAATCCCATGGATAGGACCAAGCCCTCCTCATAAATACCATTTCTACCTATTTTATTTTCACATGCTTTGTTCACGCTCTTGGGTTTCTATTTTGTTAGTTTTAGTGTATTGCCATAGATAAGACCAAGCCCTCTTTATAAATACCATTTTTTGCCTTTATTGCATCCATCTTTTTTTCTCTTTTATGAGTTATAGTGTAAGACCATGGATAAGACTATGCTTTTCTCATAAAATCACTAGTTTTATTAAAAACACCCTTATTCATCTAATTGTTCCTTTTCCTATAATGTTAAGAAATGGTTACAAGTTTATGATCCCATATTATTATCTTTGGGTTTTTGTCTCATTTGTAAATAAAACTTGTACAACAAACTATGTTAGCATGTTTCACTACACTTACATCCATTCTTATTATAAGGAATCATACTTACCTATCATTGCAACCCTTTTCACCTTTGTCACATTTTTTGAGATTTAAAGTAATTCAAATTATTTCATATTCATTCTTCCTCTTAATTTCTTTTCATTCCACTTCATATAAAATAATGGAAGTCAATATAACACTTTTATTTCACATGAATAAATAATAATCTTAGACACTATACTCTCTAAGTTCTCTTTCTTAGCTACCAAGTCCAAAGTTTTTAAATGATGGTCATATTTAACACCCATGTTTGGTTCTCTGAATACATATGGAGGATGAATAAAAAAATCCTTCAAAATTTAAAATCCAAATTATTTAAAACAAAAGGAAATGATCAAAAGGCAACATCCAAATTTAAAAGTAAAAATCACACCAAAAGACATGATTTTAGCACATTTCTTATCTATAATAAAAGTTCAAAATCCATAGTTATCCTTATGATAGAGATGAGGCACATTGGGGTGTGGCAGGCCAATAGTTTGAGATAGGATATTTCAAAAAAGAATCTATAGTACTACCTATTTTATCACATAAGTACCCAATCTTCATAGTAGACTTACGGCTCAATAAGGGGTCTTGAGAAATAATCAACATGTTATGGGAAGGTAGGTCCATTTTTCTTTTCATGAATATAACCTTCATGGGATGTTATTAATACTTAATTTTATGTCCTAATATTTATGTGGTTAGGAAAAATTCTTTTGATTCCTTATTGTCAAAAGTCCTCTTATTTTGACAAACCTAATTCTAACTATTTTGACTTCGATAAAGAGTTTCTCTACCTTGATTTTTCCACCATTTCTCCAACCATTGATTTAGTTTCCCCCCTTGATAAGAAATTTTGATTCTAAAATTTGTTTTCCCACTTTTATATTCCTTCTTCTTCACATCTTAAAACATGCTAGCAGTACTTTTTTTGTTTTTGTCTATCTTTTGAACAAAACAATATACTTGAGTGACTATGGATTCTCTATTTTATACCATTACTTTCCATTTCATGAATTATCTTGGTTTATTTGAAACTTTTCAGTATCATTCCTTTTTTGGATAACTATGTTTGTTTTTATATTTTTTTGTTGTACTTCCCTTTTTTGAACAACTACATTCATTTATACTTTCATGTACTTTTTCCATTGTTGAGTGAGGTTAGCTTGTTACTTCTCACTCCCCAATGTTATTTTTCCTTCTATGTACTTTTTCCATTTATGATTAAGAAAAGATTGTTAATTCTCTCTCATAAATGTTTTTTACTATTTATTACCTATCTTTGTTTAAGTAAGGATTGTTACTATTTTCACATTGATGTTTGATTACCATTTTCACTTGTATCCTTAGTTTGAATTGGTTTGTTTACATTTCTTTATTAAAGTTTACTTGTTTGAGTTTTTTAGTCATTTATTAGCCTTGGATTTTTATTTACATGACTTAATCTAATTTTGGCTTGGTCATTTAGTCTTAACTTAGCATTTATCACCCCAACATACAATATTTCCCAATACATCATGACTACACATTTTAGTTATCTTGGCTTCCCTTCATTTATTTGTTTTTGATCTTTAGTTTTGTATCCTTGTGTTTGTCCAAAGTAGTCTTTGTGCCCTCCATGATAAAAATTACAAACATGATAGTCAACCATCTAGTGATAAAGGTAAGTCAAGGCATGCAAACATTAATTTTATTTTCAATTATTTAATTTAAGTTATTTTATAGTTTAAAATATTGTAATTTATTTTGCTTCAACATTGTGTGTTACTATGTTCTTTTCTTGAAGCATCATCCCATGTTACACCTAAGTGACATGCGATGAGCTTCACATGGGGCATATGTATACACATAATATTTTCAAACTTTATTAATTAGTGATATTTTTTCTCTTATAGGAACCCATAAAATCTCAATCTCTTTGAGTGCACACCTTAAAAGATGCACCAAGAAAGGGGTTGGTAGACCATTGGTGTTTTACAATATGTTTGTCCCCTATACCACAACTTAAAACCAACACAACCTTTGATTAATAACTTGCCTAATATTTAACACCTCCATTACACAATCTCCAAGCAAGTTCACTACCTTAATAAGCCCCTATCTAGGAAAACCCTTTTTGACATTTACAAAACAATTTTGACCTAGGCTAACCCTGTATTCAAATTATTATTAGCACATTACAGGTCTAGGTCAACCTTGTCTTACCTAGACTAGGACCTAACTTAGTTTTATGAGTTAATGATACAAGGTTGAATTGCACTGACAATGTTGGCTAAACTTTCAAAAAGGTTTAGGGTTAAATTCATCTACATATACACATTATTTTCATCATTTCTTAGAGAGAGACAAAGTTTATTATTCATTTACACTTCTTAATAATCTGATTTTCTACCATTCTACTTGAGGATTTATTTTCTTAGGATTTACACTTAGAGAGAATAACTTTGTATTTAGAAATCTTGAGATTTAGTAGGAGATCTTTGGCTAGACTATAGTCCATTTTCCATCCTTAGCTTATTTAATAATACACAACCTATTTCAAAGTACATTTGGCTAAGGTAGAGATTGAGTCTCGATGGATTCATCTTCAAGGTAGTTATCTCTAACATGACTCCTCTATTTCAGTAGATAAAAGTGGCATAAGTAATATATTTTAAATGTATTTTTCTCTCCATGCATTAGGGTCATATCTATACATAGATTAATTAAAATTATTCTATGCATGTTTAATTTTTATGTTAATTACCCCAATTTTATTCCATAATATTTGATGAGCACTAGGTTAAATTTTACTTTACTTCACATTTACTTAATGAATATAGAAACCATAGGACTTAGATAGGCTTATTTCATGATGTTTCTTGAAAATAGGCTTTAGAACCATCTCTACTTATGTTATTGTCACAAGATATCCCTTGCTTAGGTCTAACAGATCCATATTGATCATGACATCAATTGTCTAAAGGTATCAACAAGTGGAAGTGTAAGTATGATTTATACAAGGAAATATTTAGATGACCTACAAATCAATCCTAGTTAGGAGAAGATAAATCACACTTACAACTCTGCTTGTTGCTATATTTTCAAATTTGGGGTCATGACTAAGATGGATCCACTAGACCTAACTAGGGAATATTTTACCATAATAACATTAGTAAAGAGGGTTCCAAAGCCTCTAATCAATCAACATCATGTAATAACCCTAACTAGGTCCTATGGTTTCTATATTCACAAAGTAAATACAAATTAAATTAAAATCTAACCTAGTGCTCACCAAAGCTTGTGGCATAAAATGGGGTTAATAAATATAAAAATTAAACATGCATATAAGATATGTACTTAATCCAATGTATAACAAATACTAATACATGATAAATAAGCATATAAGTTAACAAATGAAATTATATCTATTTTTAAAAAGGAAGAAGAAAGTTAGGGATACTTGCCTTTAAAGACAAACCCATCGAGCATCAAAATATCCCTTAGCTAAGGTGCTTCATAAGAGATTGTTATGGTATGTAAGGATAACAAGGATAAGTCAGCTCTAAGATACACAACTTATCTATGCATCCAAAAAACTTCTCCATAAGATAAGATTCATATCTCCAAGTGTAGTATTGGAACCCTAAGAAATGATCCTCAAGTGGAATGGTGGATAAACATATGCACAATATGATGTTCTTCTTCTTCTTATCTTCCTAATAAATGGTATGAATAGACGTGTATATATATATGGATCTAATCCTAAACCCTTTAAAAATTTTAACTGATAGAGTTAGCCCAATTGACCCTATTAAAAATTAAAGTGGTTAGGTCTAAACTAAGTCATCTAGGGCCAACTTTGTCCTGTAATGTGCTCAACTTTCAAAATAGAGTCTACTGAGGTTGATTCAGTTTTTTGGATGGTAAAAAAAGGTTATTGTTTAGGTAAGGGCTAAACATAGGTAGTAAATAGCTTATAGGAGTGTGTAAGGAAGGTTTCAAAGCTTAGTGAAGTGTATAGGATAAGGTTTGTGTAGATCACAAGTGGTGGTATATGGGAAAATAATATTTTGAAGCATCAATAGTCTACCCATCCCTTTTTTGATTAACCATTTAAGGTGTGTACTCAAATATATGGAGACTAAATGAATTCTTACAAGAGATAAAACATTAGTAATTGATAAATTTTGAAAATATAATGTTTATACACCTTCCTCTTTGATATACTTTTTGTATGCAATCAGAAATACATCATGTCTATAAATCAATCATAGCTCAAAGAAGATAGAATATACCTACACTTTTGATTGGGAATACATTTTTTAATTGGGAGTATAACCAATATGGAGATTTTCTAGACCCCATTAGGGGATCACTTCTCATAATACATCATGCTAGGAAGGGTTATAAAGCCTACAATATAAAACAATCATGCAATAAACTTAATGGAGTCCTAGGTTTTGATATTTAACTTATATCTAATAACAAGAAATTAAATCTAATCTAATGCTCACCAAAGCTTTAGGCACAAAGTAGGGGGGTTAGAAATGAATCAAAACTAAACATGCATTGAATATATATACTCACATCAATGTATATAAACTCTTAATGCATAGAATAGAAGCACAATTGCATTATCTATCTACTCTTATAAAGGAGAAATAAAGTTAGGAATACTTACCTTTGAACATGAACCCATTAAGCCTCAATCTCTCGCTTGGCCAAGGTGATTTTTAACATATTATTGTAGTATGTAGGGATAACAAAGACAAATCAATTATAGGCTACATAACTTATCTATACATCCAAAAGACTTCTCCACAAGATAAGATATGTATCTCCAAATAAAGTACGAAACCCTAATATTTGTTTCTCGATTATAATGGTCAATAAGAATATTTTCATTTGTACTTATTATTATTCATTTATCTATCTTCAAATGGTTGGAAATCAACTTGTATATATAGGTGGATCTTACCCTAAATATTTTTGGAAATATTGGTTGTACAAGGTTGACCCAATCAACCCTATATGCTTTTAAGAGATAATTCACTAGGTCCTAAGCTAGGTCACCCAAGGAATAACAAGCTCCAAAGTGAAAAATACCCCTAGATAGTATAGGGTCAACCTAGTTGACTTAATACAGTTGATTATCCAAAAGGAAATAAGGCATGGAAAAGGAGGGTAAAGTATAGAAAGTGACTGGAATGGGTAAAATAAAGAAGAAAAAGCTTAGGGTAAATGGTTCTAGGAGACAAGTGTGTAAATGGTAGGTGATAAAAGGGACAACAATCTTACAAATCACCAATGGTCTACCCACCCCTTTCTCGATGCACCCCTTAAGATGTACACTCAGAGAGATTGAGGATCAATGTGTTTTTACAAGATACAAAGTGTTAGTAAGGGTTAAAAGTTTGAAAATATTATAGGTATACATATACCCCACTCAAAACTTATCACGTGTCACATAAGTCCAACATAGGATGGTGCTTTAAGAATAGAACATGATAACAGATAATGTTGATGCTAAGTAAAGTGAAAAAGTATTAGATAAGATAAATGAAAGGACATAATTGAAAAATACATACCTTTACTTAACTTAGTGTTATATATAAAGAAGTAGACTACAAGAAAAAGTGAAGGCATACAATGTAAAGAACACTAGGTGAATCTATAGAAGTTAGTGCAAAAAATAGCCAAAAATTAAATTTTTTGAAAATTAGGTTTATAGTAGTGGAAAATATCCTCTACGTCATTATGAATCCACTACATTTTACATTTTGAAAATTGGATGAGTAGAAAAAACTATAGACAAAATGAGGAATCTACTTGAAAATAAATGAAAGATTTGAATTTTGAAAAAGTATTTTTAAATAGGGGAAAAGAGAAGTCATTTGTTGTTTTGACATGTGAAGGAGAGAAAAATAACTTTAGAGACCCAAAGAGCTAAGATGGTGAGGAGAGGATAGGCTAGATGAGGGGGAGCTCTTGGAGCAACAACAGGTGCACTACAGGTATGTAACTATAAATCTTAAGCTAGTTTTTGAATATTTTAGTAAATTAAGTGTATTTTTAGTAATTTGTAATTTTGAGCATTTATAGATGTCAAAATGAAACCAAATTAGATTCTATAGGTATTAAAATCTAATATGAGAAATGGGTTTCAAGGAATTAGGAAGAAAATAGCCAAAAGGCACTTTTTAAGGAAAATGCAAGGGGTTGTAGACACCAAAATTGTGTCGACTCCCCTTTGGTCCCTTGTACACTTTATTAATTTAAAATAAATTACTTATTTTAAATTAATGACATCATCCTAGACTCCTCACCTTGCATACCTCACCCTTAGACCATTTATCTCCCTATGACAAATCATAATTACCTAAGACCTATTCTAACTCCCTCACTAACTCTCACGCCTATTAAACCCACCTTTTGACCATTCACCAACTTGGAAGTTGTTATGGATGATGATGTTATGGATGATGATGCTTGGTCTTATAGTGATATGCCTAGTATCGACCCTAACATCGTCATCCATAACATCGTCACAAACTGTGAAGCTAACCCTGTTAGCCAAAAGCTTCACAAGATGCATCCTCAAGTTGCACTCCTTGTCAAAGAGGAGCTTCAGTGTCTTCTTTTTGTCTCCTTTATCCAACCCATTGATTATCTACAATGGGTGTCAAATATCATCCCTATCTAAAGCAACTAGGGGAATTCAAATTTATACTGACTACCACAACATTGACCAAGCATCAACCAACTTCTTAATAATATTTAACACATGACCAATATGGAAAGAAGCAAAGGAGACAAGTTTGCTCCTAATTGGCTTGGACCTTACATCATAACACAAGCATGGATGAAGTACTTATCATCTGTCTTCTTTTGAAGACCAGCCAAAACCTGAGCCCCTTAATGCCTTACATCTACGACCATTCTACTATTAATGAAGTACTCATTCAATTGATATTTAACTTGAGCTCATCTCTTAAGCAATCCCTATCATCCTCATTCTTATTCCTTTCAACCCTTTTTTCCTACAAACATTAGTTAATCCTTTTTGCATTAATGCTTTGTCTTACTAAAATGGAAACCTTAAAACCTCTATAGTCTAGTCCATGACTAAAACTTCAGTCCACAAATCATTTAAAAGTGGGATGCCTATTCAAAGGTCATAAGACTATAAATGTAGACTACTCCCTCGAAGGACAGCTGCATAATTGATGTAATTGATAGAATGCTCCCTTATAGGACAGCTATTTAAAGACCTCCAACCATACAAAGCATAATATAGACCACTCCCTTGAAGGATGGCTATGCCCAAATTTTGCTACAAACAACACTCTCTCAGAAGCTTCCTACATCGATCAGCTTCACATATGACCACAAAACAAAAAAACATCTCCACGTAGACTTCCTGCATTGATTAGTCTACCAAAAAAAAGAAAAAATTTGACTGACAAACTATTAAGTCATGGACTTGCCTATAGTCATTCTCAGGGTCACCTATAAAAGGGGCAAAGTTATCCTTGCTAAAAAGGGTTACACTATCCTCACATCTCACATAATCAAACCTATTACCCCAACATACCCAAGGGATTTTGAGCTCACTTAACATCAAGTGATTTGAATACTTCTCTAACACAAACAATGGTCAATGACATAATGCATGAATGGGGCTTTTGTTTGCACCAACCCTGTCTATGCTATCATTATGGTCCTTGTTAATGAAAGAGCACAACAGCTTTCACTTCTTACATACCTTTGTCACATCCAACCAAATCATTTTCTAAACTAAACCAAACCAAACCAAACCAAACATTTTCTAACCATTAACATAACCTCATGATTTATTTAATGCAAATATCAATTTGTGTTATATAAATTATCATATCCCATTCACATTAGTTTTTATGGAAAATAACACACATGGAAACTAACAACTAAACACAATTTATGTCAAGCATATATCATCACCAATACAAACAGTGTTGAAGCATAAATAAACTCATTTCATTTTTAGAATACATCCATAACCAATATGGAAAATTGTTAGGGATGAAAAACCACATAACCTATGTTATAGAATACACCATCACATAATATGGAAAAGGCTATAACATCGTCATACACTCACCATTTCAAGCATGTACCATCAAACATATGGGAAGTGTTAAACAATTAACATGCCCAAACCAATTATCAACCTCTTTGACTCTTCTTCTCTTTTGGGAAAACTACATTGGCCTGAGGCCCTTCAAATAGGGGCTATGTAGGTAGCACTCAGTTGACATGGGGTCTTCTGAGGTTAGCTCAGCCATTCCTTCGTCCATCCATCTAATGGACCAACTATCTATACCAACCCAAAATCATGACCAAACAACCAGCCCTAACACTGTAGAAGTCACCTTAGATTTCTCATGGGGCACATTAGAGATCACATGCATCTCCCCATCCAAAACAAACTACACATGAGATGACTTATATCTCAGCCTAACTTGACCAATGACCTTGGAGATCACGACTATCTCCTCAGACCACGACCACTTTTGAGACAACTATGTCTTGGCTGTTTTGATTGCATATGCTACCTCATGAATAGTTAGAAAATTGTCCACGACCCTCACACCTATTGATGGATCATGCTCAAGTTGATCCCCAATATTTGTGACATTTTTCATGTTTTCTAGGATCACTTCTTGATCTCGAGATACTTAGAACATGATGACCAATTGGAGCTACAGCTTGGATCGAATAACCCAATCAGCTATGACTAAAATTTGGGGCCTAGTTACTTTGATTTTAGCACTTATCGACCTTTGACTGTGACAATTTGACCTACCTATCACGTGAAGTGGTATACATGCAAACTCAACTATTGTAGCATTCACACTCTAACTTCACCATACCCATCCACTACCTATCAAATTGGCACCCGATATCAGGTTACCTTCCCTCGACTCCCACTTGAGGGGGAATACCTCATCCCATACTTGGGGAAACCTACACCTTATCCCATACCGAGGGAAACTTACTCCTATTTTTGTCTTGCAGTTCGTCAAAACAACCAACAAGACAAAAAGGGGCAAATGTAGACACCAAAAATGTGTCAACTCCCCTTTGGTCCCTTGCACACTTTATTAATTTAAAATAAATTACTTATTTTAAATTAATGACATCACCCTAAACACCTCACCTTGCATACCTCTCCCTTAGACTATTTATCACCCTATGACAAATCATAATTACCTAAGACCTATTCCAACTCTGTCACTAACTCTCATGCCTATTAAACCCACCTTTTAACCATTCACCAACGGTAACTGAACTTGGCAGATGGAGGAATGAGCAAAAAGCTAAAAATAGCCTTTTTACCCATTCTCTAGCCGCCGACGTCAGTCAACCGTCGGCCGATGCCAGCGGGATCACCAACATCATTTACTTAAAACTAAATTCTAACCTCAGCTGGAAGGGCTGGAATCTGAATTCTCTTGCTCCTCGACTCTTTGCATATCAAAGGCAAGCTTTGGGATGAGGCATCAACATTCTATCATCACTCTCTAGGCTAAGAAACTCTATAGAATTCACTCCAGACATTGGATTAGAAGGTTGTACGAAGTCTCCTACATCAGCCGCATCAAGGACAAGCATCTTGACACTCTTGGTTCTCCATCCAAATAGAGCTAAGTATTCTTATATTTCATTTCAGTATTTTAGAAGGCATTGGTAATTAGTTTCCATTGAATATTCTTGAGTACTTTTGATAGACAACCTGACTTTCTTCTCGAAGAGGCTGAAAAGCCTTCCTCTCATTCTTATTCTCTTTCCACCCCTATCCTCTACCTGCACCCTTTCCTAGACCATATTCACTATCTTGCAATCTTGCACAAATTATTAAACTCCCATAGACCTCCCAAACTTCTCTATCGACCAAAGACATCAACCAGAAACTTGTCCAAGGTCCATTGCCCCTACCGACATCAGTAATATAACTGACATCGGTAACTTTACCAACCGACGCCAGCAGGACTACTGACATTGGTGATTGTGGCAGACTGATTGTAGAGAATAGGTACACATTATCTTTATTTCTCTTTCTTACTCTTTCACCATTTCTTTTATGCAACACTCTTTTTCATAAACAGTGGACTGTCATCCCTCAAGGAAGTTTTTACGCTTCTGGGACCGAGCATATCGCTTGATAGTCCATCATATATCTCTCTAACATTTTATATTGTTTTAGTCTTCTTCTTATCTACAAGTGTCATCCTCCACAACCAAAGAGGAGTTCCTACAACGTTTGGATAACAGTGCACAACTTAATCCAGGTATCATCTAACCCTTGACCATTTAACTTTAGTTTCTTCTTTCTTCTGAATGTAAAAAGCAAAAATTAGTAAAAATAGGGGTCAATAATAAAAAACAACTGGGTCGATCCTATCGACCCAATAGGCTAAAAATGGGAAAAATCCACACTATCGACCTAGTAGGCATGTGCTAACCCTGTATGTTTTGTAGACTGTCAGCTTAGTATAATATTTCCAACTAATCTAAAAAGTTTATAATGACAATTCAATACTATGGAGGGAAAAATAAGAGGGTTCACTTAGATTTTTAAGTCAATTAGGTCAAAAATAAGGAAATTTTGGTCAAACTAGTTTAATGAAAGAGTTAGTATAGTACGAAAAAGCATGCAAAATGGTGAAATAGGGTTGGAATGGCCCAAAATGACCAAGAAAGGGTAAGAAGGATTGAATAAACTAAAAATAGGTTAAAATGAATAAATTAAAGTTGTTTAGGCTTATTTTTGATTAAAAATTATAAAAATAATGTATTCTGACTATATGATATGGAGGAACTAATACATCTTTTTATTTCTTTATTATAGGGATGATAGAAGTTCTAATGATTGGTAAATGTTGCATAGTTACCATATTTTCTAGATCACTTGTTAATTGGAGATAGGGCTAGGTTAGTATTTGTAGGCCTAGGAGGGATATTTGATATGTGTAGGATTCCCCTAAGCATGAATATGTTAGTCATATTCCTAGGATGTTGGGAACAACTAACTAACACCTTCGTATGGGAGGTGGATGGGGATATGATAGAGGTGGGTATCAGTCTAGAGGATGTAAATTCCATCCTTGAGCTATTGATTATAGAAACACAGATGACTACAAGGATACCAGATAATATGGAGGAGAGGAGATCCTTAGACATGTAGGCTACAAGCTCAAAGATGATATTGGTAGGGTAGAGATTCAACATTTTTGACATATATACATCACAAGTTCTAGATATACAAAAGGCTATGATAGGACTTGTGACATAGTGGGTGCTATGTCACAAGTTGAAAGGCAAGGTACCATTATTCATGGTAGCCTTGAGCAAGATGATTCTAGAGGAGAGAGTATTATATGATATTGGTTATATCATTTAGGTCCAAATCATATATGATATGTATGAGGTATTGGTCAAAGGGTAGAAATTAATAGAACTAATCATATTACTAATGGCTTAGATATATGAGAGGTTTCCCATGTATTGGCCAACTAGCTTACCCCATGCGATCAATGATAGGTCCATTTGAGTGTAGAGATGGAGAGAGGACCAGTAGAATGAGTCATGCCCCACATGCCATAGCTATAGTCAATGAGACACATAGACATAGTGTGGCATCCATATGGGTACACAGTGACTACATGGCTAAGCTAGGACATAGTAGCACTAGTTATAATGAGGATGAAGGTGGTCAAACACTACACCTAGTGGAGAGAGCCACATTCAATGGTATGGGTGATAGGATAATGGGCTTACCTCATCTATCTGCATTGATATTTATGTCTAAGTATTATGCTTGACATGTGAGAGATCCATGAGGGAGGAGGGGATTAAGGCCACTAGTGGTTAGGTTGATGTTCAGAACATGTTGGGAGTGGCCATGGATTGGTTGAGCATGATAGGGAGAAAAGTAGGAGGAGAGGGATAAAAGGATAATATAACTAGATATACCACAAAAATCTCCATAGTGATATGGGAAATAACCACCAAATACACAACATTTATGGAGGAAGGAGGAGCAGGAGAGAGTGGATACTATCACCATCCTTTGATAACGTAACAGGTGAGCCAAAAGAGGGTTGGATGATAGAGAGGCCACTTAGGCTAAGGTGAATCTAAGCCATGATAGTTGGATTTGTATTAAGGAGGTGACCTACCTAGGAGGTTCTAATAGGACAAGTATATGGGGAGACTGTGTTAGGTGATTATATGAATGGAAATACCATAGTGGTTGAGACATAGATAGATAAGAAAAGATGATTAAATTATAACTTAAGTTTTTATATGAAAGTAAAGATAGATAGATATTATGAGATATAATAGTGATCTAATATCTATCTAGAATGGTTTTATAGGTGTACCTAAGGATGAGGAGGAGATATGAGGGTCCCTTGTGAGGGAATCACTCCATGACATCCTGGATGAGACTCTATAGTTGTATAACTCTACTACATTAGAGGACCCTAGTGTACCATTTGTCCTATATCAAGCGAGATAGTTCAAATTAGTTGGAGAGGTAGTGAGGTAGATATGAGCATAGAGAGAGAGGATTCATCTACTAGTAATGATTGTTATAGGTGAGATATGGGCATGGTAGGCCCTAGTAGATGAGAGAGATGTGCATCTAACTATAATGATGTAGATGATAGAGGCACATATAAAAACCTTAACCCAGTTGGTGTATGAATATATGCAAGTAGTGAACCTACATGGATATGTGGAGGGACTAAGATTTCAAATGGACTCTTTACAACATTCTATTTGGACGAGTTAGACTAAGGCTTTGATAGGCAACATGGTTAGGCCATGAGAGATCCATGATGGAGCCTGACCATAGAGCTAAAACATTTCTATGGTTGTACTTGTTGTATCAAAATTCATATATATATATATATATATATATATATATATATATATATATATATATATATATATATATAAGATCATTTTGGCATATTGATGTATTTTTTATGTTATTATTATGGTTGTGGATATGGATGCTTTGGATATATTTATTTCTAGCACATGTATGTAGCTGTTGTTTATGTTATATGAAATATATGAGATGTGATTTATTTTCTAGCATTATGTAGGAAATATGCATGGTTAAAAATAAATATACAAAAAGGACTTGGTAAAATATAATAAATAAAATAGTGTACTACACATTATTTCAAGTTGGGAAATGTGTAGTAATAATAAATGACTAAGTATAAAGAGCCAAAGAAATGGTAAAACAAGATGGCAAAAAGAAATTTGTTTTTAAACCAAAGTAAAATATTTTTGCACTAAATTAAAATAAATAAAATCACACTAAATCATGTTGGGAAGTATGAAAATAATGTAATAAACTAGAAGGTATGAAAAAGGGTATTAAAACAAATCAATTAAGTTAATTAATTATACTAAATCATGTTGGGAAGTATAGAATTGAAAAAATAGGCAAAATTTGGTCTTAAATTTGTCATACTAATTCAAGCTGGGAAGTATGAAAATTTTAAGAAATGCTGGTATTCTTACATGAACTCAATAAATAAGAAGATAAAAGTGAAAGAAAAATGAAGCCTAAAACATTCTAAATCAATCCAAGAAGCATGTCAGTGACATGTAACTTCATAATTAATCGAATCTTATCTCATATTTGACACATGTAATTTTGTTTGTGACTTATATTATTAGAGAATTTTGTGAAGAATGTTGGGTCCTATCCATAGTATTATGAATTAAATCATAAAGAGAACACCACTAGATTGGAACAAAAAATAAAAATTAGGTAATAAAGGATATGGATAATACAAAGGAAAATATGGTAATTTTTTAGGAATGTCAAGTCCTATCCATAGTCTTACAAAGAAACTCATAAAAGAAATCCCAAGGGGAGTGATCAGTAGACAAAACAATATTTCTCAAGATGAAATATGAGTAATAAAGGGAATGAAAAAAAAGAATGTACAAATCATAACATAGGCATATTATGAGAAGACCTTAGGAAATAGGAGGTATACTAAGGATATGAGAAGACACTAAGTGACTAGTGACGATCAATGTCTAAAAGAAACCTATTCTCTATAAACATAAAGCTTTGTAGGCAAAATAATTTTTCTACTAAGATTAACTCATGAAGGTATATTGGTAAAAAAAATTAAAATGGACCTACCTTCCCATGACATGTTCCTTGTTCCTTAAGATGCCTTATAGATCCATCGGCCTATTATGAATATTGTGTACTTGTGTGAGAAAGTAGGTAGGACTAAAAGAAAATTATTCTCCTTTTCTAATCTACTAGCCTACCACACCCAAAAAGAACTTGGCTCTATCATGAGGCCAACTATGGAATTTGATATTCAACTAGAAGAAGGAGTGTGCTTTGAATCACATATTTTAGTGTGATTTGACTTTTAAACATTTTTTCCTTTTGATATCATTGCCTTTTGTTAAATGATTTGGATTTTAAATGTTTTTTTAAGTATTTTTAAGATTCCTCCTCCATACATATTTGAAATGACCAATCATGAGAGATATAATGATGCACATGAATGAGATTTAGGCTAAGGCTAAAAGAAGAAAAGTAACCAAAGACAAAGACTAACTAGGACACTTAGGCTTAACAATGAACCAATATGTGATCTCAAGTCTCAACCATGTATATGTTTAGTTTGTGTAAAGGTAAGAAGGGAAAGATGAGGTTAAAAGTGGACTGGTGAAATGATATTATAATGAGTTGGATTGTTTTCTAATTAATCACATGGCATTAGGAGATAATAACCAAAGGGAATAGGGTTTGTATAACCAAGTCATAATGACAATTATCTATAAAAAATAGAGATAAAAAAACAACCATTTATGAAGAGAAAAGAATGGAATTTTTAGAAAAAATTGAAAGATAAGAGAGAAAAAAATGATAATGAAAGACAATTATATATGAATATAAATAACAATGTAAGCAAAATATAATACAATAGGAGAAATCACTATGTAAGATAAATAAGAATTTGACATAGTGTCAAATGATATAATAAATAGATAAAGATAAAATTTGAGCACGCATCCAATCAAAATGTAAATGAGAAAACACCATTTATGTTCTCATAAATACTAATAAATCTTCCCACACACATTATCTAAGACACCAAATAGATCTTTATGAAGCTAGTTATGAACTGCTACTAATGTCTCATCAATCTTCAATAAAAATTGGGAAAATACTTATCTTTTAATCTCCTCAACTAAAAAGTTAATAATACTCAATGGAACAAGATGAGAAAGTAAATTATTCAAGGGATGATCTAGAGAATTCATGAGAGTAGGCTCTATGAGAGATGCAGGAATCACTGGTGGGGAAGGATCTATAGGTGAGGGAAGGTCCACGGGTGAAGGAATCATATGTGGAGGCATAAAAGGTGATGAAGGGACCAAAATAAGGGATGGAATCACTGGTGGTGGAACCATAGGAAAATAAGGAGGGGCCTTCTTATGGGGATGACCTATGGGAGGAGTAGTACAAGGTTTGAAAATAGTTATACAGTGATCATTAAGGTGTTGTTGGAGGATGTGGCAATGATCAGTGTGATGGGTGCCACTTGATACCATCGATAATATACCTCAACACACTTAGGCATATATTTAGGTAGAACCTTTTGGGGAGGAATGAATTTTTCTAAGGAAGGGGGAAAAGGATGAAAAGTAACAATATATTGTCATAGCTTATGACAATGAGTGAAAGAATGATTATCTATCTAATGGAAGAAATAAATATGCTTGTGAATGGTCTTAGTAGAATCACTCATAGGAGGAGGTGTAATATGAGTGGAAGAAGAGGGAGAATACTCATCAACCCATTGGTGGGAAAATAAGTCATCTTGGGAAAATGAAGAAAACCATCACCAAGGGAGGGTGATGGTAGAGAAAGAACAAAACTAGGCTCAATGGAAGGAGCAATGAGATGAGAATCAGGGGTAGGCTCAGTAACAATAGGAGCAAAAATAGGCTCAACTATAGTAGTAGTAGGAAGAGGCTCTAATAAGGGTTATACTAAGGGAGGAGCGGGATCTATAAAAGGTCTAAGAGGCATCACACTAATCTCAAGAGTAAACCAACTATGGTGATTAAGGTACTTATAAAAATGGTAAGGCCCAGTCATATCATCATTCATGAGCATAGTCTTACATGGATCCTCAAAAACTAGAGGCATCAATGCCATCCCTACCCTATAATAAAGGGGTAAAATACTAAAATTAAGAACTGTAAATGAAGGAACATGGTGAGATGCATGAAATGACTCAAGTAAAGAGTGATAATGGATAATCTTGGCATCATGGGATTGGATAAGAGTACCTAACAATGGATCATTTAAATAATAACCATCATCATAATCCATGGTGTGAATATCAATGACACAATTAGGGATCACCTTGTCATCTAAGGAAGCATGGTGAATAGAATTTTGAGTTTTGGTCAAGACTATGAGAATGTCATTACAAGGAGGCATGTAAGAGTGAGGTTGTAAAGAGGCAAGAAGCTATGATATGAGATGAGGTGAGAGATCTAAATTTTTTATATTTAAGTTAATCTCATTAGGTTCATCATCATCAGAATCTAAGAAGTTAAGGGGAATGTTCTCAAGTTTGGGATACTCATTGTAACTATGGGTTGAATTAATAGGAAAGTTGAGATGTTGAGACTCACAAAATGAAACTCTAGGCAAAGATTCAAAATTAGGAATCTTGAAGACACCACGATCTTGGAATTGTTCAAAATTCTAAGGGTTAGTTTTAGTAAATGGTTCCGTTATGATGGAATTTAACACATTGGTAGGAAAAATAATTAAAGGCTCACATACGATGAGTCCACAGCCTACCAAGAAAGATGTTATAAGAAAGAATAAAGTTAAATATCATCACCTTCACCTAAATAGTGATAGGTAGGATAGTAATGGGAAAGCACACACACCCTAGAGGAGGAATTTGACTTTGATCATATCCTTGGCAGGTGCCACATGTAGACTTGAGATTACATTCTAAGTATCCAAGAGTCTTAATAAAATTGAGATAGGACACATAGGTGATGAAACCCTCATCAATTAATGCATGCTTAAATTGAATATATCCTATTTAGACACTAATAAATAAGGGAGGATCATCTGTATGAAGTAGAATCTCATCAAGAATCATAGAGGTGATAAGAAATCTTAAAGAAAGAGAAGTGTCTATTGTTTTATCAACATTGATAGACATCTCTTCACATTGTTTTAATATACTATCTTTAGATCTAGATAGAGTTGCCTCCCATCTTGCTAGGGGAGGAAGAGGGATATTATTCATAAATAATTATTGCATAAGATGGTTTTTATGACATGGATAAGTCCTCATAATTTCAAGGAACAAAATTTTATATAGGAGATTAGTGAGCTCCATGATGGGATCCCGCTCATCATAACCCATAAGAATGTTTTTAGAGATAGGTGCATAATGAATAATGATAAATTTCATAGTATAAAATAGTATTCATACACAAAAATGTTCTCTTGATCAGAAATTTTAATATATAATTAATCTAGAGAAAATCAAATCATGAAGATAATGATGCACTATGTACCTATCTCCTAATTCACACCTAGACCTATGCATATTCACTAGTTTTCAACTGAAACATAGTCACATGGAATTCTTACACATTTTTTCACATAGAAAATAATTTACATTAAAATATTAGTCATTTTTCAAGATAAGACATAATTTTACATGGTTTTGATGTTGGTCAAGCCTTTCACCCAACAACCTTTCTTAGCTTAGGGTATCACATTTTTTGTATGAACACCTTGTATGTTTTATTTATCAACAACCTCCTCTCCATGCTAATATTTAAATTAAAATATATGATTTGATTTTAGGATTCTCTCTTCACATGTCTTTATGAATATGTTACTTGCTAAAATGAAACATGGATACATATAGTTAACATAATATAACTTTAATTTATTATTTTGATGTCATATGATAATATTTATTTCATAACATGATTCAAACTTGTTTTCTAATTATATATAGCCTTTGGCCCTTTGTATGTTTAAAATGCACCTTTCTTGTATGACACAATCATACCTTGTGTGTGTGGCCTTTAGGGATTATGTACTTTTACGACATTTTCATGTCCATTTTATTAAGCCTTTGGGCTCAATGTGTGATAATATAAAATATTTTACACTCTTTGTGACTTATTACATATCCCTTGTATGCAACCTCTAAGCCTTTATGCATGACATTTGCATGAATTTTCTTACATGTTTTCTATTTAGCTACTTTGGTACCATGATTATGATATTTTACTACTATGTATTTACTTATCTATATATGAAGTCATGATACATACCATTCACATATGATCTATGTGCTTCAATACTTCAAATTTTCAACATAATGTGTTTACAATACATATTAAACAATCACAAGTTTTACTTGTTTCATTCATTACTACAATGATAGATCACACTAACATGATGAAAATAAAACATACAAATTATTCAAAATCTTGAATATTACATCTATAAGATTTCAATTCAAAATAAATATATGTAAAATTTATTACATGCTTATCTATCTTTCACAAATGTTCTCACTTTTTCTTTTGGGAAAAATGATGTATAAGAAATCTCCATCATCTAAAAAGGAGGACATTACAATGGTATTTTAAAATACATAAATTCTAACATGATACATTATAAAATGTACCAAATTGATAATTTTCATATTGTAGGGGAATTTAGCTTGCTAATGCACTCCAGTTATTTAGCTACTTGAGCTCAGACATATTTATGTGAAGATAATTACAAATATTGAAAAAAAAAAATCAAAAGGTCACATTTGGCACTCTACACTGTATATCAGGAATGATATGCATTGATTAACAAGATACTACTATACAAAAATCAAACTTTATCTTTGTTAAGAATCAAGTATAAAGTTTCAAGAATTTACAATTCAAATCTAGATCCATCTACAAAGGTATGATTCATATTTTTCAAGTGAACCAATTTTTAGCTTATTAACACTTCATGTCTTGGTTTCAATTTTGCATACCATATATTGGTTCCCACATTTTATCTTTTAGTCCAATAAGTGGGTCACATGAGATTTTTGTGATGCTTAGTTTAATGTTTAATCTTTAGTGAACCACTCTTTTGGTTCTCATCTCTTCACACATTGTAGAGTACTATATGAGGTTTTGAGTATATATCTTTCCAACTCAAGCATCTACACATATTATTCAAATTAATAATTTATCAATATCAATTCAAAATTTGTCTGCATACCTCAACAATGGATTCATCCACATATTTAGGGCAAATACAAAGTGTATGTAATAATAAATGCATTAGATATATAAATCAATCCTAGCTGGGAGAAGATAGATCCTACTTACAATTCCAATTGGGGATACATTATATAATCAAGGTCATGACCAATATGGATCCACTATACCTAATCAAATGGATCTCTTTCCATAATAATATCACTAGGGAGGGTTCCAGGGCCTCTAGTTAAGAAAAGCTTATGTCTTATGTTTTCATATTCATTATACTAATAACAAGTAAAAAAAAGTCTAATATAGTGCTCACCAAAGCTTATTGGAAAGTTGTCAATGATGTCATGGTGATATCATAAATGTGTCTAGGTGAGTGGATGAAGTGCCTTGATAGTCTAAGTGATAATGAAAAAGTGTGAAATGCATTTGTCCTAGTATGATTGAAGTATGCTTGGTTGATATTTATTTTTGGCATGGTTTTAGATGATTAGGGATGAGTCTAAAGTATTGATCATATGAAAAGGGTATTATTAGAGGTCAAGGGTGATTAGAGAGCTTGTGTGTATGAGTAGAAATCACCTAATTCTTCATTAACTAAAAGCCTTAGGTTAGAAGGACTTGACCAAGGTTCTTGATGAGAAGGACTTGATCAATCTCATGTTTGTGATCATATTATAGGATAAGTAGTCCATGTGTTTTTAGGCTTTACAGTGGGTTTTATTCCACAAGAGGGTTTCCCATGTAGATCTTGTGTTGTGTATGTGATCTTAATTTATACTTCTTGTTCACTACTGTGAATGATCTGTGTGGTTCATGAATGATTGTATTAAATACTTAAGTACTTGAAGGGTTTGTAAATTAAATTTGATTATTTATCACCACTAATTCACCACCCCCTCTCAGTGGATTGTACCTTTAATAACTGGTATCAGAGTAGGTCCTTTGGTAAAGGCTTGATAACTTGAGGGTGATCCAAGGTAAAATGGCTAGTTAGAATGTGCAAGGTGTTTTATCTACTAAGAAAGCATTGATGTTCAATGGATCTAATTATGTTTTTTGGAGTGATAAGATAAGGACATATATTATGTCCCTAGGGTTTGATGTATGACAATTTGTTTTGGATGGTTATGTTGCTCCTACTATTTCTCCATTTAGTGTTGTAGACAAGAATCTATTTGAGAATAATTATAAGGTAATGAATGCCATCACTTGTGGTCTTACATAGACTGAGTTCACCAAAGCAATCCATTTCAAATCTACTAATTAAATAAGGGATAAAATGAAGACTATTTTTTAAGGAGATTCAAAGGTTAAGTTGGAAAAGTTAAAAAATCACTGAAGATAATTTGAGAGTCTCAAGATGAAAGAGGAATATTCTATGCCATCATTTCTATAGAGAGTTGATGAGATTGTGAAAACCATCGGTCTTAGAGAAAACCTTGAAGAGGCTAGTGTAGTTTAGAAGGTATTAAGGTTTCTATCCCTCAAGTTTGATCCAAAAGTTTTTGGTTTAGAATAAATTCATGATCTTACTCAGTTGAAGATGGATCAATTGCATGATACCCTTACTACATCTGAGGTGACAGAAAATGATGATATATCATCAAAAAAGGAAGAAATATTCAAGATATAAATGAAGCCAAAGGATAAGTTCCAAGGTAAAAAACCTAATGAGGATGACATTTTTGATATTAATGAGGATTAACTAATTACTTTGTTTATAAGGAAATTTAAAATAGGTTTAGGTAAGTATAAGGGTAAGCTACCCTTCAAATGATTCAATTATGGAGAGATAGGACATTTTGTTAATAAATGCCCTCATAAGTATAAGAAGAATAACATGATGAAGACCAAGATGAAGACAAGACTACATATGGGTTTAATATGAAAAAGAAAGGATTCAAAAAGTATGACAATAAGAAGAAGTGCTTAAAGAACAAGAGTCTCTACACCAATAGAGATTGAAACTCATTAGATGAGAGTGAAGATAATGACTCAGAGTATGATCATGAAGATGATGGTATTGTTGAAGATGAAGTCCTCTTCGTGGCTAAGGAATGAAGTTGCTCACATAAAAAAGAGTCTACTTGGAGTGATTCAGATGTTGATGGAGATTAGGTGGACTGTGAGACTAAACTGATGAATTCCCTTGAATAATTGAAAATTGAGAAGAAGATTAAAAAAATGATGAAATCACAAATTAAGGACTATGAGGAGCAATTCAGTGTGTTTGGGGAAAGATTAGTTGAATACTCTAGAGAGTATGGAGATGTTGTCATGTTTATTAATTATAAGTTTGAATCTATGTCCTCATGTTTAAGATCCAAAGAAAAATAATGTTCAAGGTATGATTCTTATATTGAGTCACTGAAATTCGAGTTAGAGAAGTCATCTAGTAAGATGAAGTCATTTCTAAGTTTTGAAAAAATATCAAGTGATCTAGACCATATTCTAAATGGTCAAAAGCATGAATGTGATAGAACTAGTCATGGATACAAAGAATAACCAAAGAATGCATCTCAAGACAAGATGAAGACTAATTTAGACAAAGATAATTATACTTTGAAGATAAAACATTAGACAAGGAATGTGGGTGCTATCAGAATAAAGTCAAATTAGATTAGATAACTAAATGCCATGAGGTATGTAAATTTCAATGGTTACTATTATACTTATAATCAACTTGGTCATAAGGATATATAATACAAGAAACCTATTAGAAATGGATTTACTTTGGACTATGATGGGTATCATCAGTCAAAAGGTGTGAGCAAGGTTGAATGTTTCAACTTTCATGATGTGGGATAGTTTGTAAAACATTATCCATTTGAGGTAAGACAAGTTGAGTTTCCTTCAATAAATATTGAGTGTTATAGTTGTTATGACATATGACATGTTACAATATTTTTTCCAAATATGGAAAGGTAGAAAGAGATTCTTGAAAAAAGTATGGTTTCATTCAACTATGAATAGAGAGGTCACATTATTAGGTTCTACAAGCAAAGTCTTACAAGCTAGAGTAGGTTCATTTAGGATCCTAGAGTGCAAAGAATAAGGTGAGTTAATTCATAGAATCCAAAGGTGGTAAGTATTAGTCATGATGAGACTACAAGTCCAAGTAATAATTTTGATATGGTGGAGGATGGTATAGAAGCTAAAGAGTGCTAAAGTCTCTCATTATTTGCTCATGTTGAGAATGAAGAGACAAACCACAAGGAGAAGACCATGGTACTGGTTGATACTAGTTATGAGGTATGTATGGATCTAAGTGAACATATTGTTATTGCTAAGAAAGTTTCATGCAAAGAACATAAATTATCAGTGCCTAGTGATGAGGTTCCAAACTATAAGGAAGATTATTTAGATAAAAAGGTATGTCATGAATCTATGTTTTCCCCATGTGTTGTTAATAAAGTCTTATAAGAGAAGGAGAGTGATTGAGAAAAGGAACAAGATGTCAAAGTTAAGACTAAGAAGAAGAAGAAGAAGAACAATTGGTCCTATATCTACAAGAGGATTCTAGTGGTTATTGAGGAGATGTGGACCACTCCTAGCTTCACTTTATTTTAGAGTATTGTGATGTAGAGGAGGTTTGTATCTATGATTCTTAAGAAATTATTTTATGTGGAGAAACAAGTGTCATTTTGGTGTTTTTTAGTAGGTCCCAAAATGCAAAAGTTGAGTATTTTCAATTAGAGCAATTTCATACAAGTGGAAGATATATTGTGGTGATGTCATGATATGTTGTTGTCCTTTTGGCATGACGATAGCTATATATGCTTAGTTTGTAGGGTCAGATTAAAGATTTATAGATATAAAAGGAGGATTTGTGAGTTGTCAAGTTAATATTTTTACATAGAAAGGTCTGTTGAACTTATTCTAGTATGCTTGAGGTGTTTATGTGTCTTGATTATCCTGTTTTATGCTTTTTTGAAGTTTTTTGTGTGCTCTCAGGTCTATCTATCTTATTGTAGATCGAAGACATGATATAGGAATTCAAAGTTCCCAAAGGTGTGAAATCACAAATCTTGATCCATAAGTGTGTGATGGTTGTTTTCAAGTGTCCAATAAGTTTTAGAGGTGGGTGTTGACCAAAAGGAGGTTTGTTGACCTTGTTTGTTTATTTTTTTAGAGTTTTGGGCTATGCTAGAAATTTTTTTTGCCTTATGATTTGAGATATAAGGCTTCTTAATAGTTTTAATGAATAAAATGGGTTGTTAAATCAATCTTCATACAGATCTAAAGGTTTATGATTTCATGTTATTTAATTTTTTGTCAAAATGGAGGCTTAATTGGCTAGTAGGTTTGTGAAGGAAGTATGTTTCATAAGATGATCTAGGTAATGAAATATGGTGTGAGTTAGGGGGCATATGATAATAATCCATAAATGAAGTTGTAGGTCTGTAATGTGTGTCTGCTAAAATTTGTGGGTTTTATAAGTTATAGGTAGGGCTATAAGGAGACTAGACTAGCCTACTAATAAAATGAGTTTTCTTGTTCAATTTCTCCAAAATAGTAAGGTATGTGTGTTTTTAAGAGAGTTCTCAAGTTGGTTACAGATCATGTTTCATATTTGGTGAGTGGCATAAAGTTTTGTTGATAGTCTATATGGTAGCTTTAGAGAGAAGGCTAGTAAGCCTATATGGTGATTCTTCATGGTGTGTGGAGATATGAAGATGATCAAGAGGAGAAATGAATCAGATATCTTAGGGAGAGTCCCTCTTAGATTTTTTTTGGTGAGATCCATCAGAATTTAGTGTTTTTTTTATGTTCTTTCTTCGTTGGTTGCAATACTTGGTTGGAGGAGAATGTTGGCTTGTAGTAAAAGGATGTTGTCAAGGCAAGAAGAGGTAGGCTCAAGGTAAGGGGGAGTTTGTACTATCTTTCCAAGATGGTTTTCCCCTGTTGGTAGTCTTTTAAAGTCCTCAAGATCAATTGGTGCCAACTTTATCAATGAGTCAAAGGGGGAAAAAAATGCCCATTATAGGAGTACTTGAAGAGAGAGAAGGAAGGTGTGTTGTATGATGGGTGTTGACATCAATGACAAAGGGGAATGTTTTTTGAGAGTTATCAATGATTTCATGGTGATTTCATGGATGTTTCCAAGTGAGTGGATGAAGTGCCTTGATAGTCTAGGTGACAATGACAAAGTGTGTAATGTGCTTGTCCTATCATGCTTGAAGTGTGCTTGGTTGATTTTTAGTTGTGGCATTGTTTTAGGTGATTAGGGATGAGTCTAAAATATTAATCATTTGAAAAGGGTCCTATAAGAGGTTGAGGATAATTGGAGATATTATGTGCATAAGTTTAAATCACCTAGTTCTTCATTATGTTCATTTAGGTATAATTGGCTCTATGATATATTAATCTAAGGAGGAATATTTATGATGTCATATCTCACATGTGTGAGGGTTCTAAGAGATAATAAATATATGTATGGCTTTTCCTATGTGAGGAAATTACATGGTTCAAGTTTCAAATCATGTGACTAAATGTAACTAAAGTTATTAAGATGCAAAGTTTGTCCCTTAAACAAAAGTGCACTAAGTTCTAACACTTCAACAATTTCTGAAGATCTAACGGTCTGTGTTTCACCACATTGAGATAAATGGAATGAAATGAATCCAAACTCAACTAAATTATTTTTCTAAGTCCTTGTAAGAGCTAATAAAGTAGTTTGATGTCATTATATCTTATGCATGCAAAGGTTTCAATATCAGTTTGTTACATGGTTAGATTCCCCTATGAAATGTGTTTATATGGTGCAAATTTGAGGTCATGAGATTAATCAAGGAAAAATATATTTTTTTTTGCAAAGTTGGCCTTCTAAGTATATTTTAGTTTGTCCCTATACTTAGTCAATTTGTAATGTGTTAAATATCTAGACCTAGTGGAGATTTAATGGTTCATGGGAGATCATACAATCAAGATCAATGATGTGTGTTGATTCAAATAGGTCAATGTGATAGCTATTAATCAAAGTTAAATATTGATCATTTTAAAAGAGATCAATAGAATATGTCTATTCTAATATGTTAGGAAGCAACAAGATGATTCCAAGTGTTTGAAGTTTAATGATAGGTAGAGATAAACACTGAGAAACTTATAAAGATCAATGGTGAGTATGTGATCATATATTTGAATATATATGATGCATATTGAGTGAGATGATTTTAAAGTGATATTTGATTAGCACAGATAAAGACTGATCTACATATAAGAAATCAATGGAGTGCATTCAATCAAAAGGTTAAGATGAAGATCTATTGGTGAGTGATGAAAGGTAACGTCTGATAAAATGGTGCATGTTTAATCTGAGAAGTGAGGACATGATATGATTGAAATGTGTTTGAAGTTTAACTGTGACCATTGGCATTTGAATATTTAAATTTAATAAAAGAAAAACCAATTCTCTATATTTTATCCATAAATTTTGATCCAAGATGAATTTCTAGATGGAGTGAAAATAAAATTTGTATAAGACTCAAAGGCACATCTAAAATAATTGGTTAAATGGTTTGAATGTTTGTACAAAAAATATATAGAGCTCTAATGTTGACTATGTGTTTGACTATGTTCTACAAGTGATCCAAAAAGATTGTTTCAACTTGTTTTGATGTTGTTTAGATGTTTCATGATGAATTAGCTATTGGAAAGTGTTGTAGAATCCATAAGGATGATTTGTGTGGTATTTGGAATGTTGAACAAGTGATATTTAGTATGAACAATGATTAATAAGTTGATTATGTGTTTATTCATAGTGTATATGTTTACAAGATATATGTTTGAGTTGATGGTGCATACATAGAAGAGTGTAATGATGGATATGATCATTTGATGATGGCTAAGTCATTATGTGGAGTGGATATATGCATTTGAAGTGGTCTTGTGCTTATTTTTTTTCTTGATGAAGTGATAAATGGGTGAATAGGTATCCATGAGACCTATAAGGGATACAAGGGCCTAATTGAATTGTGTAACTACTTAAGGGTGACCCATAGAGTTTATGGCTGACCTATGAGGGATATATTGAGTCATGTCTTGATGTGATAGAATCCTTAAGGGTTAAGGTATGCCTAATGGATGACTAAGATGGTGATGATCATGAGTGATCTATAAAAAGTGAAACTAAAAGTGATGGTTTCTAGACTTGAGAGGCTTATGTATATGTGTAGAGTATAAGGTTGAGAAGTTAAGGAAATAGGAGATTGAATGTTCCCAATGGATGAGTTGAAGAGTAGAGTATATTAAGGACTATGTGTTTTACCTATAGGTCATAATTTTGGTGACAAAATAGTGATCTTACATATTGAGGATGAGAGAAAGAAAGGTGATATCTATGTGAACTTGGATAGTAATTTGAGAGGAAAATTAGAATGTGGTATATATAGATAATCTCATGGTCATGTTGCTAGAGTTTTGACAAAATTTTATTCTTGTGTGGAGAAGTAAAGGGGTTTTTGTTGTCAAAGGTCCATCATTAGGTTTAGAAGACATTAGTTCAAAGGTGGAGGTGTTAAAATCAAAGGAGAAGAAAAAAGTACTTGATCATCCTTAAGGGTAGGTACTCCTTGTGAAATAGGTTTTCACTCTAGACCTTTGGTTAGAAGAACTTGACCAAATTTTTACATCTGAAGGACATGACCGAATAGGTGGTTAGAAGGACTTGATCATCTTAGGGGTATGTGATTCTTATGGAATAGTTGTTTCACTAAAATCCTTAGGTCAAAAGGACATGACAAAGGTTATTGATTATAAAGACTTTATCAATATCATGTTTGTGATCATATTATAAGACATGTAGTCCATGTGTTTGTAGGATTGAGAGTGGATTTTATTTCCCAAGAGGGTTTCCCACGTAGATCTTATGTTGTGTATGTGATCTTGATTTATCCTTATTTTTCACTACTATGAATGATCTATATGCTTCATTAATGACTATATTGAATGCTTAAGTATTTGAAGGGTTTAGAAATTGAATTAGATTATTTGTCACCATTAATTAACCCCCTCCTCTCAGTGGATTTTACCTCTAACAAATCTTGTGTCATAAAATTGGGGTCAGTAAATAAATGAAAGTAAACATGCATAAAATAATCCTAATTAAGCTATGTATAGGTAAAACCCTAATGCATGGAGAGAGATAATATTATTCAAAATCTATTACTTATACTACTTTTATCTACTAAAGAGAGGAGCAAAGTTATATATGCTTACCTAGAAGATGAACCCAATGAGACTCAATCTCTCCCTTGGCCAAAGGTGATTTGAAATAGGTTGTTATCATTTTTAAGGATCACTAAAAAGGACAAAACATCTAATTCTTCTCCACAAGACTAATTATTGTCCAAGTAATAACCCTAAGCTAATACTCCTCAAGTAGAATGGTGGAAGATCAGATTGTAAAAAATCATAAATGAAAAATAAATCGTCTAATTTTAAATAATGGTGAAATGGATGTGTTTATATAGGTAGATATAACCCTAAACCCTTCAAAAAAATTTGGTTAATAAGGTCGACCTAGTATCAATATTGGAAAAAATTCACTAGGTCATGGACTAGATCGGCCAGGGGCTGACCTAGACCCTAAATAAGTTTTATTAATAAGAGTACAAAGTTGACCCAACTAACATAGTCATGTAAACTATCAAAAGGGATTTAGGATAGGAAAAGGGTTAATGAAAGTGGTAATAGACTATAGGAGTGTGCAAAAGAGGAGGCAAATCTCAGGGGAATGGTTTTTAAGAGACAAGTGTGTAGATATCAAGTGGTTAAAGGGACAAAAATCATGTGAATCACTAATGGTCTTCCCACCCCTTTCTTGATTCACCCCTTAGGGTGTACACTCAAATAGATTGAGACTCAATGGGTTTATACAAGATAGAAAGCATCAGTAATTGATAAATTTTGAAAATATTATGTGTATACATATTCCCCACTTGAATCTCATCATGTGTTACTTAGGTGAAACAAGGGATGGTGCTTTGAGAAAGAACATAGTAACACACAATGTTAAGGCTAAAAAAAATAGTTGCAGTATTTTAAAGCAAAAATAATTGAAAGTAAATGAATAAAAGGGAAATAACTAAAAAATTAAATATATGCATACCTTGACTTACTTTTATTTCTAGATGTTTGTCTATTGTGTTTTTAGTATTGATTATAGAGGGTGCAGAGACTACTTTCAACAAACCCAATAATAAAAAACTAAAGAGAAAAAATAAACAAACATAGAAAAGCCAAGATAACTGGTGCTATGTGGATGGGTTGTACTATAAATTTGGAAAGCTAGAGTGATAAGTGCTATGTTATAAAAAATTACATAGTCAAAATTTAGAATAAATCAGGTAACCAAAAATCTAAGGCTATTAAAGACCAAAAAACCCAAACAAGTAAACCTGAAGTAAGAAGGCAAACTCACTAAGTCAAACCAATGATACATGTCAAAAAGATGGTAATCAAACATCAATGTAAAATCAATAGTAATCCTTACTTAAATAAAGATGGGCAATAAAAAATAGTAAAGAAACATTAATGAGTGAGAATTAACAATCCTTACTAAATCATCAATGGAAGAAAGGTGCATAAAAGGGAAGACAACATTGGTGATTGAGAAGTAACAAGCCAACCTCACTAAACAATGGAAAAAATACATGAAAGTAGAAATAGACTCGAATGTCCACAAAAAGGGTAGTACAAAAATGATAAATGGTAAATAAATCAAGGTGCATCTATAAATATAGAGCCACAGTGTAATTAGAATGAATCCTAGTCACTCAAACACATTATTTTATTTTTAAAGATAGATAAAATGTAAAAAAAGTAGTGCTAGCAGGCTTTTAAGATGTGAAGAAGAAGGAAGCATAGAAGAAGGGAAAATAGATTTAGAATCACATTTTGCCTATCAAGGGTGGGTGGGGCAGGGTGCGGGGGTAAATGGAATGGGTGGAGGGGAGAATGAAGGAAAAAACAAGGTAGAGGAACTCTTTGTCAAAGTCAAGACACTCAAATTAGGTTTTTAAAAAATAAAAGACTTTTGACCCTAAGGACTTTGAAGAACTTCTCCTATCAACACAAGTATTAGGTTAATAAATGGAGAATGTAGATCATCCCATGAATGCTATATACATGAAAAGTAAAATATACCTACTTCCCCATTCCTCAAGACCCATTAAAAAGACATCAATTTATTTCAAGGATTGGCTACTTGCATGAGAAAATACGTATAACCATAGAGTTTTTTGAGTTTTACTATTCCAATCTACTAGCCTACTACACCCTAATGGACCTCAGATATAGTGTGAGGTTAACTATAGAGTTATAACTTTTATTAGAGATAGAAAATGTTCTTATAATCACAACTTTTGGTATTATTTTGACTTTTGAGATTTATATGATATGTTTTGTATATCATTGTCTTTTATTCCAAATGATTTAGATTTTAACTCTCTTGATGGATTTTTCTATTCATCCTCCATACAGATTTGGAAAACCAAACATGGGTGCTAAACATGAATTTAATTTGAATACTTGGGACTTTGTTTCTAAGATAGAGAAATCAAATAGCATGGTGTCTAAGAGTCTTGTAAATCTAGGTGAAATAAAAGTTCTATCTTAAATTCAACCTTGTTTTATCTAATGTGCATTGAAAGGAAAGGAAATCAAGAGGAATAAAACATGAAACAATTTTAACTACTTCAAATCATAAAAAATGTGATAAAGGGTGAAAAAGGGATACAATGATAAAAAAGTGTGATTCTTTATCATAAGAATGAGGGAAATGTATAAAAACATGCTAACATAGAATGTTGTGTAGAGTTTATCTATAAAAAAGAAGTAAGAGCTAAAGTTGACAATAAGAATCAAAAACTCACAACCATTGCAAAACACATTATATAAAAAGAATGAAAAGATGGTGATTTTATGAGGAAGGCCAAGTTATATCTATGGTCTTACACTACAACTAATAAAATAGAAATCCTCAAGAGTGTACAAAAGCATGGGAAGAATAAATGGGACAAGGAAAATATTTTATTTATAAGGAAGGCCAATTTATATCCATGTTCTTACACTAAAAATAACAAATGAGAAATAAAAGGGGTACCAAAAAGTGTTTGTAAAGTGAGAAAATAAAGAGGGTAAAATTACATCATGAGGAAGATTGGGTACTATCTATGGTTTTACAATGTAGCTCATGATAAAAAGGGAATCTAAAAGACCAAAAGGAAGGACTAAGGTTTTTGACAAGAGAGAACTATTGTAGAGGGTGAGACATATGTAAGTAACCTATAAAAAGTGTTAGATAGATAACTTGTAAAAAACATGAAAAGAATAGAAAGTTTAGGCAAAATACTTCTTGCAAAATTGTGTATTGGTGGGCTCTTTGAAAATATGACCTTCATTGGTTTGAAGGTGATAGGTAATTGGACCAAGAACATTTTTGAACAAATAATGAACCCACCATTTTTGGGTGTATTGACCTTATTTGTCATGAGTGTAGTGTAATTTAAGGACAATATCACCAACATTAAATGTGTACAATTTTACTTGTTTGTTATGTTGTTTGGAAATGCAGGCCTTGTATTGGCGATTATGTTTCAAATTATAAATATAGTGTTTGGAAAATATATCAAGATAATTAATACAAGATTCATGTAATTATTCATTAGGTATAATACCATGAAGAGATAGATGGAGTGAGGCAAACTCAACTTTTAATGGAAGGACTGATTGAGAACCATATACTAGATAGAATAGTGTTACCCTAGTGGTAGTATGTATGCTAGTGTGATAGGCCCAAAGAGTAGGATAAAGAAGAAGGTGCCAATCCATGCATGTTTCATGAATTATTGTTTGGAAAATTTTATTAATAATTATGTTTGTAGCCTCAACTTGGCTATTACATTATGGATGATAGGGTGTGGATTATTTGTGATGGATTTTGAATTTAGCACATATATATTTAACATTATTATTTTTGAGATTACCACCATTATTTGAAATGATAGTATGAGGGACTCAAAAGTGGAAAATAATTTGATTAAGGATAAATTTGGAGACAGTGGTACCGATGGCATTAACAAGTAGAATTAGCCTCAACCCATTTGGTAAAGTATTTTATGACTATGATTATAAAGGCATGCCCATATTGAGATGGAGGTAATTTTCCTATGAGATTTAATCCCCACATGGAAAATGGCCAAGGAGATTTTAAAGTTTGAAGCTTGGTTGGAGGTGAATGAACTAAATCATCATGAATCTAGAAAAGAGTACCTTTTTTAGTAAATTCGATGCCATCCTTTTCAAGAGTGGGCCAAAGTTATCCCATACATAATTTTTTTTGAGATGTATCATGTCCACTATAGTGGCCACCAAAAATACCCCCATGTTGTTGTTCAAGAAGAGGAGGAACCTCATCTTTCATAACATAGTGGAGCAAGGTACCTTCAATATTATGATAGTAGAGGATGTTATATCAAAATACATACTTGAAATCTTATTTGAAAATGCGAGTCTTTTCATGGGAATCTAGGATGGGAGGATAAGTTTGGTGTTCCATAAATTGAATGATGTATTTATACCATGGGCTTTATCAAATGGTGATTGCCTCAATGTGGCAGATAAGTGAATCTTATGGTTGAATATGAAATGGATATTTTCTTATTTAGATAAGATAAGTAGGATCAATAAGAACTTAGTGCAGATGAAAAAGAGATGCTAAAAAATAAAGGGAATCAACAATGGAATTTTAATCTCAAGGAATAGGTTTGATGGTGAAAGAAATGAAATATTTGGAAAGAATAGTTACAATTTGATGATAATAAATGAGATTATCTCTTTTACATTGGTAGTCACCATTGACTTGGAATAAAATGAGTTTGGAATCACATAAAGCATGTAGGTATTGTATGTCTAAATCAAGTTCAAATCTCATGCCTAATATTAAAGCTTTGTACCCATCCATGTTATTAGTGACGTCAAATTTTAAGTGAAAATCTAAAGGGATGATTTTTACAAGAGGGTTTGTGAGAATACAACCTACCCCATCTCCTTAAAGTCATTTAGCACAATAAAAATGAAGGATCCATGTATCCTCATGTAAATTGACATTAATTTTAGGGAGTTCTTCAATAACTACTTTTAGTTTAGTAGTATTGTGGACGATATTAGATTCATCAAGATTACTTACTTCAAGATCAACAGTGAAGTTATGGAATTAATCTTTAAGAGATATGGCTTGGTTGAGACCTTCAATATAGAAAATATTATCATTAATAATAATATCTTGAAGGTGTTTGGTAGTAGGTATAGGAGCAGTGATAAGTTGATCAACGATGATTTGTCCTTTGACATGTTTTTGAGTAATAATTCAAAGATAAAATTCCATGAAAAGGACCATCCACTTGCCAATTGTGTCTCCAAGAAGAAAGGCTTTGGAGAAGTGATGAAGGGGATCAAAGTGGATGATAACATAATTGTTTTGATAAACCATATAATGTATAAGTTTTTTAGTTACAAAATATAATGCGAGGCAATCAAATTTAAAATTTGTGTACCATTTCACATAATCAATGAGGCCTCAACTGATATAGTTTATGGTAGATTCTCTTCTAGTATCATCTTGTTGGGTAAGAATTGCCCCAAATGATATGGGTGTGGAAGAAGTATATAAGATGAAAGGTTGATCATTTTAAGGGGGATGAAGCAATGACTCTTTCATATTATCAAATGTTTTTTGATAGGGGTCTATCCATTTTGGAGCATTAGCTTTCTTAAGAAGAGAATTGATTGAGTGGATATGGTAAGCCATTTTAGGGATGAATCATCTAATTTACATAATTTTATAGAGATAAGTGCAAATATTCAGAATGAATTGAGGTATGATCATGTTGATGATAGAATAATCTTAGTAGGGTCAACATCGATGCCATAGAGAGAGACTAAGAATCCTAACAATATACCATATGTGACACTAAAAACACATTTTTAAGGATTTAGTCTAACTTTGTATTTAATAATATGGTTGAAGATGATGGCAAGATCAAAAAGATGAGTCTTGATACATTTAAACTTAGCAATAATATCATCTACATAAGTTTCTACAATTTTATGAATAAGATCATGAAAGATATGAGTCATTGCTTGTTGATACGTAGCTCTAGCATTTTTTAGGCTGAAGGGAATTTTAACATAACAATAGGTGCCCCATTCAATGGTGAAATTTGTATGATGTTGGTCCTAGGGGCAATGTGAATTTGTTTATAGCCTAAGAAGCCATTCATAAGAGATAATATTTCATAACCAACAATGAAATTGATAATGGCATCTATTAAAGGTAGATGGAAATTGTCCTTGGGATAAGCAAGGTTAAGATTATAGAAATCATTGTAAATGAAAATGACCATGTTAAAATTTTCTCAAATAGGGACTCTGTTAGAAACCCATTCATAATAGTCCACTAGTTTGATAAATTTAGCATCAACATTTTTGATAATTTCTTTGTGACATAAGGTGGAAACCTCAGGTGGAAATTTCCATTGCTTTTGATGCACATGTTTGGCATCAAGATAAGTGATGATATTATGCACCCGAATGCTAAGATCAATACCAGACATGTCATCATAGGACTAGGTGAAGAACTCATGATATTTATCAAAAAATAAGATAAAGTTATCATGTTCAATAGGTGTGAATTCATGAGAAGTAGTAATTGGTCGAGGGTATGATGGAGTAACATATTCCATCTTGTAAGTGGTATGTTGCATTGGTTAAAGAAAAAATTAGATTAAATTTATGGTTGATGCTAGTGATGATTTTTTTGAAATAAGGGTCTTTGTTTATAAAATTCTTGAGTTTTGATGTTATCAAGGAAGTTGAGGTTATCAGGCATGAAGTAATTTAAGAATAGCTTCATCACTAGGCAAAGTGGGAAGAGGAACATAGTACTCAACATCTAATTTAAGATCAATAATTTGATTATTGTGGCTATCATATTTATAATGTATCTGATAGACATCTATGGCCTTGGAATCTAATGTAATATCTAGAGTAGGAGGAGTAGATGGATCAAATGGGATTGGTGTGTGGTTAGTTTTGTTTATGGGGGAATAATTAGGTGTAATGATGGGATATTTAGGTGGTAGAGAAGATGAAATAATTTTCATAGGATCAGAAGGTAGAAGTTATTCTACCACTTAAGGAGTATCAAGAAGTGGAGAATTAATAGGAGGTACATGATGTTTAGGATCTAATTTAGAATCCATAGAAATGGCATGAACATCTCATTTAAAATAATGTATTTGAACTAAGGTTTTATAATAATGTTAAACATCCAAGTTGCACGATTGATCTTGGGCTATGATGTAGTTATCATCATAGGTTGGATAAATGGTACATGCTTGAGATTTAGGGGGAGTTATAGAAGGTGAAATTCTAAGATTACTGAACTTATGTGGAGACGTGATTAGAGGATCTTTGAATAATTTGACCACTCCAAAATCATTGTATGTGAAGTCATATTTTGGTAAATAAGGTTCATGAGCATTACACAGAGGGAAAAATTAATGATCACATTAATTAGAGGAATAGTGTGATCATGAGGTAATAAAGAGGGAGGAAGCCACTACAAGATATAAGGATTCAGTTTAATAGTGTTAAAAGTATGTTGTAAGTAATTATGTTCATCATCATCCAAATCAGTAAGAGTGACTTCTAAGTCTGGATTGATGTTGATGAATTTAGGTAAGGGAGCACTATTGATGATAGGAATGGTAAGTATATGATATTGAAACTTTGGATTAGGAATTTGAGCATTCCAAGGGTTGGGATAAGCCTCATGTTTTATACCATTTGTCATTATGTAATAATTTGATTCATTGGATACTGAAAGAAGAGATGGACCTCATTCTATGCATCCAAGGGTGACTAAGGAGTATGTTATAAGATAGGGGAAAATCAAGCACCATAAGTTTAGTTTGAATGGTCTTAAGTCCAATTTTTAAGGGAAGCCAAATACAACCAAGTGAATTTTGATTAGTTTTATCAATTACATGATAGGTAAGGTGGGTTTTCTTGAGATGATCCTTATTATATCCAAGTTATTGGATGAGCCATAAAGATGTCACATTAATACCAAACCCTTCATCAAATAAAACTTTATGAATAAGGGTAGTATTAAGGGTTATTTTAATGAATAGTGGTGGATTAACTATAAAAAAGGGTTCTCATTGTTAATCATGTCTTCTTCAAGAAATTCAATAGAAGGCTTGGAATAAGGACAAATGGATTCAATGGTATGCACGTTGGTAGGTTGAGGATCAATAGAGGGTGGTTATTCAGCTATAAAATATGGTTTTTCAATTTTTTTGTAATTATTGCATAAGGAACTTGTGATGGTAAGGATAAGTATGAACTAACTCCATAAGTGTAATCTTACAAGGTATGGAGTTAATTTATTCAAAAAATTTATAATGGGATTTAAAAGAAGAATTAGTATGAGGTTTATAAGTTAAGGTAGATTTTGAAAGAATAAAATCTATTGGGGGTTTGGAAGGAGGTGGTTCTTCAGGGGCTTATGAAGCTAAGTTAGGGTTTGTAGTATCATTGAGAAGTTGTTCTTATATATATTATTTCTTAGGTTTTATGGTAATATCTTTGTGATCTAGTTTTTAATGATAGTTGACCTTAGCTGTGTTAACATATTGAGAATTTTTGTAATATTGGTAATAGTCGGTATCAATGTCATAAACATCCTTGGTATTTTGTTGAGGATTAGATGTGGAAATTTTTTTTGCTTATTAGAAGAAGAAGCATTGGAAGTTTGTCATTTTTGAGAAGCCATGTTGTATTCTTGATGATGAAGTTGGATCATGGCTTCATGATTGAAATGATCACCAAACATGTAGAAGACAAAAAATTTAGTAAGCCCTTGACAAGTTTCATTGGAATGACCAATATCAGCATGGAACCAAAAAAATTGATTAGGATCATACCATTTAGGAGGATTATTAGGATAAGTAAAGGGTTTAGATGGCAGTACAAATTATTTTATTTTCTATACAATTAGTGGTATGTGAGAAGATGGGGTAGTGTTGGCTTTAGCAACTCCTTTTTTAGTTTGAGGAGTATTTACAATGATAGAATTAGAAGTTTGAAAATATCCTTTAAGGAATTTGGTATTAGGTTTTCATTGCTTCATGAAGAAGTCTTGATGTTTGGCTTATTCAAGAGATTCGTTAAGTTTTTGAGGAAAAAAAAATTGAACCTTATATTGAAGTGAATGATTTAAAGTAATTATAAAGAGTTTAAATGAATTATCATTAGTCATGTTATGGTCAACTTTATGAGCCAAATTTTTCCATATTTTGATAAAAGCATGAGTTGATTCAATGGGAGATTGGTTAGCAATGATGAAATGGCTAAGGAAATTTTTAGGAAGATCATTATGTTGGAACTATTTAACTAAGGATTAACTAAATCCTCAAGTTGTTAGATGGAATGTTGGATAAGTTGGTTGTACCATTCCAATACATTGCTAGTGAAGGTTTTAACTAAAACTTTAGTGGTGGAAAAAGTATTAGCTTGGATCCACTCTTTATAAAGATTGTAAAATGCTTTGAGAAAGGATGCATGGTCCTTAGTCCCATCATACTTGATAGTTGGAGATATATTACCAATATCAATGGATATGATGAAAGGAGCTAAGGGCTCATTCTAGATATTTTGAAGCATTTTTTATTCATAATAGGTTTAGGAATAACATTTATGAGGCATCTCTAAGAGGTGGAGGAATAAAATTTGGATTGGCTTTAGGACTGGGAGCTAGAGGTTGATTAGCCATATTGATTAAGTGATATTGTAATTGAATAATTTGATAGGTGTTAGAAGTTTTCATTATGTTCATTTTTTGTATGACTTATGAAAGAATTTGAGTCATATAAATTGGTGGGTTGGTGCTTGTAGGAGAACTCCCTGAATTGGTATTAGGGGGATGGTTATTGGAAGGTGGATTACAAGTGGGATTGTTGGATATACTTGTGTCAATTGCTCCCACATTATTTTGAAAGGTTTAAAGATGAGAATTATCTTGATTAGTAGAAGAAGGATCAGATCCACCTACCTCATCTTGGGGTGTGATTTGAACCATGTTACAATACATAAATAAAGGAGGGGAAGAGGTACTCCAAGAGTGAGGGTTCTCTTGGGAGGAAAAGAAAGGGAGAAATGAATATCCAATACAGTATCTAAATGGATTCAAGTTATCCAATAAGATTATAATAGGGGACTTCATGATTATTTGATAAAATGAATAAAATGATAAAAAAAGAGAAATAGAGGACTAATTCAGATAGAGAAGAGAGCTAAGCAAAGGAAAGGTACCAATAATAGTACATAGTTGACCACATTGACCTAGTACTACTAGACAGGGCCTAAGAAGAGTATAGAGTTGAGTTGGTCAAATTAGTACTGAAATTAGGAAAATACATATTCTGATAAAGATACAAATTTTACCAAGTTGACTTAGTACTATAGGTAGGAAAATAGATAGACTATAATTAATTGCATCAAATAGAATGATAGTGTACTGAAAATACGGAAATTTTTCATGACATAATTTGAAGTAAGAAGTAAAATCAAGAACATAAATAATTGGATCAACAAGAATGATCCAATTAGGGCACACATCACAAAACCTTGCACTAATGCTGGCTAATACAAGTGTTTTCAATACAACATACAATGAGCAAAGATAAATCAATCAATTGCAAAATAAATGCTAACTAAATGATCATCTTGAATGTTGTTAGATTATTATAAGTGTTATTTTAAGTTTGATAGGGAAGTTATCTAAAAATAGGCAATTGGAAAGAAATTTATGGATGGTTTTAGGATGTTTAGGTTGAAAGGTATATGTGTTGGAAATAGTACTAGCTTGGTATTCAGGCCTACCCCCTCACTTCACAATCCCACAATGATAAGGGTGTATTTTATAATATATACCCTTAACCATGTGTTTATACTTGGCCAGAAAACTAAGTTGGCTTCCCCCTTAGTGATGAAATCCAAGTAGGTAGGCCTTGGGTAGATAAACATTTAAATGTGTTTTGAAATTATGTGATTTGGTAGTCTGTGTAAAAATATAAAAATAGTGAAACTAATTGGTAATTTGAAAAACCACCTAATTAGACTATGTGAGCTAATCTAAGCATGCAAATAACTAAAAATGAAAGTGTGAATTAATTACTAGAATATAGTTATTAATTCCTAATTTAGGCATGGTAGAGAGCTGGTTCAAATGACCTCTCTATGCAAACATTATAGAATAGATCTGACATGGTTACTACTATACTTTAGAAGTAAGATTCCTTAAAAACTAAATTGATCAAATTGACTTAATCCTTCAGATAGAAGAGAGACTATATAACTAGGTCAACTAGGTTGACCTAATTTGTTGTAGGATTATAGTTTTTAATACTGCAAACTTGCATAAAATAAAACTATAATGAAGTATTGAATTGACAAAGAGAGAAAGAAAGGAACCTTGATGGGTTGGAAGATGCTGAGGACTATGAATTTTTTTTTGAAGTGCCTTGAATGCTTGCTTGCAAGTTTTACCAACTATGTTAATTAGGTCAACCTAGTTCTATGAAAACCCTATTTGTTGAAGATTGTTAAGATGATTGAGTCAATCTAGTAGACATGGTTTATTATTTAGAAGTTATTTTGAGTACTAACTCAATGTGCATGACTTAGTTTATTGTTCTAGAGTTAAATAAGAGACTAAGTCAACTTGTTTGACATAGTCTATTGTTTAGAGCTGAATAAAATTATTATGTTAATTTGTTTGATTAATAACCAATATCTAATATAGGTTAGCATAGAAAGAACATAGTCTTATTGATGCAACTATGTGTTAAACCTATGCAAAAAATTTATAACTATACTGGCATGGTTGACCTAGTATCATAAATATAGAAAAATAATAAAATGATAGAAAATAAAAGTGTTGAAAGGGTTATATTCACATCGGGTTCACCAAAATGTATGAAATAATAAATACATCAGATCTACAAATCAATCCTATTTCAGAGAAAATAGATCCTACTTACACTTCTAATTAGGGATACATTAGGTAATTGAGGTCATGACCAATATGGATCTACTAAACCTAATCAAAGGGATCTATTACCACAATAATATCATTAGGTATGGTTTCAAAGCCTCTAATCAAGAAAAACTATGTAATAACCCTAACTAGGTCCTATGTTTTCATATTCACTGTACTAATAATAAGTAAAGAAAAAGTATAATCTAGTGCTCACCAAATATTATGGCACAAAGTGGGGGTTAGTAAACGAAAAATAGTAAACATGCATAAGATAATCCTAATTAAGCTATGTATAGGTAAAACCCTAATGCATATGGAGAGAGAGAGAGAGAGAGAGAGAGAGAGAGAGAGAGAGAGAGAGAGAGAGAGAGAGAGAGAGAGAGAGAGAGAGAGAGAGAGAGAGAATATTATTCAAAATCCATTGCCTATGATACTTCTATCTACTAAAGAATAGAGCAAATTTAGAGATACTTACCTAGAAGATGAACTCATCGAGACTCAATATCTCCCTTAGAAAAGGTGCTTCATAATAGTTTGTTTTTGTTTATAAGTATCACTAAGAAAGGCCAAAGCATCTAAGATTTCTCCATAAGGCTAGATTCTTCTCTGAGTAAAAACCCTAAGCTAAGACTCCTCAAGTAGAATGGTGGAAGAGAAAATAATAAAAAAGTACAAAAGAATAAAAAATCTTGTCTAATTTTGAATAATGGTGAAATGGATGTGTTTATATAGGTTAATCTAAACCTAAAATCTTCCAAAATTTTTGGTTGACAAAGTTGACCCAGTTGAGCTAATATTGTTATTGGCAAAAAATCACTATGTCATAAACTAGGTTAGCCAAGGACCGACCTAGACCCTAAATAAGTTTTGTCAATAAGAGTACAAAGTAGAAATAACTGACATAGTCATGTAAAATTTCAAAAGGGATTTAGGTTAGGAAAAATGGTTAATTAAGTTGGTAAAAGACTAGAGGAGTGTGGAAAAGAGGAGGCAAAGCTTAGGTGAATGGTTTCTAGGAGACAAGTGTGTAGATAACAAGTGGTAAAAGGGAAAACAATCCTATGAAGAATAAATTGTCTACCCACCCCTTTCTCAATAAATCCCTTAGGGCATGTAATTAGAGAGATTGTGACTTAATGGGTTCTTATAAGATAAAAAACTTTAGTAATATATAATGTTTGAAAATATTATGTGTATACATTAAGTGTATATACACACTCATGTATCTCATTTCCTTTACTTTATTAATTTAATCATCACTATAATAATATTGGATGGGTATGGACAAATGTAGACACTAAAATTCAATCAATAAAAGCTTAAAAACGTTGATCTTTGACATCTTTATCTTGCTTGGCCAACTAGCCACCCTAATGATGATTTATCCATATGAAATCTTTCAATGTCATGAAATTACTAGTAACATCCTCAATATTTCCCTAATTTATTGTTATTCATCCCTAGCCAGTAGATACTTCATAGTTATTTTGGTCTTATAAGCATATATACATCATGAACAAGTGTATACTAGGCAAATAGGGACACACTTAAGATCTGTCCACTAGTGTGGACTTGTCTCATATGCTATAATGATTATTTTTTCAAAATGACAAGCTTCATAAAATATTTCCTACATGTAAAAATAGGTCAATTGTCATAAAAAATTCAAATATTATCCTATAATATCACATCAAGTGTCTCACTTGAAACTCTTAGTTATTCTGTTCATCACTCTCTTAGAAAGGCAATTTCAAAAAGTATATATTTATTTAGAAAAGAGCCTAACACACTTTAGTGTAATAATATATTCACTTTCCAAGTTAACATTGTTTCCTTCTAAGTTGATACCATCTTTTGTCAAACATTCTAATAAATTTAACTTGTTGAATTCATATGATATTCCATGAAGGGAGACCTACAATTGTACAAGGTCCATTTGGAATATGTAAGCAACACTCAATCAAAAAGGTGTTTTCTTAGGATAGCTCAACCATATCCCACTTCCCCACTTTTTTCACTTGGGTATTTGATATTTTTTTTGTACTTGTGAAGACTAGTTTTTTTTGTTTTTTTATAAGTGATATGTGCATCCAAATAGCCTTCACACATAATCATAAAATATTTGAACAAAGGTGAACCAACTCAAATTTTCAAATCTTATGCATAAAAAATATAGATAAAGTCACACTAGTGTATAATGATGCAATATGACCCTATCTAATTACCACACACTTCAAGAATATAGAGAAGCATTGTTCTGAATTAACATTATGTTTTCAATTTTTTTTAAGTTATTTCAAATATTCATGGTCAACAAATGAATAACATGGTTTGTGTAAATTGGTTTTCAAGGATAGCTCTCTAACTCTAAACTTAGTTACTATTTTTAGTAATTTACAAAAAAAATAAAATTTTGTATGTCACTATTTTTTTTACATTAGGTTATCTTATTTATATTACAATAAAATATTTAAAGTTTACATGAATTTATAGTTAGTTTCCTTTATTAATTGATTCTGAGGGTTGACATAGACATAAGTTTTGAGGTCTTACACACTTAGATCACATTCTAGATCCAAAAATCAATTTTGGACAGAATCACTCCATTTGGACAAGGGCATAGAATAACCATGTCCAAAATAGGGTGATATTGTCCCAATAGGAAAAGAAAAATCATTTTCATAAATTTTCAAAATCAAATTCAATATAAGATAGTTAGAAATAAATATACAAAATCAGTTTCTAGAAAAATACTCATGTTTATCTTAGATTTTATCAATCTAGGGGAATCATGCACATGTGTTCTAGGTTAGCACATATATTTTTACTTAAAAATATAGTTTTTATTAATTAGTTTCAAAATACATATACACACATGTATCATATTATGGGAATGTATGTGGTATAGTATTACTACAATAACCATTTTTACACTAATTTCATAAGTGAAATGACAATCCATGTTTTAGACACCAAACCCATATCATACTATCTTTTCCACCTAATTTTCCACACTTATTATTATAGGTTCCTATAAAACCCATCATAACATGCTAATATAGCAATAACTATGTGAAGTGGGATAGATGTATACAATGTAAACCAACTCAATATGACCCAAGCCTTTCCTTATTTAACCTTGAAACACTTATACATGAAACATAGACCTCAAATTACATAACATTTATTATAATATACATGAGTAATATATTTAAACAAATAAAGTATTCACTATGAGTAGAACAATTAAAAAAGACATAAGAAAAACAGTTTCAAAACTATATATTAATCTCTATCACATCAGGACCTTTTTATAGTAAAAATAAGTGTTATATATAAAAAAATCTATAAGATGATGTAACTTCATATTCTATCCTATCAATACAAATAAAATAGAGACTCTTCACAATCTAAAGACCATAGATATTTTTTCCATCATCAAAAACATACCAAAAAAAATAGAAAAGATGAAACAATATGTCTCACATGTGTCTATCTATTATACTCTATGATTTTGTATCCATGTCTAACACCAACACTTTTCCAAACTCAAATAGTTTTCTTGCCATGAGACAAAGACACATGAAATATACCATATGGTGAAGGTAAAAAAGTGTGCCTATATTGAGGAATTAAATGAGAAACATAAGTTATGATAATCACTTAATGTGTTGTTTACCAATTTTTAGTACTTACACACCATTTAATGTTTCTTTAAGTTTTTTAAATAAGTTCTATAATAATATACTACCTTTTTTGGTTTTCAATTTAATAAAATTATCATGAGACTAGTCTTTATGGGTTTTCAACCAACCTATCCCCCTTCATAATTTCCAATCCCTTCCTAGTAAAAATATGATTCAAAATTGAAACACTAGAGTGTGTGTAGTACCTTTAATTAAGTGGTGGAATGGAATATGTTGTCTATATTGTATGAAGTTATGCATTTGGTTTGACTTATGGATCTAAATAATAAGTTGTTGCTAACAAATCTATTGGTGAAGTCTATTGCTAGCATTGAGGCATAAAATATGAAGCTACAATAAAAAAAATTGATGGAGTTCCTATTGTAATTAATTTAGAGGAGTTAATTGGGGCTCATGGATGATTTTTTCAATAGAGTTATCCAAATGAGACATGACCTTATTGAACAATATGTAATTTATGATAGCTTCTCTAACTATGTTGATTCTTGTGTATAGTGGCACTTAACACTAAACCAATATTTATATGTCCTCATCCTCTATCACTAGGATGATGGATTTCCCATTAGATTATTTTACTTAAATTTTTTGGGATAAATAATACATATTATTTGTGTGCCTCCTTATTTTCACATCAATAAAGGTATTGCACAACATTTAATTCAACCAAGTTTACATCTTCAACATGATACTATCTTTGGATTCAAGTTATTTTTTGAGTGTGACATCAAGTGCATCTAAGGTATTAGAATGGTCTTCCATGGTATATTGGCTTGCTCAAACTTTAATAATAATGGCATGGACTCCTTCCTTGTGTTGGATAACGTTTTATTCTAATTGAGCATGTTTAAATCTATGTTATGATCTTAGTGCATAATAATATCAATAACTTGTTCATATTCCTCTAGGAGCTCAAAAATGGCATATTTATTCGCCTTGAGATTTTGGTCTTATTTAATAAGTGTCTTCAACATGTATATATCATGTCAATTATTTTGAGATGAGATGGTAGGGTTGTGAGCTACTTTTTTTTCTGGCATGACTTAGTCATCCAAAACTTGAGTGACTAAGGCAGGACATGTAGTATCAATAAACTAATGACCTTTTGCTAGGTGGAGGTTGAGATATGTATTATCCTCTCTAAATTATAGCCCATCTCTCTCTAAGGCCACCACATTTTACATGATATATTCCTAAAAGGTAGTTGCTACCTAGATTTGGTTTAATAGGAGAAGATGTAACACATCTAGGGATGCCCTTAAAACCATTATATATAAGGCCAATGTTAAAGAGGAAAGATCCATAAGTGCTTTATTGATCTATGTCAGAGGTAGAGAAAATGACATATTCCATATGTAAGATGATGGGATATCCCAATAAAAAAGGCTAGATAAATGAGACCTATGTTATGATGCCTCCTCCTACACATCCCCTAGGGTAAAATCTAATCCATGCGATGTATACAATGGTTTTTTGGTCTTGGGTATCCCCATAATCATGGTAGTCTCTATTAGATTTTATGTTAGGCTATATTTTCAAGCCTCACACTTAGTTGCTTCCTTATATTTGTCTTGGACATTTGCATTGGCTTTGGACTCTACCTATGCTATGGATTTGGCATCCACTTCTACCTTGGTTTTGGCATATGTATCAACCTTAGCTTTGTCCACCTATTTTTGGGCCTACTTAAATTATATATCTTCTTGAATACATAACTCTTATTTAACCTTTTCCTCTTATTTTTCCTTCACTATTGCCTCATCTTCATCTTTGTTATTCTATACTTCTTGTGATTCCTAGTTTTCCATATCTTGTTGTTTCCTTGTATTTTATTTTTATTCTTCACCTTCACTTCTTCAGCCCTTTGTTTTGGCCTCAAATTCTTTGGAATTTTCCCTATGTTCTTCCTATTATGCTTGTTACTTCCATTATTCTTCCTCCTATATATCTTTGCACTTTGCATCTTAATTCTTCTTCTTCTTCTTCCTTTATACCTTTTGAGCCTTCTTCACAGTCTCTTACTACACCTTTTCTTCTTCATTTTACACCATGGAAGCTAGTTCTTATGTTATAATTTATGATTATTCAATGGGATGCTTAGGTTGTGGTAGAGTCACCTCCTCTAGATCCTACATAGGAGATAGAGAATCATGTGGTGAGTGTGAATCATATGATGAGGTATATTTGATGACAATAATTCTCCATATTGATGTCTTCTATTTAGAAGAGGGTGGAGGTGTGAGGTGATTATTCACTCTATTATAAGTCCAAACCATATATTTAGGTTGTTTATTTATTCCTTTAGACTTATTTTTTTAACTCCACCCTTGGATCATTAAAATAAACCATCTATTCATGGATTTATATAATCATAATGGATATAGAATGGGTCCTTGTCTTGTGCATTAGAGTTAGTGGTGTGATTTCTTATAGTAAATTGTTTTTTTCATGAGTAGACAAAAATCATGTAGCTAAATTCATTTGAAAAATCTCAGCTTGAAGTCATTGATGTTTTGCCTCCTACTCACACTATCTATTATTATAGAATTAGGAGGTTAGGTAGTATCAACCCACAAATCTAGTAACACCTTGTTTTGCACTTGGAAAGAACATACTACCTTCTAAAGTAAAAATGTTATAATATGGGTTTATTATTTTCCCATATTTATTTATTATGGGTTTTTTCCTCACTTGGAGTTTTCATACTTTCATAGATAATCTTTCTTAGGTGTATTAGGAGTTATAGTTTGACTGGAGGAAAGGATGTAACTCTATTGACTGACTATTTTGGTTATGGGAGTTAATCATCTATAATTTTCTCTTTGACCACTTTTGATGAATATTTTTATGGGGTAATTACAATTTCACTCTTCTATATGTACATATCACACTTATGAGCTTTCATAATGGAAGATTGGGATTTTGATCTTATTTTGTTTTGTGTAATATTCCATGTATGTGATTTCATTTTTCTTGAAGAAATTATGTTAAGTACTATCTTTTCTTATGCCTACCATAAACTTGTGTACTTTCTTGATCTGAATATCTTGGCATACACTCCTGTATGTTATTAGAGTGTTAAGCTGGTATATGCATGGTTGGTTTTTTAATTGTTGTTAGTTTACTTGAAATCTCAAGTTTTATTGTATTGAGTTTTTAATGTTTTTTACAAGCATTGAGTCTCCCATGTGTTTTGAGCTCTAGTGTTTTCATGTTTCAAAATTATGAGGAGGGTTTGATTTATTGTTTTGTAGGTAGGTTTTTTAGTCTCTAGTTTTATATGCAGGATGTGTTCCATCTCCAGTATGGCATTTTGGATGTTGTGTTTGTGAAGATAGCTACACTTGGATGTTTTGAGCCTTGTCTTCCTCCATTTTGGTGATTATCTCTTTGGTAGTTCAAAGTGAAATATTCTATGTGAAAAAAGGAAACCATTTAATCCTTTACATTTTTATTGATGGTTTTGACCTACATCTTCCATCTTTGTATACATTGGGAATTCATTCATATGAATCTAATCAAATCCATTTCATAGCCTATGTATGGATGCCAAAAATTTGTAATAAAAAGTTTAAAGTAGGCCTAAAAGTTTATTCCAAAAATATCAATCTAAAAATTTGAATATATGCTAAAATTCAAATCAAAACTATTTTTTAATTGTTTTTAAAAAATAGATTGTTTTTTATCTTTCCCTCAAGAGGAATTGTTTTCGATTGAGTTGCACATCTAAGTGGTATGTGGCTTATTTAAGACTTGGTGTTTTTTTTGAAGAGATCATTGGTTCAGTTATCATCATTGTAATTGAATAATTTTTTATTCAAATTGAGTTAAAAAAAAAATTGTGTAAATTTAATTAATGGACCATTAATGATGAGAAACCATATTCATTGTAAATTTTGATCAGTAACTCAAAATTGAGTGTAATTTTGTTCAAAAGTGCATGATTTTTCATTTCCAATCTATTTGTGTCATTAATTTTATAATTGCACTAGAATTATAAAGTTAAAAGCTAGGGGGTTTGATTAAAATTAATTTTAAGGGGAGGTTTGTGTTGTGATATGGTGCATATTCTTTCATATTTCTTGTAATTTTTTTCTAAAATAAATAACTACAAATTTAATTTCTACACAATAGATGCAAGTTCAAATAATACTCTAATGTCATTTAAATATCATGAATGGAAAATAAAAATGCATATTATTTTAAGGATCAAAGGTTTACAATATATTACAATGGGATTAAGAACTAAACCAACTGTAAATGAAGAAAAAAATAAGTTTTACAATTATAGTGATGAAGCCTATGGGTTGTTTACTCTTCCTTTATCTTAGACTCCTCTTTCATATACTACCTACAAAAATAAATAATTAATCATGGATTACTTTGGAAACTCTCTTTAGGAATCAAGATGTGATGAGAAGTCATGAACTAAAAAATAAACATATCAACCTAAGTTTTAACAACTTTGACACCCTTAAGAATTTCTTCACCAAGTTTAAGTCTTTGAGATTGTAGTTGAAATAATTTATAATAAATAATAAATGTGACCAAAATGGTATTTCTATACTCTCGAATAGAGGTCATGATTACTCAGTCTTTGTCTCTACTTTTCATGTCACTAAAAGTGCTTTAGGCACTACATTGAAAATGCCCTATTTATATGCCTTTGTTACCTATTTAAATTGGGAACAAGACAAGTTAATACATATAGGCACATTTAAGTCCATAAAATATCAATCCATGATTATTTGGAATGAAAAAATAAAGGGAAGAATGAAAAGAACAAGGCTCATAAGAAGAAAGAATGAAATCCTACCAAAAGAACCACTAAAAATTCATTATCTAATGATAAACCTAAAAAAGGCAAGGTTAATTGTGCCTATTTAAATAAAAATGGGCATAATGAACATAAGTGCATGAATAAATAGATTGACCACCTGACTCATATTATATAAAAGAACAACATATGTGTTCCTGAGTCTATCAAGTAAAATTCATCAACTCAAGATTATTCTAAGGAAAAAGGCAAAGGAAAATAGAAAGGTGATTATAGTTTTTGCTTCTCCAACATATTCATGGGTTATTGACTTCAGTTCTTCCCACCACATGGGTTATTCATAGGTTAAGTTTTCTTCCTTAGAGCCTTGTAACATGTCTTTAATCAGTTTGGGTGATGACACTCCTATATCAGTTTTATGAAGATGGTTTGATGAAATGGAATGAGGAACATTCAATAATGTTATAGGCATTCTATTTATTTCAAATAATCTCCTATCAGTGTACCAAATCACTTATGTCAGTAAGGGCATGAGGGTAGAGTTTGAACCATATTTAGCTATCTTTAAAGAGTTTCATAATAATTATATAATATCAATAAGAAGGGTAGATCACTAGGCTGGGTTATATAAATTCTTAGATTTTACCCTAATTCTACTCTACCTTCATTATTGACTCATTCAAATGGAGTTAGAAAATTATGGCATGAGCGATTCATCCACCTTGATGTTATGATCCTGATGAGTCGATTTCACTAATGCCTCAATGTTTTAGTGTAATAGTTTGTTACATTTGGTATTAGAGCCTCCACCTAGGTTCAAGTCATAAAATGGGTGGCTACGCTGGCATGGTAGTGTTCATTTGGGGCTCAAATATGTGGGTGATCCTGATGCATGGGCATAAATATAGCCCAAAGTCTAGGCTTTGGAATCATGGTGGGATGTTATGATCCTAATTGGAAGATTTCACTAACACCTTAAGGTTTTGGTGTAAAAATTTATTATACTCAATTATCTATACATAGAATAACTTATACAAAATGACATGGTCATAGGATTACCTTGATTCTATTTATCAAATGGTATTTTTTAGGGTTGCATCCTTGGAAAGCATCTCAAAGATAAATTTGACAAACACAATGTTTGACAGGATTTACAGGCATTGGAATTAGTACACAGTGATGTATATGAGCAATTTCCCAATCTATATTTCTTAAGGGCTATGCATGTTTTAACCTTTATTAATTATTTATCAAGGTAAATATGGGTTCACTTAAGTATAAATCTAAGTTTTTGGCAAGTTTCAAGACTTCAAAGTTATTGTAAATAAATAATGTAAGAAATACATCAAGGTTATTAGAAATAATAATGGGGCTAAGTATGTTAATAATAACTTTGAGTAGATTTGCATAACACAGGAGATTGACTTGTAGTGTAAACTTCCATATAATAATCAATAAAATATATTTACATAATGTAAGAATATGTCCTTGAAAGAAATGGAAAACTATATGATTCACTATAAGTCACTTGAAACATAGTATTTGGCCCAATCAATCAATCATGTTTTCTACATTCAGAATAGGGTTCTCCAATATCCTTTAAAAATCATAACTCTCTTTGAGTCTCAGTACATTATGAAACTTATATTTTAATATTTAAAAAACTTTGGATCTCTATCTATTGCCTATATACCTAACAATAAATGTAAGGATATCAAACCTTAGAGTAACACTTCCATCTTCGTAGGTTATCCATATGGTGTATAGGGATAATTATTGTATACAAAATATATTTATAATCTTTGTCTCTTACTAAAACTTTATCTCTTATAGGAACCTATCAATTTTAAATATCTTTGAGTGCACACCTTAAAGGGTGCACTAGGAAAGGGGTGAGCATACCATTGATACTTTGCAAGATCATTTTTGATCTATTTCATTCCTACTATTAGTCCAAATAATTTAGAGTGTTTATCTATTCACCTCATATTATGCCTCCCTAAAATCCTAAAACCCTAAAATATGGCTAAGTCTAAAATACTAAAATCCTAAAATGTGGCTACGTTTGAAAGCCAATAGGACCCTCTAAAATCTAGAATTTGAATTATATCTCATAGAGGTTCTAAAACACTCATAAACATAATAAAAATATAATTATAAAATTTAAATTAAATTATAAGTTGACATTTATACATGGACACATAGTTAGTTGACATGTATACATGGACCTATATTTTCTTAAATGTTTATTTAATATTTATACTACTTATTTCAACACCTTTCATGCCCTTATCAAATCTTCTAAGTAATTCACCTTATAAAAAATCTCCTAACTAAGAAAAACCAAATTTTATTCATTTTAATATTATGTCATCTATGTCAATATTTTTAGGGATTGAGTACACATTATGTAACTACGTTGTCCCAACTGAACTAGTTCGAAACATAATGACTATCTTTCACACCTAACAAAATTGATTTAGTTGATCTTGTAGGCTAAATTACCAAGAGGTTTAGGGTCAATAATTGGAGATAAATACCCCATTCACATCAATCCAATAGAGATTAAAGTTCATTTTTTACATTACTATAGCATGTAAATATGTTAATTCTACACCTGAGGAGTCATTACTTATAGTTTTGCCTTGAAAGGAAAGAATCTTGTCTTGTGGGAAAGTCTTAGATGTAATGTAAGAGTATTTTATCCTATAGTTGATTTATATTATGTGATCCTTAAAAATATACAACAACCTCTTTCAAATCACCATTGTCCAAGGTAAAATTTGATCCATGATAGGTTCATCCAAAGGTAAGTATTCTTAACTTTTACTCTTTCATTTGGTAGATAGATATTACACAAACTAATAGAATGAATATTTTACTCCTTACTTATTGTACCTCTACATTAAATTAATTAGAGTTATCTTTTCATTTTTTTTTATTTATTTAATTATCCCCCTTTGTTCCAAAAGATTTACTAGGCACTACATTAGATTTATTTTATGTATTTTAGGCATAGCTTGGGTTATTACATAGTATCATTGGCCTAGATGATTTGGAACCCTCTCCTTTGGTTCTATGTATTAATATCTCCCTTGGTTATGTTTAATGCATTTGAGTTGGTCATATTATGATATAAATAGATATGTAATGAATTTTTTGGTAATATTAACATATCTAAACTTGGAATCCACTAAGTAGGACAAGTCACAAATCCTCCTAATTCATTGCATAAAATACCTTCTTCATCTTACCACACGTGATCTATTCATCAAGAGAAGTGTTAAATTTGAGGAGATTATCATAGAATAGACACTTATCCCAATTTATTGGACTCACTTTGATTCAATTTAGATGTTTTAGATCATCCTAAACACATTATATAGGTTGTGGACACTTATTTTAGTTTTAATAGTGAGAGTAGTGATGGGGACTCATCTCCATCCACATCCAGCCACACTTTATAATATGATTATTCTCCACTTGAGTCACCCAATTTTAGTCATCTTTGGGATATAAATACACTATAGTGTATGGGAACATTGGTTGGGGATCCTTCATATGACAAGTATTCATGTTTAGAGTTTCAGAGTGGTCCACATGCTTTCTATGACTCTGCCTTAGATATGTAAACCTTTTAGGAGGCATTAGGTATCATTTGAGTGGGATTCTACCATGAATGATGAGTATAAATCCTTAATCAATAATCTTACTTGAGATTTGACACTTCTTCCTAAGGGGATAAAAATGGTTTGATGCAGATGGATATATCAGACCAACTATGTAGTAGATGGGTCCATTGACAAGTTCAAGAAATGATTGGTCACCAAATTTTTATACAAGTGTTTGAAATTGACTATATAAAGACATTTTTACAAAATTAAATATTTCATACTCACACTTTCTATTAGCACATCTAATAATTGTGATGTTTATTAGATGGATGTGAAGATTACCTTTCTTCAAAATGATCTTGAGGGGGAGATTTAAATGAAGTAGCCTTAAGGATTTGTTGAGTATTATTGCTTAGTATACATAATTGAAAATAAATATATGTCATGAAATGAGCCCATCAGGATTGATATACTAATATGGATTCATTCCTCCTTTCATAAGATTTACTAGATGTCATTTAGATTTGAATGTCTATTTCTTGCGATAGGATGATTTGATTTTGATTATATTTTTTTATATTGATGATATTTTAATTTCTATGAGATCTTACTCATCCATTGTACTAGTGGAATAGGATCTTTAGGACATATGTTCTATTGTCACTTGGATTTTCACCCTTTGAGGAGATGTTTCAGCTCTCTTCATCCAAGTGGCACAATTGAAACACCTCTAGGCTATGGGTAGCCTAAGAATGAAGTGGATCTCTAAATAGGGATAGCTCCCTTGATGTGCCACTTGTAGATCACTACTACACCTATGCTTGTAAGGGAAAAAGGAGAGAAAATTGAAATTAAACTATGCTAAAGGAGGTGATACACCAAATTAGTTGATGACTACCAACTATCTATATTTTACACATGAGAACAAGGGAGTAACTAAACATATTCTTCTCCAATCTGAATCTTCTCATATCAATATTTCATTAGGAGGTTGTGATGAATGTTTAGGCTAGGAAGAATAAACAAGAGGCCTGAGCTGACACTATTTAAATAGACTACCTCACTCAACCTTGACACATCAATAAAACATTTCACATGACCTATAATAAAAATATTTCTAACTACAAAAAGTTAAAAGAATGAAACAATAATGCTAAGGAAACAACAAGTCATCATAATCAAAATCAATAATCCAAGTGAACACACTATTAATAGTCATGGAAAATGTAAAAATAATTAGTCTTCATTTATCCATGGTATTAAAATGAATAGATATTTTCCATAATCAAGTGGATCATAATTTATAGAGGCCAAAATGGTTAGTTCTTATAGAACTTGAGAGAGAGAGGAGAAGAGAGAAGTATAAAGGTCACAAGTACAATTATCAAGATAATAAAATTATTTACATGTGAATGGGAAGAGAATGTGACACTAATTATGTAAAATTGGGAAACACAAGTGTCAATCCAAGGCATGAAACTCTTGCAAAGTGACATGAAATTCCTTATGTTGGCTTATAAAACTTCCTTCATGATTTATCCATGTTTGAACATACAAAAACTGATTAAGGATAGATATAATTATTGTAATTAGAGAGAGGGGTTTCATTTATTCCTCTTCATATATTGGTTTTAGTCCTGATAATTTAAATTCCTCTCAAATTGAGTTATCACCATCTACAGTCAAAGAAAAAACCTCTTTCCCACACCTTGCACACTTGGATTCCAAAATGGATTTAATTTTAAATTAAAATATGTAAAATGAAGTGTATGAAACTTATAAATACCCTCCATTTCCTTAGAGGAATCAAGTACACCTTAAAAATGCATCCACTTGAATCTTTTACTCTTCTCACCATCTTGTTCACTATGCCATTGTTGACTAGCTGAGATGAATAAGATATTAGGAACACTTATAATTTTTTCCAATGCATTAAATGTAAATTTTAAGTTATATTAAGTCTCAATATTCTTTCCAAACTTTATTTCATCTCTTGAAACCTCTGTAGAACCTGCACAATGCACAAAACTATCAAAAAGAGTAATTTTTTACCCTATCCATATAGATTATATAAAAATAATCCTAATGGTAGGGAGAATAACTAAGTCTTATAAAAAATTAAATAATTTTCCATTCCATTCTAGTCCATTATAATATCCCTCCATCCTCATTTCTCTAATCAAGTCCTTGTTCAGGGTTTGGAAGGGATTTAAGCCATTTTTCCCTCATAGCCATTATTCATAGATATTTCACATTAAAATTACAATTAAATGCCATAAAAATGTTTTTTATTATCCATGATAACACCTATAAACATATTTTATCTCTATGAAAAGCATCAGATGAGATATGAACAACCAAACCTCTCCTGTTAAGCTTGTTTTCTCCTTTGCATAGGCCATGATGTGGTTTTGAGCTAAAAGTGGCTTTCCTTGTGACTTACGTAAACTTAAATAGATTATAAATGTATATTATTACCCTATAAACATTTACAAATTGAATATAAATCTCATCTCATGTTGTAATTAGAAGTGACTCTCTATTTGGCTTCTAGGCCTAAACCTTGCCTACTAGGCCTGCCCACAAGTTTGAGGGTCTATGCCATATTTTTGGGATTTATCCCTTTGTGAGATGTTTAAATGTTTTCACTAGGTGTATTTAAACTTTAAAATCACTACTAAAATTTTATTTTATATTTTTTTCCACTCTTTTGTCCTCAATTTCTAAAACCTGCCAGTTTTGACTCTAGGGAAGTACCCTCTATAAAAGAATAAATAGAGGGTACTTACCCTATTCCCTAAAATTAGGTGAATATTATATAGGATTAATCAATAAATATATACCATATTCATAAAAATTTATCCCTTGATGAGCTCATTTGACCCTCCAAAAACTTCAAATTTTAAGATAGACTTATTAGAGAAAGGACTATATATAGTGTTTGTAATATAGGCTATGTGTGGCTTGATTCAAGGTCCATACTTATCTATTTCCATGACATTGGTGTGCCATGAAAAATAAATTATAATTTTTTAATTACCTATCATTCTTTTTAACCCTTTATAACACTCTTCAAGTCATACCCTTTAGTTGACTACTTAAAGTGTTAACTGTGTTTCTTGCATCTCTCCTCAATAATGAATCTTATAGGTGGTATAGGAGGGACTAGAATTAGAAATAGTACATTAACCTATTGAAACCTTCCAAAATCCTATATAAATTATTTTAAACTATTCAATCATGTTTTTAATATACCAATCACCAAGAATCATTTCCCTTTTATTCACTACCTTTCACAGTCATCTATAGTGGTTGTAGTAGTATATTTTCAAATGAGGGTGGGATTTATAGTGTTTATCTAATACAAAATAAATATATTAAACTCTCCTTATTTTTATTCATGTTCAAAAAATTTCACATCATGATATAGGTTACAATTCCCTATATCCATAAGAAAGAAACACTTTCAAACTTGCACCTATAGTTGGTTGTAGGTGAGCATTTGGTGTGATGAGACACTTGTAGGTGTAGATTAGGACCCCAAATAGTTTATATAAACCTTTTTTAATGATTATTCATATCATTAATTATATTTTAACCATATAAAAACATTATATTATGGTTGCATGGTTTCATATTAAACCCTTTATTGAATAGGTCTCTTCATAACTCAAATCTTGTAGGTTTCACTACACAAATTTAGTGGTTAAAGGTACAAAGTTAGACCTCCCAAAAACCAACTTCCACTGATCAAATTCTCTCAAAAATTTTTAAATTACTTATCATGTATGGAATATATGATTTTTAGTCATTTATATACCCCAAAATTATTATAAACCTTGTAATATGACCTTGACCAAAATCCTCAGACCTCTGTTTTGTGCTTTTAGGTAAAGAAGCTCTGAATATTGGCATCTCATGTTTTGAAGGTAGTTTCCACTTAAATATATAAAATTAGTCCTTAAAATAAGGTTTTCATGATCTAAATCACACATTATATCATAAATAAGGTTTTAAACACTTCTAAATAAGTATTTTCATAGCTCTACTAGTGTAACCTATAGGTAGACATTCTAATGTATATGCAGTAAACATGAGTTTAGGCAGTGTGCATCACATTTGATCTTAATGGGTCATAGACCTACCTAAATTCATTAAAATGAAATTTTCACACTTAAAAGGGATTTAAATGGCCACTAAGGCTCTCATTATTATCATGATGTCATCATGAGATACTTGTATGTGCACCTTGATTGGTATGCAGGCATTTTATGCAAGTGTGGATAATTGTATTGATTTTAAATTTAAAAGGGTTATTAGACATTTTAAAATATGAAAAACATAACTCATACATCATGAAATACCTAAATCAAGGTCTAAAATTTCATTTTGGTATTCTTACACTCCTATAGGTACTAATGGAGTTGTAGACAGGGCAACAAGCATAAACATAAATCATACACATGGTGTGTGAGATTTTAAAAACCATTGTACCTCCTTAAAATTATAAATTTTATCCCATCCAACTTTTTAATAATTAAATCAATTCAAGATAGCTCCATTTCAATGTGACATTATCTCTCCATGGCACTTGTATGTTCATGTTCATGGTAGATTATTTGTATGTACATCATTGACTATCATCAAGGTATTTTGTGTTACTTGGGTTGTTTAATATGAATTATAATAGAAAAATAATGTGACAAAAACCATTTTTAGTCTCCATTTATCCTTTATAAGCATGATTAGAGCTCAAAAAACATGATTGTAACTAAGAGCAGGTAGAAAGTTGACTATGAGTATGACAAAACTAGGTATATAAGACAAGGTATGATGTTGCAAGGTCCAAAATGAAATTGAGGTGGTATTTATGGTATTTTAACATGTAAAACACCATATAATACTCATATGAAGCCCTTGTAGATAATACAACCTTCTATAAGTAGTGAACATGACTACCATTTCACTTGGAACATCAACCTATAAACTGAACTAATTATCCCATGAGATCTTTGAAAAACATGAAACTAATAATGGAAATCATGATATGAGGGAGTAAACATCATATATAACCAACATCTATAGTTGTATTGTGTGAAATTATCTAAACCAAGGCAAAACCTATAGGGTGCATATATTAGCAAGCAAATTGGATAGGTCAACTTCTTAGGAATGGTTCATAAAGCACAGGTCACCATTCATATACAACCAAAAATTAAATGGAATATAAGTATATATGATACCCAAAGAAAATTTTTATTGAAACCTCTCTTTTTGACCATACCAAGCTCAAACCTAAAGGCCATTCCTTTTTGCCAAGCCTAATAGAAGAAGAGAGAAGTAGTTTTATTCATTTGTTGAAGATTCTAATCAAACTAATCATTAGAGAAAGTGTGTGGAAGACCAAGAGACACTGACACACTACTAAAGTGTCCTCAGCTATAGGAGGCTTTAAAATTTTGTACACCTCATTAAATGCCCATTTTTTCTAAGAAAATTGCCTTTTCTTTTAAAAAACCTACCACTTTTCAATTATAAATAGTTACTTAAGACATATGAGGACACATGGGGTGTGACATCATCCTTTGACACCTTCACATCTCCCAAGGAGGTTTTATAAGTCTATTAATGCTCATTTTGACCCTTAAATAACTCAAAAGTACATAAGGACTAAAGTGACTAATGACCAAGGCTAATATAGCATTAAATGACATCAAAATACCTATAATACACCTTATGACATAATAATATACCCCTAAAACATATAAAAATCAGGTTTTTACCTACAGGGGTCTCGATTTGACCTACAAAGTCAAATGTGATCAACAAATTGGTGACTCATAGCGGTAATATGTCTTATATACTAAATATGAGTATCCTTATTAGTTCATTAGAGAGTCATATGAAGTCTGAAAACACAACAAAATAACTTTTAAAATTGACAACAAGCTTTGATCAAGATAAGACTAATTGACTACTTCAACCACACAAAATAAAGGACACACATAAAGAAAATAAAACACACTAAAAAGACACACACACACACACACACACACACATACATGTGCTCAAGGCACCTATGGGAATTAGAAAAACAAACTAATATTCATAACTAGAAACTAAGCATACCTCCCTTTTTGAGATCAAAAGGAAAGTTTCTTGTATCTCCTTCTTCATGAGATGAATCATAGTGCCAAGCATATTGCTCTTTGGATTGGATACTTGATAGATCAGACCCATTTATTGGAATTTCACTTGTTATGCTCTTAGGTATACCATCTTAAAAAATGTCTCTAGTGTAAAAATATTCCTCTTGGCCTTGTACACATACCTCATATTTCTTCCCACTCTTCATTTCATGATCAACTTGTATCTCCTCAGTAGGCATAGATTCAAGAGGAGTAGTTTCTTATTCCTTATAATATTGAGGCCAATATAATCTTGTTCCATCCTTAAAAATATGATTTATTTATCCCAAATTATTAAGAGGATGATAACCCATATTTATTATTTCAGTCATATCATGATGGGATGCATATGCTTCTTGAAAAGACAAAACTGAAAAGTTGTTTTTTCTTTGCATACTCATTTGAGTGCCAAAGTTGCCTTATCAATTTTTTATTAGATCATAAACTCCTTGAAGAGGAATTTAAACTAATTAAATAATTGAACACAAGTCATCCCAATTCTAATTATGAAATTGTTCTTTCCCATCCATGATATCTTGCATAGTGATGGAAGAACCAATCATTATTTCTTCCTCTTCGACAAAAGGAAAATATTCTTCCATATCAACCCAATCAGAAGTTTCCACACAAGAAATCACCTCTTCTTCAAAATTTAGGACCCCTTGAGGGATATAAAGTTTCATCTCAACTATCATAACCTAACTTTTCTTATAAAGGGCTTCAACATCTTAAATCTCCTTCTCCTTCTTGGTGATGCCAAGATTAGGCATCTTGAAATCAAGTTACTTTATCCAATGAGGATACTAAGGAACTATATTTTATTCAAGAAAGTGTTTTGAATTTTTATCAACCAAATTCTCTGCTTTATGTTATCATATCATAGGTCCATCAAGGCAAAAGGTGATGGGGTGAGGACAAGATGAACTAGTTGGTGGATGTGGAACATAAAACTCAAAATCAGATTGGGAATAAATTGTAGGGGATTATTTTGGGAGTTATTAAGGAGTGGGAGGTAGAACTTAGGATAAAATATCTTGGTTTTTTTCCTTACATCACTTAATTTACATCTAATTTATCTTGAGCACTCTCTTGAGGAAGTTTAGATGGGGCGTGTTTAGGCATAAGATCTTCTTCTAGCTCTAAACCTTCCATCACACCTTGACTTAACAATTTAGTTCTCAAATCTAAATCTTCAATTTTCTTAGATAGGTTTTCTTGGAGAAGTATCTCTTGAATTTTATAGGCATCATAATGAGGATGAGGATTAGAAGAGGTATGACATGGAAGACAAGGAGTCTCTTAAGGAAGGGTGAGAGAGACTTGCATAGGATCAAGCTCTTTCTCAACTTCACACTCTTTATCTATAATTTTCTCCTCTTTATTTCCCCATGATTCCAATACCTTATTACATATTAGGATGTTAGGATTATGAATCTCTTCTTTATTTATTGATTAAATTTGAGGAGTGGATGAAATGTTCAAGAAACTTGGGATCTCAGGATTTGATTCTCCACCTTATCTCCAACTTGGAATCTCATATCTAGAGGTCTCTTCTTAAGGTGGGAATGTAATGGGAGAGGGAAATGAGGGCTTAAAATACACTTAATTTTCTAATGATATGGACTACTACATCTAATTATTGGCTAAATCAATCTATCTATCAAGATTTGTTTCAAAAATAAGGTTTGTCTTTCTAACTCTTTCTTCAATTGATTGGGAAAAAGATGACTTTGATAATATTGATTAGGTCCATGAGTAGGGATTGAGTAGGACTAATAGGAAACTTGGGTAAGTTGATATGAAGGATGATATACTTGTTGAGGATGATCCTCATGAATTATTAGCCTATTTTCTAAAGATGTAATCAAGCCACCCACATCTAGCATCTTACTTGGGAGTTTTTGCCAATTTATTCTCTCAATAGGTGCCCACTCTCTTTTAACCAGCTCTAATGCATATCTCACCTTATGAATAATATGACTGAGAACATATTGACCATATCCTTTTATTGTGTTAATATCTATCATGAACTTCTCATATCCCAAGAGAGTTTTCCTGAAAGTGGAAATGAAATGACTTGAGAAGTGACTAGGTTGACAAGGAGGAGCACTATATTGAGAATGCTAGTTATAGGACTGATACAAATCATGACAAGTTTGGTAAGGATCATATTGGAGTTAATAAGTATCATGACAAGGATGGTAAGGATCATACAAAGGCTAAGGAGGAATGCCATAAGCTTGAAATACCTCTTCAAATTTTGTAAAACAATATTCAACATTAAAATTAGCCATGAAAATTCATTGGGAAGAAAGAACACAAAGAAATAGTTACCAAAAATCTTCAAAGTAAAACCTAGGATACTTGATTAGTTGATATAACTTTAGATTCACCATTCATGCTTGGATAGATTCCTCTAAAGGCTGATGTGTTGAAAGATAATTTTGAAAATCCTTCAACTTCTTGAATAATGAGTCCCATTGGGCATGCTAAAAACTATTGTCACTTGGATTTTCACCCTTTAAGGATATGTCTCAGCTCTCCTCATCAACATGGCATAATTTAATTAACTATAGGCTATGGGTAGCCTAAGAATGAGGTAGATCTCTACATAGGGATAGCTCCCTTGATGTACCACTTATAGATCACTACCACACCTATGCTTGTGAGGGAAAAAGGAGAGCAAAATAAAATTAAACTATCCTAAAGGAGGTGATATACCAAATTATCTGATGACTACCAACTATCTACATGTTACACATGAGAATAAATGATGAAATAAACATACACTTCAATTTGAAACTTCTCACATCAATATTTCATTATGAGGTTGTGATGAATGTTTAAGTTAGGAGTACTAAAAAAGATGCCTAGGATGGCACTATTTGAATTGACTAACTCAAACTTGACACATCAATAAAACACTTCACATGACCTATAATAAAAATCTTTCCAACTACAAATAGTTGAGAGAATGAAATAATAATGCTAAGGAAATAACAAGTCATCACTAAGCAAAACCAATCATCCAAGTGAATACACTATGAATAATCATATAAAAGTTAAAAATCAGTAGTGTTTATTGATCCATGGTATGAAAATGAGTAAGGCTTCACCATACTCAAGTGGAAGATAGTTTAGAAAGGCCAAAATGGCTAGTTCTTATAAAACTTGAGAGAGAGAGAGAGAGAGAGAGGAAAAAAGGGAAGTCATAAAGTCACAAGGACACTTGTCAAAATGAGAAAAGGAATTACATGTGCATGGGAAGAGAATGTTAAACTGATCATGAAAAGTTAGGAAACACAAGTGTCAATCCAACGAATGAAACTCTTGTAAAGTGGCATGAAATTATTCGAGGTTGTGATGAATGTTTATGTTAGGAGGACTAGAAAAGATGCCTAGGATGGCACTATTTGAATTTACTAACTCAAACTTGACACATCAATAAAACACTTCACATGACCTATAAGAAAAATATTTCCAACTACAAATAGTTGAGAGAATGAAATAATAATGCTAAGGAAATAACAAGTCATCACTAAGAAAAACCAATCATCCAAGTGAATACACTATGAATAATCATATAAAAGTTAAAAATCAGTAGTGTTTATTGATCCATGGTATGAAAATGAGTAAGGCTTCACCATACTCAAGTGGAAGATAGTTTACAAAGGCCAAAATGGCTAGCTCTTATAAAACTTGAGAGAGAGAGAGAGAGAGAGAGAGAGAGAGAGAGAGAGAGGAAAAAAGGGAAGTCATAAAGTCACAAGGACACTTGTCAAAATGAGAAAAGGAATTACATGTGCATGGGAAGATAATGTTAAACTGATCATGAAAATTTAGGAAACACAAGTGTCAATCCAACGAATGAAACTCTTGTAAAGTGACATGAAATTATTTGTGTTGGATCAAAAAATTCCTTCATGATTTAGCCCTATTTGAACATCCAAAAAATAATTATGGATATATATCATGATTATAATGAGTAGGGGTTTCAAACATGCCTCTCCATGCATTGGTTTCAATCATGATCAGCTGAATTCCTTTGAAAGTGAGTCATCACCATCTGTAGTCAAATAAAACTCCTCTTTCACACACCTTGCACACTTGGATTCCATAATGGATTTAATTTTACATGAAAGTACATAAAATTAATTGGATGACACTTATCAATACTTTCCATGGCCTTAGAGGCATCAGGTATAACTTAAAAAGACATCCACTTGAATCTTTCACACTTTTTACCATCTTGTTCACTATGCCATTTTTTACTGGCTAAGATAAATTAGCTAGTAAGAATACTTATAAGTTTTTACAAGACATTAAATTGACATGTGAGTTATCTTAAGTCTCAATATTCCTTCCAAAGTTTATTTCATCTCTTGAAACCTCATCGAACCTACACAATACACAAAACTATCAAAACGATCAATTTTGTACCCTATTCATAAAGATTCTATATAAATAATCCTAATGGTAGGGAGCCTAACTGAGTATTATACAAAATTAAATCATTTTACATGCTATTTTGGTCTATTATAATATCCCTTCATCCTCATTTCTCCAATCGGGTCCTTGTTCAAGGTTTTGAAGGGTTTTATGCTATTTTTGCCCTCTTAGTCATTATTCATAGATATTTCACATTAAAATTCAAATTACAATCCACAAAAAGTTTATTTATGACCCTTTTTAACACCTATAAACCTCTTGGATCTCCATGTAAAGCATCAAACTAGATATAAGCAACCAAACCTCTCCTATCGATCTTGTTTTCTCCTTTCCATAGGCCATGATGTGGTTCTGAGCCAAAGGTGGCTTTCTTGTGACTTCCCAACATTAAAATAACTCATAAATGTCTATTATTACACTATAAAAATTTCAAAATGGATTATAAATCTTGTCTCATGCTATAATTAGAAGTAACTCTCCATTTGGCTTCTAGGCCCAAAACTTGCCTATTAGGCTTATCTGTAAGTTTAAGGCTCTAGGCCATCCTATTGGGATTCCTTCCTCTATGAGATGTTTCCATGTTTTACATAGGTTTAATTAAAATTTATAAAACCTCATACAAGGTTCATTTATCTTTTATTTCACTCTTCTATCCTCATTTTCTAAAACCTGCTAGTTTTGACTCTTAGGGAATACCCTCTATCTGAGACAAAATAGAGGGTAACTCCCTTACTCCCTCAGAACAAGTGAATAATGTATGGTATTATTCAAGTAATATATACCCTATTAATAAAAATTTATCCCTTTTTCATGTCATTTGACCCTTCAAAAGCTTCAAATTCTAAGACAAACTTCTTAGAGAAAGGACTATATATAGTGTTTGTAGTAAAGGTTGTGTGTGGCTTGATTGGGGGTCTTTCCTTATTTGTTTCAATTCCATTGGTGTTACATGAAGAGTCCATTATAATTTTATAATAAAATTAATTATTTTTAACCCTTTTTTAACACTCTTCAATTCATACCCTTGAGTTGACTACTTAAGGTATTGAGCGTGTTTCCTGCATCTCTTCCTCAATAGTGAATCTTGTAGGTGGTTTAAGAGGGAATAGAATTGAAAATAGTAAAACACCCTCTTGAAACCTTCAAATATCCTATATAAATTATTTTAAATTATTCAATCATTTTTTTAATATACCAATCACCAAGAATCATCTCCCTTTTATTCACTTTCTTTCACAGTCATCTATAGTGGCTATAAGTGCATATTTTCAAATGAGGGATGGATCTATAGGTGTTTATCTGATAAAAACTCAATATAATAACCTCTCCTTCTTGGTTTTCATGTTTAACAAATTTCACATCATGTCTTATGTTACTATGATCTATATTTATAAGAAAGAAACACTTTCAAACTTTCACCTTCAGTTAGTTGTAGGTGAGCATTTGGTGTGATGGGACACCTGTAGGTGTAGATTAAGAACCCAAACAAACTATATCAACCTTTCTTAATGATTATTTATATCATGAATGTTATTTTAACCATCTAAAACCCTTCTATCATGGTGGCATGTTTTCATATTAAACCCTTGGTTGAATAGGTCTTTTCATAACTTATATCCTGTAGAATTCACTACCCAAATTTAGTGGTTAAAGGTGCAAATTTAGTCCTCCCAACAATCAATTTACACTAATCTTCTTTTCTCAAAAATTTAAAAATTCCTTGTCATGTATGGAATATACAATTTTTAGTCATTTAGATACCCCAAAAATCTTATCAACCTTGTAATGTGACCTTTACCAAAATCTTTAGACCTCTATTTAGTGCTTTTAGGGAATGAAGCCTAGAATATTATCATCTCATGTTTTGAAGGTAGTCTCCACTTCAATATAGCAACTTAGTCCTTCAAATAGGGTTTCCATGGTATACATCACACACTAGGTCATCAATAAGGTTTTCAACACTTGTTTCAACACTTTCAAACAAGTATTTTCATAGCTCTACGAGTGTAACCTATAGGTAGACATTTTAATGTACAGGTAGTAAACATGAGTTTAGGTAGTGTGCATAAAATTTAATATTAATGGGTCCTATGCATACCTAAACTCATTTAAATTAACTCTTAACACTTAAAATGGATTGAAATCATCATTAAGGCTCTCATTATTATCATGATATCATCATGAGATACTTGTATATGCACCTTGATTGGTATGTAGGTAGTATATGTAAGTGTTGATAATTGTATTAATTTTGACTTTCAAAGGGTTCCTAGACATTTCCAAATCTTCAAAACTCAACTCATACATTGTGAAATAACTGAACCAAGTTCAAAAATTCCATTTCAGTATTCTTACCCTCCGGTAGGTGCTAATGGAGCTGTAGACAGGGTAGTGGGCATAAACATAAATCATACACATGGTGTGTGAGATTTTAACAACAATTGTACCTCATTAAAATGATAACAAGGATCCCATACAACTTGCGAATACTTATATCAAGTCAAGAAAGCTCCATTTTAATGTGACATTCTCTCTCCATGGCATCTATATGTGCATGTTTATGGCAGACTATGTGTATGTGCATCATTGACTATCATCAGGATATTTTGTGCTACTTGGGGTGTGTATTATAAATTATAATACCAAAATAATGTGAAAAAAACCTTTTATATTATCCATTTATCCTCTATAAGTATGGTCAAATCTCAAAAAATATGACTATAACTAAGAGCAGGTAGAAAGTTGACTACGAGTATGACAAGACTAGGTATAAAAGATAAGGTCTGATGTTTTAAGATCAAACATGAAAGGGAGGTGGTATTAATGGAATTTTAAAATTTAATACACCATATCCTAATCATATGAATCTATTTTAGAGAATACAAGCTTCTATAAGTAGTGAACTTGACTACCATTCCACCTAGAACATCAACCTATAAATTGACCTAATTAGCCCATGAGATCTTTTCCAAACATGAAACGAAACATGGAAATAATGAGAGGATGGAGTAAAAATCATCTAAAACCAATATCAGTATTTGGATTGTATGGACTTCTCTAAACCAAGGAAAAACCTATAGGGTGCATAGATTATCAAGCAAATTGGATAGGTCAACTTCTTAGGAATGGCACATAATGCAAAGTTCACCATTCTTTTACAACAAAAAATTAAATAGAATATTAATAAGTTTAGATGACACCCCCAAAATTATTTTACCTAAAGCCTCTTTTGCTAACTATACCAAGCAAAAACCTGAAGGACATTCTTGCTTGCCAAGCCTAGAGGAAGAAGAGAGAAATGGTTTTCTTAATTTATTGAAGATTATAATAAAACTGATCACTATAGAAAGTTTTTTAAAGACCAATAGACCCTAATTAAGTTTCCTTAGCTATAGGAGGCTATAAAATTCTGTATAACTCATTAAATGCACATTTTTTCTAAGAAAACTACCTTTTCTTCTGAAGAACCTACCACTTTTTAGTTACAGATAGTTACTTAAGACATACGAGGACACATGGGGTGTGACATAATCCTTTAACACATTTATATCTCCCAAGGAGGTTGTATAAGTCATTTCATGCTCATTTTGACCTTCAAAAGGACATAAGGACTAAAATGACTAATGATCAAAGGTAATATAGCATTAAATGACATCAAAAGACCTATAATACACCTTATGACATAATACTAGACCCCTAAAACATCTAAAAATCAATTTTTTACCCATAGGGGTCCCAATTTGACCTACAGTGTCAAATTTGGTCAACATGTTCCATGATATACTTGGGATTGTTACATTACTTCCTTAGGATCCATGATCTTTCAATCTTATTTGAGGTTTACTCTTACATAACCTAAGTATGCTCTCAAAATACTTTCATGGTTTCACATGGATGATTATAATCCAAATCATAATCCATTTCTATTAGGAGTCATGGTTTGGGTAGATTGTACTTCACCTTTGGTTTACCTTACCATTTATTAACAACTTTTTGGTAGCCTTATCTACTTGACACATACCAATCCTAACATATCATATGGAGTGGACCTAGTCTCTAGATTCATGCAGGAACTCCATGAGCTACACTATAAAGTATCCAAGAGTATTTTGAACTACATTTAGGTCATAATAGATTTGGTATTCATATAGATCTATCATTGAATTTGACTTGATTAGCTATACTAACTCAAACTGGGCTGGTAATATTTAGAATTGTAACTCCACTTCATGTTATAGTTTTTCCATTGGTTTGCATCTAATTAGTTGGTTAAATATGAAGCATAATTATATTCCTTTATCATATAATGAAGAAAAATATAGAGGGGATGTTAATTATACTAATGAGGCCATTTAGATTTAGGGGATCTTTATAGAGTTTGATATATAATTAAAATGGCCTATAATTAACTATTGCAACAACCATAGTTTTATTCAAATTTATAGGAATTTGGTCCAGCATCAATGGACCAAACATAGAGATTCAAATGTAATTCATTATAAATCTCATCCATGATAAAATCATTGATCTAATATACTTCCAAGTGACATAGTAAATAATAAACATTTTCACCAAACCTTTCATGGACAGAAAGTATCTTCACTTGCGGGGTCTTCTTGAGGTTCAAGATATTCCAACATCATGTTCTAAGGGGACCTTATATCCTCTTAATTATGCCTCTATTTTTCATTTTTTTTATGTTTTTATATTTTTATTTGGGGTGGGGGCGGGGGGCGGGGGGGTTGGGGGAGGTTTTTTCCTATGGGTTTTATCTTTTTTTTACTTTATGAGAGATTGATTTTTATGTGGGTACCTCATCATGTTTTATTGTTAGGACCCATTTATGTTACCCACCTAAGTTATGTTTATGGGTGGGTGTTATAGTATGGGTTTAATAGTTTCCCATATTTATTTATTGTGGGATTTTTACCTCACTTAGATTTTACCTACTTTCATGGATAAGCTTGATTATGTGTTCTTCGAGATACAATTTTACCATAAAAATTGGAAGTATCTCCCTTGACTAGATATTATAGGTATATAATTACTCTTCTATTCTTCTCTCTTTTTCCAATTTATGTGGATATTTATAGGGAGGAGTTACACATTCACTCCCCTATATGTACATGTAAAATTTTTGAGAATTCATAATGTAAGATTTGGATTTGGTTCTTATTTTATTCTGTGTAATACTCTCATGTATATTATCTCATTTTTCTTCTAGCTATTATGTTGAGTACTAGCTTATCTTGTGCCTATCACAAACCCATGCACTTACTCATTACAAAGATCTTGGCATCTGCTCTGATAAAAAATTAATTCTCTTCTATGTCTATAATCATTAAATGTAAGACTTCATGTTAATATATGCCTAACTCTACAAGGTCACACTTTGTAATGATTTTTGGGAGATGCTTATTGTCTAGTCAGGATTTTGGTGTTGCTTATCCTCTTATTTGGTGGTGGTGGTGAATATCTTTGGGTTATTGCCTTATAATTGTCATTATCATCCTATGATGTAGCTTTTCATATACGTGATAGTTCATATTCTTTATCTTTGGAATATATAGGCAAAGGCTATTATGCACCTAGAGACAGATCATAAGGATTTCATTGTTCTAGTAATTAAGGGTTTCTATCACAAAAATTTGGTATTGACATCCAACATGGTAATGAATAAAGGTAGTGGAGTTGTTTTTGCTTTGGGTAATGCATAGCCTTTGATATTAATCTATTGTGTAGCCTTATTATAGATGTATGATGCCATAGATAATTTTACATGGCTTTATCACCCTATGGTGTGAAATGATCATTGCTTGAATCTAAACCTATGATCAAGGAATCCAATGAGGGTGGTTAGATCATATGTTAGTCTCAAAATGAAATCAGTGAAAATCACTCAAAATTAAATTCATAATACTAAATTACATAGATCAAATGGAAGAACATGGTGAAGAAACACAAATGAGCAAAGCAAAACTAAAAATGAAAAGAAACTTATACAAAATTCTTACCAAATATTTGAATACTCTATGAGGTTCTTCATTTCACTTTCTCAGATTGTACTCAAAAGGTCTTCATAAATGGGGATTGGCTATCTCCATCTCCTCTTGGAATCATTCTTGGCTTGGTTTGGCTTTTGATATGGCTTGGCTAAAATTTGGAATAATAACCCTATGCATTTGCTTCATGAATGAAATATTGCATATAACATTACTATGTTCCAAGCCCTAAAATCATTTGTGCATAGCAATTTTTCACCAACATATCTTGTTAAATTAATAAGTCTAAGCCTAATTTTATAGGCTTTGAAATCAATATGGAATGAGTTAAATCCTAACCTAGGTTTGCTTAGTTAACACCAGTAGGGTTAAGAGGTGTCCAAATGGTCATGATTATCATGTAATAGGTATGCTTTGAGATATTTTCCATTTTGGACAACTCACAAAGGTAATGATTGATTCCTTAGGATATTCATTTATTTTGAATTTCCTTTTTGATATTTCATTTAATTTCTCAAGGATGAATTCAATTATAATTTAATTTAATATTTATAAGTTAATTAATATCTTCTAGGCATTTGAACATTTTTTACAAGATTTTATTTAATTCAATGTGTATCTATCTTTTTTTATTAATTTATGGGACAAATTGATTTAATTTCATGATATGAAGCCAAACTTGAGACATTTATAAATTCTTAGGCTGGATATTCAATGGTTGGTAGTAATTGTTTTAAAGTCAGGTATGAAGCCATTGGTGCCCAGTTTTACATGTCTACAATTTGCCCCTATTTGGGAGGGCATTGAAAGATATAATAAAGTAACATCTTTTCAAAGAATAAAATGATCTTGTATGCTTATGACTTCAACATTGATGAATAAACTATAGGGTGCCCCCTCGAGGGAGTGATTGGAAAAAGGGATGGGAAAATGGTCCCTTGAAAGAAGGAAATGAGTGGACCAAATAAAAGAAAATGATTGGGTGACAACATAATGATTTGCCCAAAAATGGCCCAAATCACTAAAAATGCAAGTGGATTTCCCAAAGGCAGTTATAAGAATTTTACCCTGATAGTGGAAAAGTGGTATGATAAAATAATGATTTAGCCAAAGGTAGTTATAATCATTGAGAAAATGGATCTTCCCTAATTACAGTAGACAAACATGATAAAAACATGCCCTAGGTGGGAAAAAAAATTGAATAATGTGCCCAAAGGTAGTTATAATAATTAACCCACAAATTGGTGATAACATAATGATTCACTCAAAGGTGGTTAGAATCATTAAGAATGTAGGTGGGATGGTGGATAATGGTTTACCCATAAGCAGTTATAAGTATTGTACCCTAATTATGACAAACATTATTGATTGGCTAATGATTGAAAATATTATGATGATAACTTGATACAAATGATAAAGATGAATTGGGACAACTTGCTAGTAGGGAGATGCTCATATGATCTAAAAGAAGTTAAAATTATTTCATTGTTTAATTACTCAATTTGGGATATGATTTGGATTGTTGTTAATGCTATGTTGAGGAGATGTTGATGTTGCATTACTATATAGACTTCTTAAATCTGATTTTTGGTATAGCACATGTTGGTAGACATCATGATAAAACACCATGAGGACTTGGATAAAATATGCATAAGGACTTGTTCCCATGATCCAATACTCAATGGAAAATAATACACTAATGATAAAAACCATGATGATAATATAGATAGTTGAATATGGATAGATTCAAGAATAGTGTGAAAAGAATCACCCAATGAATGCATATATACTTGAATGAAGGTAATAGTCTTGAAAGCAAATAAATAGGCACACAAATAAAATAACAAAGAAATAAATAATAATTAGTCCCAATGTTAGTATAAACAATGTGACACAAAAAATGTGATTAACATTTCCCCTACAAAAGAGGTGACAACTTAACAAATAAACATAATGGGGGAATAAAAGAAAATGAAGGGGATGGCTTCTTTATCTCCATGTGTGCTAGGTAAGTGGATGTTTCCTAGATAGTTCTATGGATGTGATGATCTAATAAAAACTTCATGCCAAATGTAGTTATCCCAAGAAATGGGAAGAAAATGATGATAAGATGAAAACATGATGGATGTGATAGAAGAATAGGAAAGAACTCTCAAAATGGTGAGAGCATGGGATAAAAGGCCAAAAAGGATATGGAAACTAAGAAACAAGCGATGTATTGTGACTTAGTAAGGGTTCCCAGAATCCTTAAGGTAAAGAGGTGGTCAATGTTTTGGGTTTTGATAAATGGTTTTGCAAATGTTTTTATAAATTTATAGGTATATCAACTCAATCAAGAATGAAAAGACACTAAACAGGTCCAAGATTTTAAAATGGTGAGATCATTTTAACTTGAAATGCTCACAAAATGGGGAGAACATGGCTAAAGGGGGATTGAGATAACCTCAACATGATTCAAACACAACCCACATGGTTTTGAAATGGCTATAGTTTATAGTAGTTCTAACTTCAACAAAGGAGTTTAACTAGTGTAGTAGCCAATTCAAATAAAATAGGCATAGTTGGAATAATGGCATAGTACAACATAGGAAATTCTAGTTGGTATGTCAAAGCAAAATGAACAAATATTTCCTCTAGTTTACCCATAGGCAATTAGAACTAGGATACGATTGATTAGGTCAATGATACTAATTTTCCCATAGGTAGTTATAATTAGTAGCAAGACTAGTGAAACACTGATTTGCCCCGATAAGCATATATAATAAGGCTCACATAAACAAACATCATTAGAAAGGATGAAGAAATGAAGGATATAACTACCAAAACTTTTGTCATACTACTCTAAATAATGCCTCTATCTAGAATGCTTGAAACAACTATTGAAATTGATATGATTATTCATGCTAAAAATGTGAAACCAATGGATGAACCAATGTCAAATAGGTTAGGTAGATAGGATTCAAATCCTTCTTTGGTCGAATAAAACTAGTAATGGTAGAACATAATGGTTAAAAATTAAAGTGATAGGATGATAGGATGGTAGGATTGTAATGGTAAAGATTAATATTCATAATATGATACAATTTGAAACATTCCTCATAGGCAATACACCAAATCACTCAAGGATAGTATCACATGAGGTGTATAATGTTCATTGGCTCATCAAGTTCATCTCCATATAGTGTGGTGAGCCTATATGATCCTCATCCATTATTGGTTGTGATGATGAAATGACATACCTAGTTTAGTTTGAACTTACCTTTATGCTTCCTTTTAGCCATGGTATTCTTTTGGTTCTCTTTAAGAACAAGATCACCAAGTTTGAATTCTCTATACTTCACATGCTAGTTGTAATGTCCATGGAGTTGATTCTAATAGCCTTGTATGTTGTTCACTACATTCATACATGTCTCATCAAGTAACTCCATCTCTTATAGGTAAGCTACTCGAAAGTTGTTTTCATCTAGAACATGTTTGAAAGAGATGCATAATGAAGGTAACTCAACCTTAATGGGAAGAATGGCTTCATTACCATAAACAAGTGAGTATAGAATGGATCCTATTGGATTGTGATGATTGGTATGGTATGCCCAAAGGGTTTGAAATATCTTAAGGTGTCAATCATGACCGACATCATTGACAATATTTTTAATAATGTTGACAATCTTTTTTTTTTATGCTTCAAACTAGCCATTACCTTGAGGGTAATATGTTATGGAAAAATGTTATGTGATCTTGTATTAAGTACATAGCTTTTCAACATCCTTGTTCTTGAATGATCCTCCAATATTAGATATAATGTTGGAATGGAAACCATAGCAGTAGATGAGATGGTTAAGGATTAATTTGTAAATATGATTTGTAGTCACATAAGTGAGGGGTATAGCTTCAACCAAATTAGTGAAATATTATGTGGTGATAAGGATATGTTTATGATTGTTTGATGAGGTGGGGTTTATCTTCCCAATGAGAACAAGGCCCCATGTAGCAAATGGCCATGGTGTCAATATTGGTTTCAATGTTTTGGTTGAAACATGAATCAAATTTTCATGCCATTGACATTTATCATATCTTTTGACATATGTAATGGAATTTGCATCCATCATTGACCAATAAAACTAGTTATCCAAGAGAGTTTTAGATAGGACTACCTCACTAGTATGGGAGCCACATACTCCTTTGTTAACTTCCCATAATGATAGTGTAGATTTTTTCCAAAGGTAAATAATGAATCATATTTCCATTGAAACTATGGTGGTAGAGGGTTGGTTCAAGTAAGGTATAATGATGGGAATTTTAGATGAAGGATTTGGTATGTTTTTGTGATAAGTTTGGTGGAATTATTTGGTCATAGAGGTAAGTGTAAAGGTCTAAATGCCAAGTAGATTTGGGACCAATAATATCACAAATCATTGTGAAACTTAAAGGTTCTTGAGCTAGCACTATTATATTTTTAATGAGAAATTGATACTCTTTGGCTATGTTTATATGTCGAATCAAATATCCAATAGTAGCCATGTCATATGTTGTTTGGTTTCTAGCCCTTGGTATATGCTCAAATTGAATATCATAATTCTTTTTCTTGAGAGTGTGAACCATCAGCTTATAGGGAATAAACCTATCATCTTTGGTTTGAAAGTGGTTTATAACCTAATTGATGATTAACTAAGAATCACCATAAAACTTTAGGTGATGTATGTTCCATTGTACTAATTATCAAATCCCTATGATCAGTGCTTCATATTCTACCATGTTATTGGTAAAACAAAATCTAATTTTTAATGATTTAGGGATTATATCCCCCTATGGTGTTATGAATAACAAACCTACCCTCGATCCATGTGAAATAAAAGATCCATAAAAATATGGATTCCAATGCTACTCTTTGAGAGGTGTGTTAATTATGGTCATTATGGATTCATTGGAAAATTTAAATGTTAGTGGCTCTATGTTTGCAAGAGGTGCTTCGGCAAGCTAATCTATAAGAACTTACCCCTTAATTGATTTCTAGTTCACATAATCTATCTCAAACTCACTGAGTAGCATGATCCATTTGGCCATGTGGCCTTGCAAAGATATTTTAGATAGTAACCAATTTAGTTGATCTCCTTTTTAAATGATCATGGTCTTTTTATTTAACATGTAATGTCATAGTTTCTAAGCTACAAAGACCATAATGAGACAAGCTTTTTCAATTGTCATATAGATGTGTTCATATGTGACCAATGTAAATATTATATAGTACACTACAAGATCTTTTCCTTTGTCATCATGTTGAGATATAAGTGGCCCAAGGTCATTGTTGATAGATAATAAATATAATAAGAATGGTTTTCTTGGTGTAGGAGGAAATAAAACTAGTGGATTTGCTAGATAGTCCTTTAGATGTTGAAAAGATTTCTAACAGTCATCATCCCAAAGAAATGTTATACCCTTATTTAGTAGGTGTGTAAAAGTATGGAATTTATCAGCTAATTTAGATATGAAGCATCTGATGGATTGGATCTTGCCTTGTAAATTACAAAACTACTTCAAATTGGTTAGTGATGACATCTATGTTATGGCTCATACTTTGGTGGGATCAACTTTAATCCCCCTATGAGACATGATGAAACCCAACACTTTTCTTGATGTGATTCCAAACACACATTTATTAGAGTTGATGTTGAGTTTATATTCATGTAGTCACTCAAATATCCTTCTCAATGATGTTTAATGATCAACCCTAGTGTTTGATTTTCCTAGTATGTCATCAATGTAGTCTTCAACAATGTCATGCATCATATCATGAAATATGACTATCATGAATATTTGATAAGTATACCATGCATTATTGAGACCAAATGGCATAACCTAATAAAAAGTGTTCCCCATGATGTGGTGAACACTGTAGACATTCAATTCCTAGAACCATTTGTGTTGAAATTATAAATCTTACTTGAATTGAACTCAAATGCACTTTTTAGGTTAAAATACATAAAATGTGATAAATGATTCAATATTATCATTTAAAAGTGATGATTTAGGATAATGCATCCATAAATTAGGCAATACATTTTATGGGACACCTAACTTTGATCAATTCATTTCGAGTCAAAATGACAATTTCACCTTTTGTGTTCTGGATCACTCTTTTCTTCTAATTTATTATTACACATCACACACCTTTGTTATTTTGTGTTGGAAGCATCCTATATGGGAATACAATTCCAACACATCTAACATAAACTTCTAATTCTTCTCCAATCAAATTATAACTCAGTAATATGACTTTCTAACTATTTTGATTAATTGAAGGGCAATTTCCAAATAATTGCATAAATATTGATTAACCTTGTTTAAGGCTAATTGATCCAAATCAAGAGCTTAAGTGGATTTTCCATGAGAAATATTGAATATTTATTTTTGGAAATTAATTTCTATTAACTACATCACCTAATGACATCATCATATGGGCTGGCATCTATAAGCAATAAATGCATAAAATATCAAGATTATGGGTCTTTCATGCCTCATTAAGACCCTCCATGCCTCTTAAATCCCCCTCTATCCCAAATATTTATGAGGGATATTTATAGATTTAATTATATAATTAGATTAATTCATGGTCACACATCTCAATCTTGAGATGGATGGTCATGGTTGATCCTAATCAATCTCAAAAATTTATAAATAGAGAGGCCATGAACATCATTTTAATTCTTGATTTGTGCAAAGTTATAATGCTAAATTGTCTCCACAATCCTTTGCATTTGATCATTGATTTTATTTTCAAGCTTCATTTATAGGCTAGTTTGGTGATTCCAAATCATGAGCCTAGGTTTTACAAGGATTTCTTGAGACATTATTGGAGTTGGCCACCATTTTTGTTGAAGACAAGAGCTCTTGATCAATGGAGAACATTCTTTTGAGCCACATTTGTATGGTGAATCCACTTGGGAAGGTAATATAGTGTTTCTTTCTTTGTTTCAATTATTTCTTTCTATCCTTTGTAAATCTTGCATGAATAGATAGGCTTAATTTGGTTTAATCTTATGCATTTTTCGTTTGATTTATTAGACTAATGTTTGACTAATCATTTTATGTAATCCTCACTACATTTTGGCATGCCTGGTGGGACTGCACCCCACAAATTTGGTCATAAATATGTTTCAAGGAACTTTATAACCATGTTTATGAAAAATATTAGAATGAGGGAGCTAAAACAATGAAATTTTAGATTATAAATCTATTTTTTGGTAAATTGCATTTTCATTCCTGAGTGTCATGGTTTTTCTCTCTATTGCAATATCGCTCCTGACACATTAGTGATTTTGTAACAAAATCAATATTTGCTAAAACAATTATTTTGTAGTTCAAAACAATGATATTATTAGCCAAAATAGTGATTTCATTCACCAGAGCAGTGATATTGTAGAATAGTGATATCATTGCTAAGGCAGTGATATTATTGAGTTAGCTAACGATTTCATCCATAGAATAGTGATATTTTATTTTTTATTGATCTAAACCATAACATTGATTTTATAACACTAAGCAATGATTTTGACCTAAGCAATGATATTGTTTATCAGAGTGATGATTTGGCAAAATAATGATATCATTATTCAGGGCAGTAATATTGTTAATCTGGGTAGTGATTTTGTAGATAAATAGTGATATTGTGTTTTGTATTTTATCTAACTCACAATAGTAATATTATTGTCTAAAATTGTGATTTTGTAGGGAAACAATGATATTGACTATGTAACCGTGATTTCAAAACAAATATCTTGTTTTGCAAAGTTGCTTCACTCTTTTATAAATTAAATTTAAATCTAAAGGACATAATGACTTTTTCATTAGAGGATCAAACTTGGAATTTGTTAAAACATGCTTTTTAGAGCTTTATTGAAAGTTTAAAATGGATTAGGAATCTTGTTTTGGTACTTAATGAAAAATTTAGATGCTTAGGTAAATTTTTTGAAAAATTATGCTTTCAAAATTACAACTTACGACTAATGGGTCAAAAGAACATCACACAAATTTTCATTTGGTGCTTAAAATTGAACTCATTTTTCAAGTTGGTATGAAATAGGTGATTAATTAATTGATTGGAAAAAAGAGGGGCATTGCGTGTATGCTCTTCCATCTGTCTCATTTAGGGAACTTTTGGAATAAAAAATACCATCCTTATTGCAAGCATGCATAGTCCAAGGCATAGAAAGAATGTTGTTTAAAGAGATCCCCAAAAACTCATAATAGTATTGGGTAATCTTGAGGTGACCATAAAGTCTTAATATTATGTCTTTTATTTTATGCAAAATTGGATTGTGAGGGGGATTTCATCACCTCCCACAAGTTTTATAGGGTTAAATTACTGGGAGGTATCTACACTTTGGATATCACACTACACTGAGCAAGTGACAGATATAGTGGTTGTAAACAGGGCAAGACCTTTTTGAAACAAGCCAAGTGCTGCATACACCCAATTAAAGTTTGCTTATTTTGCATCATTTGGCATGAAATCCATTGAGCAATTGATCCATCTAGAAATGTTCAAAAACTTGCTTGTTTAGTTAACCCCACTTTGCCATACCTTTTCAGTTTACACTTAAGATGATTGTTTTTTGTCATTATCTTACTTGGTCTTGATTTATGTTTAAAAATGACTTGTTAACTCAAATGAACTTAACCAAAGCACATTGTCCTCAAAATTATTGAGTAAGGAAAGCATTACGCTATCTAACTAGAAAATTTCTCTTTTCTTTATTCAAATTGTTATAAAAACTTTATGTCATGTCACCCACTTTGGTGTAGTTATGCTACCTAATGGAATCTAGATCATTTACCCAATTTATTTAATTCCATCTTTTATAATTCAAATTTGAAATTGAACCTTTATATATTTTAAGGGTTGGTGTGTTAAATTGGGTTTCCCATTTTCACACTAAACTTGTTTTAACTTGGGTTTAGTTTTCCATTTTGATTGAGGGTCATTTATTAGACTCAAAATCATATGATCATCTTGGTGGACTCTCATCTTGTGTATCACTCATGCTTTGAGTCCTAGAACATATTTTATCTAATTAAAACCATGTGGCAACATTGTGTTACCCATTTGGTCTTAGATCTGTACTTAGTGATTCATGTATGTTTTTACATCCTGAGTTGCTTAATTCATATTGTCTTTTTCACAATCTAGAAAGATTTACTCTAATTTTCTAAGGTTAACTCATCAAAGTTGAAATTAGATTTTATAGTAAAGGCATATCATAAAGATATAGGCTTTTGTGTAATAGTTTTCACCTTGGATATTTGAGTTACCTTACCCTCTTCCAATCTATATGATTTTAATTTTACCAAAAGCTGAGTAAATTCATGAACACATTCTTCTAATTATGTGTGGTTCCAAGTCACCCTCCATTTATAGTCTCTTTGGTACCTTAGTCATTTGTTTGGAAAAGGATCAAAATTCATATCTTGTTTAGAATGTTTTCAAAACATTGTCCAAATCTTATCAAACATTAAGAACACTCTTTTTAAACAATGATACTAGTACACTTGAAATAGGGTTTATTATGACCCTAGTTGCAAGGTAGAAAATTTTTATGATGGACATGATTACTCTATCTTGTTTAAGGATGTTTCCCTCTTTGGGCCATGATGACCAATTCTTGCCCGACATGAATATTTCCTAATGGATTCAGCAGTTCCCTGTAGGCATCATGTTTCTGCAGCAGGGAGGATTAGTTCAAAAAATGCTGGGGTTTTCCAGACTTCAAGCTCTTATCTGAAAAATTCCACTCCTGGTTCAATCCATGGTTCAATCAGCACAGATTCTATCTTCATATTCAATGGGCTTGGTTCAATGGGTTTGGTTCAAAGGGAAGTTCATCAGCCTATGTTCACTAGTTCATTGGTGTGCAAATGGTTGAACCATTGAACCAATTCTAGTTTAATGGCTTGGTTCAACACTTGGTTCATCAGCCTAGTTCAATTAGTTGGCTTAATTCAAGTTCATCAGCGTGTAAATAGGTTGAACCATTTTTGGTTCAATGGGCTTGGTTCAAGGGTATGTTCTTGGCTGAAGGGGAGTCTTCAAGTTCAAAATGCCCTAGTGGAGGGCAAGCATTTCAAACAAAAGGAAAAGACCCAGGTAATTATTTTTAGATTTTGTTTAAGTCCAAAGGAATTTAGGCATAGTTTAAGTTCAAAGCTGGGGCTGGAGAGAATTTTTGTGGACTTTTTGTTCACGAGAAAATGTCTACAAACAAAAGCCCATGGAAAATACACAAGACAAAGACAGACCCAGGGAAATTATCCATGGACAAAAGTTTGCAGGAACTTGGGAGGCATTTATTCAAAGTAAGGGACCCACTAAAGGCCCCTAAAGGGCAAGTTCCCTTGTGGGGGACTCTTGGCCAAATGCAAAGGGGATAGTTTCAAAGAGCTAGAGGGTCACCTTCCCCTGGGAAGGTGCTAAGAGGAAGCAAAGCCATAGAGAAGCCATGAAGAGCTGATGACATTTTGATAAGGATGGTGATGTCTTGAAGGATATCAAAATTAATAAAATAGGTTAGCCATTAGTTTTCAAACCAATGATGGCCATATGAATGTGAAAGTTAGCAAAACAAAATGGTCATTTGTTTTCAAATTGAGAGAGAGCTAACCAAGAGGCTAGAATGTAGTGACCCACTAAGAATTCACCCCAAGGGTTGAAGGAGCCAGAAGAGACAAAATTGAGAAAAGACAAGGAGACAAGCATGGAATGAGCAAGCAATTAGTCGAAGTGGCACCAATTTGAGAAGTGACTCTGATAGGTGAAACAGTTTTTGCAAATCGATCATTGAGGATGCAAACAACTAGCAATGCAACCAGTTTCTCCATTTTACATTTAATAAGTAGACAAAATGTGTATTGACCTTGAAAAGGTAGACTTCAAATAGACAAAGTGCACAGCTCATTAATGTTTTGAGCAACTTGTTCTTCTTAATGAAGGGATGCGATAGGCCACTTGTAAAAAAGGAGTGCCAAATGGGCCTCCTTGCTTCTCCTATATATTGAAGACTTGTCATTTTAAGAAACATCTTTTTTTCACATTTGTAAGGCATAGCCCTAGCAAAATTTCCACTTGAATCAATAAACATAGTTTTTTACCTCTATCTTGGATAGACATTTCTGTGTATGTGCTAAGTGTTGATTTGTTTTTATTCATTATTTCTTGATGCTTTCATAGATTCAATACCAATGTATCTATTGTCTACAAAGTGCCCTTTCTGTAGACTAGTAAGGAGAGTTCTATCTAGAGGTGTAGAAAAAAAGGAGTTACCTTGTAGTGTGCATCTCATAGCACCTTTGGTGAACCTCTATTCTCTATATTTTCACTCAAACCTCCCTGTCAAACTTTTGCAGTCTGGTTATTCTGCCAAGTGTGAAGCATATGTATGCATTTGTCTAGTTTTAACTATGGATGTGAGAAGGTCATTTCATTTTAGTGTATCACCTCCTTAAAGTAGTTTATATTCCTACAATATTTCTCCCTTTTCATCCCCCTAGTTTATATATCTATACATGTATATATTTGCACTTGCTAGAATAAACATGATGCATTAAAGGGAGCTAGCCCTTATCTAGACACTTTCCCTTCCAACTTCACCAGTCCCACAGGTGAGAGGGGAGTTTCCATAGTTTTGAGGAGAAGGAAAGAGCTCGGCCTCCTACCAAGGGTGCAATTTCCTATGTCAAAAGTTTTGGCATGCCTGACGGGACTCAGTTTGATAACTCAGTAAGGTTTTAGGATTGATGCTAGTCTTGTTACAACAAATCAAAGTTTTCCAACATCTAGTGACTCCACTAGTAAGAGCTTTAGTTTTTATAATTAAGACCATTTTCTTAAATTTCTATACCTAAAGTCACCACAAGGTCTGCTTCAAAAGGGGTTCCTTTCAATTTCACTGAGCTGCCTTTAAACTCTACAAAAAGACTACGATTTGAAAGGACCTATCCTTATCCAACAACCAATCCTCCTAGACCTGTTGTAAGGGATGCAGATGAAGCAGAGCCCCAGTTACAACCCATCCCAGTGATGGCACTGACTTTTGTAGCTTTTCATGGTCAGAGCCCCTTGAATCTCCCATGCTATGATCCAATTTTGAGAACAACCCTAAAAAATGTGCCTTCTTTCGATGGAGAGGGGCCCATTACAGTCATCGAGCATATTAGGAATATTGCTAACCTATACAATATTCATAATGTAATAGAGGAAAATATTGCCATCAAATTGTTAGCATTGTCTCTCAAAGGCAAGGCTCTTGACTAGTACAGAACTTTGCCTATAAATTCAATCCATTCTTGGAATGAAGTGGGTACTCAGTTGATAGATCATTTTTGGGAGAAGAGAAATGACCTCTAGCTTATTAAGAAGTTGATGACCATAAAGAGAGCTCCACATGAGTATATGTAGGATTTTAACACACAATTTCAAAAGACTTGGGATAGAATTCCCATCCTGGTAAGACCGACTCCCAATTATGATTTCCTATACTATTTAAAGGCATTAAATAGTGATATTGCTATGATGATCTAATCTATGGGAGGGCATATACTACCTGCTACTTATGACATAGCCATAACACCTGAAAACTGCTTAGTATGGGCTGGGAAAATAGCCCCTAGGCCTCACATGCCACTTTTCCTAGAAATGCTGCCTCTAATTCAGACCATTACCCCCACATTGGCTCCTCTGCCTACCATTAAGAAACTAGTTGCTATTCCATCCAATGAATTCCACAAAGTTAAGATTCTATTGCAGAGCATGTCAAATGAACTTATAGCTCTTAAAAGGTAGCAAGCTCAAAGTAATAGACCAAATCAGGGATACCAACATTATGGTCAAGCTCCTAGACCCCCTTTTCAAAACTATAATCAAGGACAAGGTCAGCTTACTCAAACAAGGCCATTTCAAAACTACAACTCAGGCCCCCTTTCATCATCTAAAGTCATGTGCCGGTTCATAACAACCTAGTACAGGAGCAGTCATGTTGTTCAACCATGGGATATGTCAAGAACAAGATGTTTACACAAATGAGATGATGAATTATTTCCAAAATGTAGATAATCAAGTAGCTGCTCATTCCTAGATTTTTGAGGCTTCAACTCAACCCAGCATGAGTAGCAATCAGGCCCAGCCTGATTCAACCCTCATGAACCATCTAGAAGGGGAATTTTATTTAGTAAATTATTTGGGCGCTATAGACAATTAGGCTGACTATGTTGCAACCAACACAAGGTTTAAGAGAAGATTAGTGACAGAATCCTAGGCTACCACCCAATCAATAGCTGTGCCTTCTCCATCACACTCAAATTAGAAAGCCCCAATTTTCAGACCACCATCTGTGCCTTCAGCCCCTCAGCCTACACTTCAGGCTAGAATCAGGCCCAAAGAAAGCTTGAAGAGAGGTAGTCCCCACATCAATATAGTGGAACAAATGAAGGAGTTGCATATGAACATCTCTTTATGGGATTCATTATCTCTTCCAGGACATAAGGATGTATTGAAGAAGGAATTGCATGAGCTAGATCGTCAAGCTATCCCAGTAAGCACTGATAATGTCTTGATGATAAATGGATAGCCTTCCACTTTAGGATAGGTAAAGAAGGAAGAGAAAATTCCCCCTTTTTATGTATCCTTAGTCATAGGGGATTTCTTGGTACACAACTAAATATTTTACAGTGGGGCTAACACCTCACTGATGCCCAAGTGCATAGCTGACAAGATGGGACTGAAATATGAAGAAATGAACAAAGGAGTGCTACAGCTAGATGGGACACCTACAAAAATAGTTTGTATTTTGAAGGGCTTAGTCTTGACATTGCATGCTTGCCTAACCTTCTCAATCTCCCATGATATAGTGGTAGCAGATGTCCCTCCTTATTTCATAATTTGCTTGTCTAGGGACTTCACATCAAAGATAGGTGGCTATCTAGTAGTGAATTGGTCATATCTATTTTTTAGAACCAAGTATGGGACCAAGGTAAAAATTGAATTTGAGCCACTCTACAAGGACCATCTAGAACCATATTTGCCCAAGGTAGCAAATGTCAGTTACACCATTTTTGATTTAAAAGAGTCCCAGACAGACCAATCTTCATCCTCTGCTCTTGAAAGAGTCACAGACTTACTCTTCGATGAGTGGGGAAATGATAACTTCAAACATGATCCTTACAAGTTTATAGAGGAGACAAGCCTTGGAATCTACTACATGCATGAAGAGGGTGCCTTCATACCAAATATAATGACGACAAGCCAAGAGGACCTTGGCCTGTGGCAGCTATATTTTGATGATTGCAGAAGTAAGCTGGGAGCTGGTGGTTAGGTGATGTTGGTCTCCCCTTCAAAGGATAGGTACTTTTTATCTTTCCATTTCCAATTCTCTTGCACAAGCAATGTTTCATAATATGATTCCCTTATCCATGGTCTAGAATGGGCAAGAAAAAGAGGGATCAAGGAGTTGCAAGTTTTGGGAGACAGTGAGCTAATTGTAAATCAGGTAAAAGGCCAAAATCTGACCAAGAATTCCTTGCTGAAGTCTTACAAGCATAGGGTCTAGGACTTGGTGGAATATTTCCTTGCTCTTAATATAGCCTCCATTCCCAGAGAGCAAAATAAACAAGTGGATAGGCTAGCAGTAATTGGTGCTCAGTTTAATGTTTCCAAGGAAATAAGTTGAGACTATAGTTTGCACCACTTGAAGTGGTGGTTCGGCCCTCTGTCCTGGACAACATTGAAAATTGGCAAGTTTTTGAAAATGACCATCAAATAGCTTTCTTCTTACAAGAGGAAGCTGAGTTCACAACATAAAACCAGGTGAAGTTGCAACAACAATATGGTAACCAAATTGTTCAATTGAAGAACAATAAACTCCCTAAAGGTTTGGTCACTCTTGAGATCATCTTCAATGGAGATGACCAATTGAGAAATGATAAGGTATGCATCACAACTAAAGAGGAGAATTATGAAAGGGTTGAGATCTTCAAGGACAAGCTACTTGTGCTGGGAAAAGTCTGCATGATTCAAGAAAGGTGAGCTTTCATTTTGCTATGTCAAGAATTTGCAGATGTTTTTGCATGGGATTATAGTGACTTGAAGGGCTTCAACCCAAGGCTCACCCAACACACCATCGAATTAGAAAAAGGTGCTAGGCCAGTCACGTAGAAGCAAAGACTTGTCAATCTAATGATTGAGCCCCTCATGCAGAGGGAATTGGCCAAATTGATTGAGTCTAGAATTATATTTCTAATCAAGCATTCCTCCTGGCTGGCTAACCTTGTTCCTGTTAGAAAGAAGAATGGGGAGATCAGGCTATGTGTCAACTTCAAAGACCTTAATAAAGTCTCTTTAAAAGATCATTATCCCCTCCCAAGCATGGAGTGAATCTTTTAAAAGGTAACTGGTAGTGAGTGCTTCTCCCTCTTGGATGGCTATTCAGGGTATAATCAAATTCTAGTGTAACGCTGTGACTAGCACAAAATGGCCTTCACCACTAAATGGGGAATGTTTGCCTGCAAGAAGATGCCATTTGGGTTATCTAATGCTGGTGCTACCTTTCAATGAGCCATGGACATGGATTTTGGAGGTTTGATAAACAAAAACATGCTGGTCTACCTCGATGATGTGATGGTACTCTCCAAGGAAGCAAGCCAACACATAGAACATCTCAGGTAGATCTTTGAAAGGTGCAGGGAATTTGGCATCTCTCTTAATCTAAAGAAATGCATGTTTTTTGTTCATGAGGGGAAAATCGTTGGCCACATCATGTTCAAGGAGGGCTTATCCATTGACCCTGAGAGAGTTTGCTCTATCCTGGAGATGTCCCTACTGAAGCACAAGAAAGGCCTACAGAGCTTCTTTGGCAGGATAAATTTCATTTGGAGATTCATTCTGAATTTCACAGAGATAGTCAAGCCCCTAACCTCTATGCTGAGGAAGGGTGAGGAGTTCAAGTGGAAAACACAAAGAAAAGATAGCTTTAAAGCCATCAAGCAGGCCATAACTCAGGCTCCTACTTTGATCAGCCTTGACTTCAAAAAAGACTTCAACCTCTACACTTTTAGCAATGAAGAGGTGATCTCCACCGTGCTCACTCAAGAAAATGGTGATGACCTTGTGTAACCACTTGCATTTTTTAGCCAAGGGTTAGAGGATATTAAATTCAGATACATGTATGTAGAGAAGCAAGTCCTGGCAGTAGTGCAGAGCTTGAAGAAATTTAGGCATATGTTATCTAATAGCAAGATTCACCTCATGGTCCCACATCCTGGCGTCAAGGATTTCTTGACCAATCGAGACCTAAATGAGAAGAGATTAGGGTGGATCACCAAAGTGATGGAGTATGATGTAGATATCAAGATCACCAAGCTGGTGAGGGGAAGAGGCCTATGTGAATAGCTTGCTATAGGCTTCAAGCAAACAAAGGAAGACAACTTGATAATTCATGATGTAGCTATTATGGAAGAACTAGCTATCATAAAGGACTAGACGTCAGACTTGAGGCATTTACTTCTCACCGATGAGTGCCCACATGGTCTTGATAAGACTAAAAGAAGGTACTTCAGGCTCCAGTCTCTCCCCTATGTTCTAATTGATGGATTATTGTTTAGGAAGGATCTTTTTGGGGTCCTTCTAAGATGCATCAACCCAAACCAGGTTGATAAAATACTATCTCAGTTCAATGATGGGCCAGCAGGCGGTCATTTCGCTTTTAGAGCTAATGCAGCAAAGATAATGAGAGCTAGCTATTTCTAGCCTACTCTTTTCAAGGACACCCATGCCTGGGTAAGAAAGTGCCAAAAGTGTACAATTTTTGATGGGAAATAATGGTTGGCTACCATGCCTCTATAGCCTATTCAAGTTGAATAGCCATTCATGCAGTGGGGCCTAAATTTCATAGGGATGATCAATCCTCCCTCTAGTGCTAGACACAAATGGGTCCTGACTACTATAGACTATTTCACAAGGTGGGTGGAGGCTATTGCTCTAAAATAAGCAAATGAAAGTGTGGTCCTAGATTTTTATGAGGACCTAGTAACAAGATTTAGAGTCTCGGCCACCATAATCTCAGATAACACCTTGGATTTTTTGGGAACCAAAACAAGTGAGTGGGTGTTGAGGTATGGTATATATCTCAACACTTCATCCAATTATTACCCACAAGGAAATGGGTTAGCTGAGTCCACTAACAAAAATTTGATTAGAATCATAAAGAGGACCATGGAAGAAAATTAGAGGACTTGTCATGCTAAGCTAAAGATAGCTATGTGGGCCGATCGAATCACTTTGAAGAGAGCAATCAAAAACTCTCCATATACGCTCATATATGGAAGGGAAGCTAGGCTTTCCATCTCACTTGAATTGCTAGCACTGGACCTTGCTCACCAGCTACAATTTCAAGAAGGAAGTAACATGGAGGTCAGGCTGTGTGAGTTAATGGAGCTCCAAGAGGTAAGGGACCAGGCTATGGCTTCTATGACCAGTTGCCAATAGCAAGTAAAAAGACACTTCGACAAGAAATCTTCATCAAAAGATTTCTCTAAAGGAGACATTGTCCTAAAATGGGATGAAGATCAAGCTAAGCATGGAAAGCTTGCAAAATTTGATGCCCTATGGAGTGGTCCTTACATAATTACTCAGTGCAAGCAGCATAATGCATTTCAACTCTCCAAGTTGGATGGTCAAGAACTACGTATCCCAATTAATGGGTTACATCTAAAGCATTTCCATTGAGTCTCCTTTCATCTGTATATATTTTCCCCTTGTTTTCTTTCCCTATTTTCCCTAAGTGTTGTTGTATAAGTAGTAGTTTTCTTAGTCTTTGTGTGTTTTCTTTTCCTTGGAGGTAGATCTGTGTGTTTGGTTCTGAATTATTGGTGTTATTTCTAATTTTAAAGTTACAATATGAATTTGTGCCCAATGGATTGCAAGGCAACTAGTCTCTAAGCATAATAGGCATGCTTCCCCTGGAAGTCACCAATTTGTTGACCAATTCTTGCCCAATACGAATATTTCCTAAAGGATTGAGCAGTTCCCTGCAGGCTTCATGTTTCTATAGCAAGGAGGATCAGTTCAAAAAATGCTAGGGTTTTCAAGACTTTTGATCTCTTATCTGACAAATTTTGCTCCTGGTTCAATCCATGGTTCAATCAGCACAGAGTTTATCTTCAGGTTCAATGGGCTTGGTTCAACAAGTTCGGTTCAAAGGGAAGTTCATCGGCCTTGGTTCACTAGTTCATCAGCATGTAAATGGTTGAACCATTGAACTGTTAAACCAATTTTGGTTCAATGGCTTGGTTCAACACTTGGTTCATCAGCCTAGTTCAATCAGTCAACTCAATTTAAGTTCATCGACGCATAAATAGGTTGAACCATTGAACTGTTGAACCATTTTTGGTTCAACAGGCTTGGTTCAAGGGTATGTCCTTGGTCAAAGGGGAGTCTTCAAGTTCAAAATGCCGTAGCGGAGGGAAAGTGGTTCAAAAAAAGGAAAAGACCTAGGTAAGTGTTTTTGGATTTTATTTAAGTCCAAAGGAATTCGAGCATAGTTCAAGTTCAAAGTCAGGGCCAAAGAGAATTTTTACAGACTTTTTGTCTGCAGGAAAATGTCTGTAAATAAAATCCTACAGAAAATATACAAGGCAAAGATAAACTTAGGAAAATTATTCATGGACAAAAGTCTGTAAGAACCTGGGAGGCATCTGTTCAAAACAAATGACACACCGAAGGCCCCTAAAGGGCAAGTGCCCTTATGGGGGGCTCTCGGCCAAATGTAAAGGGGACACTTTCAAAGAGTTAGAGGGTTACCTTCCCCTGGGAAGGTGCTAAGAGGAAGCAAAGTTGCAGAGAAGCCATGAAGACCCGATGACATTTTGATGGGCACGGTGACGTCCCAGAGGATGTCAAAATTAGCAAAATAGGTTAGCTATTGGTTTTCAAACCAATGATAGCCATATGAATGTCAAAGTTAGTAAAACAAAATGGTTGTTTGTTTTCAAACTGAGAGAGATCTAATCAAGGGGCTAGAATGCAACGACCCGCTAAGAATTCACCCCAAGGGCCGAAGGAGCTAGAAGAGACAAAATTGAGAAAAGACAAGGAGACAAGCATGGAATGAGCAAGCAATTAGTCCAAGTGGCACCAATTTCAGAAGTGACTTTGATAGGTGAAATAGTTCTTGCAAATTGATCATTGAGGATTCAAACAACTAGCAATGCAACCAGTTTCTCCATTTTACATTTAATAAGTAGACAAAATGTGTATTGACCTTGAAAAGGTAGACTTCAAATAGACAAAGTGGACAGCTCATTAATGTTTTGAGCAACTTGTTCTTCTTAATGAAGGGATGCGATAGGCCACTTGTAAAAAAGGAGTGCCAAATGGGCCTCCTTGCTTCTCCTATATATTGAAGACTTGTCATTTTAAGAAACATATTTTTTTCACATTTGTAAGGCGTAGCCCTGGCAAAATTTCCACCTGAATCAATAAATGCATTTTTTTACCTCTATCTTGGATAGACATTTCTATGTATGTGCTAAGTTTTGATTTGTGTTTAGTCATTGTTTCTTGATGCTTTCACAAATTCAATACCAATGTATCTGTTATCTACAAAGTGCCCTTTCTATAGACTGGTAAGGAGAGTTTTATTTGGAGGTGCAAAAATAGGAGTTACCTTGCAGTGTGCATCTCACAGCACCTTTGGTGAACCTCTGTTCTCTGTATTTTCACTCAAACCTCCCTATCAAACTTTTTCAGTCTGGTAAATCTACCAAGTGTGAAGCGTATGTATGAATTTGTCTGGTTTTAAGTGTGGATGTGAGAAGGTCATTTCATTTTGGTGTAGCACCTCCTTAGAGTAGTTTGTATTCCTACAATCTTTCTCCCTTTTCACCCCCCAATTTTTATATCTATACATGTATGTATTTGCACTTTCTAGAACAAACATGATGCATCAAAGAGAGCTAGCCCTTATTTAGAGACTCTCCCCTCTAGCTTCGCCAGTCCCACAAGCGAGAGGGGATTTTCCATAGTTGCGAGGAGAAGGAAAGAGCTCGGCCTCCTACCAAGGGTGCAATTTCCTATGTGAACAGGCTAATCTATTGAAAATGAATCACATCCATGCCAATTATCATACATCATCCTCATCCTTCCCCTTTGATTTGTGCTCTAGGATCGAAGGTTAATATTTTTGGATATCCTTATTCTCCTTAAGCTTGTATGAGCAAGCAAGCTACCCAACACATGAAGGTTACCTTTTTAGGACCTCCTCCTTTGGTTTACACAAGTAACCAAACTAATAAGTGTCTAGTCATTACCATTTTAGGACCTTATCCATTTTTTTCACAAGTAACCAAACTAAGAAGCATCCAGTTGTTACCATTTTAAAACCTCCTCCTTTAGTTTGCAAAAGCAACCAAACTGAGAAGCCTCTAGTTTTACCATTTTAGGAACTCATCCTTTAGTTTTCACAATAAATGAAACTAGGAAGCATCCATTCATCACTATTTTAGGACCTCCTCTTTTAGTTTCCACAAGCAACCAAGCTAAGAGCATCCAGTCATTACCATTCTTGGCCCATCACCAGTTTTTGATGAACCTATTATTGAAGAACCTCCATTTGATGAATTAATTATGTTTGATCCCTTATTCTATAGTCTAATTTTAGAGAGTCTATTGTTCCTACTAAACAAAATATTCCCCACTTTAGAAATTTTGTGTCAATCTTCGAGCCAAAATAAGAACCATTACCTCTTCAAGAGCCATCTTATGAGGAAAAAATGTGTTCAAATTTGATATTTTGTAACCAATTATGAGCCAAAACCATGATGTTATTGTCAAAACACCCATTTGTGAAAGTCAACCTATGATAAGTTATATATTCATATTTTATCTATTTTTAAAGAGCCTCATCTCCTTAACAAGCTAGTCTCTAAAGAGTTGTCCCTTGATCTTTTTACACTCATTAAGGAGTCTCACTATGACAGACATGATTTTGTCAAGATATCCTTTGAGTGGTTACCTCTCTTTAAGGGACTTCACTTAGATAAGTTAATCTATGTTGAACCCTTCCAAGATGAATTAGGTTTTATTGAGCCCATTATGCCATCATAGGCCATTACTTATCAAACATTTAACATTCAACAGAACATTATTGAAACAACCATATCAGATGAAGAATCAAAATTAGAGTTAGGTTATATTTTTGAATTGGCATTGGATTTAGCATCAAAAATAGAATTAACATCAATTATGACATTGGGTTCAGAGTCCCTTGCTTTAAGATCAGATCTAGAAATAGATTATAGTCATGGTTGTTACAACATTAGTTACACTTGTCTTGCATATTAATTTAAATACATCTGTGATCCTTCTGTAGTTTTTGAGGATGATTACTTCAACATCAACATAATTTCTCCTAGGATTTTCTATGAGTATTGTGATGCCTTTCATCATCCCACCATTATTGCCACCCAACATAGCCATTATATTGACATTTTACCTCTCATAAACATTGATTAGGACTGATAGAATCACACTTTGTTAAAACAAATCCATGGCAACACACCATTTGCAAAAAATTATGGTGGGCAAGACCACATTCATTTAGAATAAGAATAATCTCTTAGTGAAACATTTTTGAAGTCACTAGGAGATATGCAAAGAACATACTCAACATATTTTAGTGAAACCTTTTCAAAGTCTAAAGGACAATCAGATTCAAATGTTAGCATTTCTTCATGAAACCTTCTTAGAGGTGCTATGGGATGATTAGAACAAGTTCATTAGTGAAAACCTGATTGAGGCAACAACAACTGAGCAAAAAAATTCTTCACTAATTGTTGAAGATATTATTCAAGAACAAATCAAAACATCTTCCAATCTATAGCATAATCAAATGTTAGCTAGTCTCAATATCAAACAATAAAATAATTTGGTGGTCCTATTAAGAGCATCTTTAGAGGTCTTTAGCCCCACCATAACCAAAATTATGTTAAATCTAGTATCAACAACATTATGTGTGACTAAAAATCCTAATCTTCATTTATTTCCCATTCATTATACACTTCATTATCATCCACCTATTTATTACCCACTTATGTCATTTATCACTGGCAACACTTTCCTTTACAGAGGCTATGAAAATATCTTGTCTCAACATTTTAATGAAGTAGAATCGATTACTAATAGGATCACAAACAAATTATTGAGATCTAGATCTATAGCCAATTATTAATAGATCAACTTTTCTAAAAGGGAATTGGGTAGTAATTTTTATGAACTGATCATTTTTATTATCTCACATATTGACTAGGACATGCATCTCCCTATCAATAAGAGTAGTAGAACCATTTTTCTCTTTTCCAATTACCAGTTACCATTACCATGACTCATCTCCTGGGGGCAACCCTATAGACCCTTTTAGGCATTATTATACCATTATGATCTATGAACTATGTTGTATAAACTACATTAACTTGAGGTCCTTTAGGACTATGTAGACAACACTCAATTTCTATTGAGGTCAACTTAGTCAGCCCTTTCCCATGCTCTCATCATTTTTTAAGCAACCTAATCAATGCTCTCACCATTTTTTGAGAAACCTAAGTAAAGATCTCACTATTTTATGAGAAATCTAAGCTAGTCATCACTTAGGGGAAAATTTGTTATCATTATAGCCCATTCTATTCTGATCATTTCATTATACCATTTCTTATTGACTAACATTTGATTTTAGTCATCTTAGTGATCTTATTTTGATCTTGATTCCTTTGGTTCATCCTAAAAAATTTATAGGGGAATTTTGATCTCATTTCAACAATTTTAGAATTTTGTGTTCAATGATAGTATATGGTAGTAGTATGACATTTGATATGGCAAGTTATCTTTCTTTTATTATCTTATCTGATATCTCTTATTATAACTACCTATGGATAAATCAATATTATTTTGGTGCCCCTAATTATAACCACCTTTGGACAAATTTGAATTATGGAATTATTTCCTAATTATAACCACCTATGGGTAAATTAGGTATAATGCCTTTTTATGATGCGTTGCCATATCATTTGGTTATTACTATTGTCATTTGTCTTGTCATTCACCTTTTTTGTGAACTTGTTGTGATGTAGTTAGTTTTTCATCACCTTTTATGTGGGAATAATTATTATGACTTGGGATTATTTTGGGGTTATGTAGACCATGTTTGATTCACATTATAGTCAACTTAGTCCCTCTTATCATATGCTCTCATCATATTCAGAGCATTTTAAGTTGGTGTACTTCATTGTTTCATGAGTTGGACTATTATATATCTCTTAATCCTCAATTGAGTTTAGATACTTAGAAAATTTCAAAAACATACGTTATAAATTAAAAAAACTCAAAAACATTTTGTGTGTTTATTTCATTGTTGTTTACTGTTTGGTCTTTTATTTTCCTATTTGGTCTTGTTTTTTTGTTTTATTTTCCAAGTACATCTTGATGTCCCACATAGATCTTAATTATTTTTATCTTGATCTCATGTTGTTAAGATGTCTTGTTTTCTTTTTATTTGTCTTTGCTTTTTTCTTAAATGTAAATAGTTGTAACTCTAGTTTTGGCCATTATTTTACCATTATCCTTAGTTATAGGTATTCACATTTGAACTGATTTAGTGCAATTAGAATATCATGTAATTATAAGTTATTCATACTTATGATGCCTAATTTCTTTTGCTATAAAAAACACTTTGTGCTTAGGTTTCTAAGTCTTAGTGTCAATGTCACTCTGATGAATAGTTCTCAAGAACACTTTACATAATCTAGGCTCATAATATGACAATAAGCACCTAGGTATCATGTATTTTAGCACTTGACTCTATACTTAGACATGCATCTCTTTGTATACATTATGAGTCTAATCAATTCTTGGTCATTTTTCATCATTCCTCATTCCATTTTATCCCAAAATTGGGTGAAATACATTGGCCTAACATTCATATTAGAACATAAGTCCATGAAACTATGTAAGCAACATCTAATTTTATAGCACATTTAGAGTCAACTTGACTATCTTTCATTCTTATTTTCATCTCTTTCATCACTTTTTGCATTCTCATATGCTTGGTTTTATGTGGCTTTCTAAACCATTACACCTTCGTATGTATGTTTACACGCACTCACCCTTACCTATCATTTCGGTTATATCCTTGAGCTATTTTGCTTCCAATTGCCCATGTTAGGGAAAAACATTTGAAAAATGTTAGAATCAAATTAGCTCTACAGGGGTCAACCATTATTTATTATTTATCAAATGATCAAAATTTTCCCTACTAGGGAAAAACTATTTTATCATTATCACATTTGCTCTACTAGGGAACCTCTTATTATCTTCTCTTTAGAGACCTAGTTTTAGTGGTGCCTCCCTTCCTGAAGTAGAACATTCTCTCTTTTCCTCTAATTCTAGGCACTCCACACTAATGCCCATGATGGAAATATTTATTGTATAACTTGTCTTAGATTCATTAATACCATAACTACATAGCTTGTACTATCAAATTGGGTATGTTTAAAGTGTGTCCCTTAATTTTATGGATTGTATCTTTCCTATTCCCCTATATACTAGGGCCTATTATACCTCTAATTATATTTTGATCATTGATGGTAATCACGTGTGCAAGCATTAACTCATTTAGATGTGACCTAATCCATAGGTTAATCTCTCATTGTATCTATTTTTTTGAGAGTCCATTCTTCTCTTTCATCCTAGTATGTCCTCTCAAGGGGGCATCTTAGGTCATTTCTTGTTGGGGCCCCTTTTTGGTAAGACTTGGTCCCACACCAACTAAAACACATCTTAGAGCATAGAGACCCTTGGAAGAAGCAAATGACCCCCCTTTTTGTATACGTGGCACTAACTAGATTAACTCCCAAAGTCCCCATGTCAACTAGATGATGATTAAAAAGCATCACAAGCCTTAAGGCATACCTTCCCAATCCTACTTTGGATGGCTTAGGGCTCAAAGAACATGGAGGTTTGAGTAGTGCAGTAAATAGGCAAACTACCATGACCAACAACCTATCATGTACTTAGTTTTCCTATATGGTGTATTGGCGTTGACAGGATCTCATCTACTCATCCTTTGGCATGTGCCTACCCATTCAGTAAGAGGAGTGGCTAGCACCTATTTAAGGTGACCTCCAAGAGCAAAAGAAGATGGATTTAATTTTGTAGTGAAGCCCTAGAAAATTAAGTAGTAATACTAGGAGTAAGCCCTTTGAATGACAAATAAAAAATGTAATACATGCTCATCTATGAGCCTCTAGCATCAGTAGAATTAGAATAAATTAGCAAAGGTTATTACTTATTATAATAGATCAAGACATCAATAAATAAATATAAATTACTATTACGTCATGATAAATTATTGTAGAATGGTTATGATGTTCTTTCTCTATATATTCTATTGATGAGATAGGATCCCACCCTAGTATTAAGTGGCACTTTCATGCCACTTAGCTCTCTTAACCACTATGAAGAGATCTCATGCTAAACACAACACCAACTAACAAACTTAGGATGAATGGACACCCTCATATGGACTCCTTAGCCTACATACATTGATAACACTCTGACCTTCCTCTACTGAAGCTTACACTAGATTAATCTATGAACCCCTTAGTTGTAACATGTTGTAACTAACCCAATGAGGACCTATTCCCTTCACTATCATACTTTGGGTGAGTGCATAAGGTTCATGTCTTATGTGAAATTGATTCCAGTGTATCAATGTGCTTAAATGTTGTGTGATAGACCTTGTTCCCATTGTACCTAACTCCTTTGACCCTAAAAATACTTGATAAATAGAGTTGCATGCATGATCAAGCATTGTGCCTACTTAAGTGACACACTTTACTACAACATTTTGGTTTCACTATTGGGACCCTTATTGAGTTTCATTGCTAAGATGTTATAGTAAATTGATGCTTTGACTATCACTTGAGAATATCAAGCACTGGCTAGAGCAATTTGAAGACTACTTTACATAGAAACATCCTATGTACTAAGGAGAAAAGATGTAAAAATGGGTATAGACTTATCTATATGACCCATTGTATGAATTGTTCTTCTATGAGCTACCTGAGCATGCATATAAATGGTTGGTTACATATGTTGATACTAGATAAAAAACTATGGACAACACCTTGAGTGGATCATAGAGAGTGTAGAGAGGTTAGAGAGCCTAGATGAGGTGTGGATGCATGCTATAGACAAGTGGTGGGATGACACTTTGAATAGCTACGTATTGGAGTTCATAGTGTCGACCTTTTCATCCCTAAAAGAAGAAAAGCATGAGTTTCTTCAAGAAGTAAGGGGAACATTCATCAAAATAATCTACACTAATCTAAAGAAGATAATGATCAATTATAAGATAAAGCCTATAAGGATGGAAGGCTAAAAGTACTTGTGTTTATAGGCAAGCATGAGGGGAAGAAGGGGAAACTATAGGAAAGGTGCCATAGAATAAGAACAATAACTTGACACCTAAGACCTTTGAAAGCTAATCTATAGTAAGTGAAAATGAAGCTTGATGGAATACCTAGAACTTGGGAGTGCTGAGAGAACCTATAATGAGTAGGAAGGGCATGGGGAAGGATCTTTTAAAAGACCATAGTGCGTTGAGATGGAGAAATAAAAAATTGGTTAGACTCTGCAAATGGGTGTGGGATGTAGCAAGTTCCTACAAGATGAGGCGTTTAGAGATTCATTAAAATAAACTACCCCCTTTGAACCTAAAATGCAAGCCCATGTGTTGGTCCCCATTAAGAATAGAATAATGATAAATAAACTTCTTACCCTAATCAACTACGATTGGACCAAGATTACAAATCAAGGATTTGTGATTGAACAAGTGATCCCATAAAAGTATTTGAGTAATGTTACAACTAACCAATTAGGTGCTAGCCTAAGTTTCATGAACATAAGTTTAAATATTCTCATACAAAGAATGTTATCCATGCCAATTGAGCAATAGCTCATAGTAAGTGGCATAGTGTCGCCAGTGAGTGGAGCCATGTCATCAAGCTCTATGGTGCAACCTCCTTCATTAGGATCAATAGTAAACCCTACTAGTGGGGGTATTAAGGGATTATCTCCTATATAGACATAAGGAGGTTAGGCATCATAAAATCCCATGACACTACCCCAGTAGATATATTATGAGATGGTCATGCATCTACCTGAGTATTATGGGGTTGAAAATTCCATAGAGCATGTGTTAAAGTGTGAGTTAGTGTGGCATGCTTGGGTCATTACTTATCTTGAGCACAAGCTAATGCATTTTGTGACATCATTATTAACTCTTACCCATACTTGGTATCAAAAGTTTAATCCAAACCAAGCCATGGTTGACTATGATGTATTGAAGGAAGCATTCTTAAAGGATTTTAACATTCCTAAATTTGAGCAATAGAGCATCATGGTGCTCAAGGAGATTAGGTAAGGGTTAACCAAGAGTATACACTTGTATAAGTCATGGTTCAAGACTCTCCTCTTTAATATTCCTTATGATATCCACCCATCCTATCATGTGCAATGGTTTGTTGGGGGCCTGATAGTGCCATTTCAAAGGGTGTTATCCATGAAGACCTTTATGGAACCCCATGAGGTGTTTGAAGCCATGCTCTAGGCTAAGGTGATAAGAATCACCAACACTTGGATTAGTCCCTTTAAAAAATCACATATTACATCGATGGCCTCTCAGTTACAAAAGCTTACTACTATACAGACACATGACTCTCACAATGGGCTATGATGCATTAACTATAAGATAAAGGGGCACAAAAATAACAACTACTCATGTAGGAATGTTTATGAAATACTCCTTAATTATGAGGTTTTCCATGGAGCATGTGACTCCTAAAACTATCCCCTATTACAACACAATGGTCAAGTAAATACTATAGTTTACTACAAGATGTGTGATACCTACACACATGTGATGACAGGTTGTAGAGTCATTGATGAGATGTGCCAAAACATAGAGAGAGATGAAAGGTAGGCTAAGGAAATGAGGGCTATAGCTAGAACAACATGGGTTATGGCAACTAAAGAGGAACATGAGGTTGAGGGGGTAGACATGGTAGAGGGAGGTTTCCACCATGATCTTATTATAAGTGTCGGTCAATTTAGCATTATCAGTGTGACTACCCCACACACCCAACATGTGGATACTATTGAGGCCCACACATAGTCAAAAACTACCTAGATATCTACAAAAGCTAATGCAAGGTTGGCTTGGCATGGATAGAGGAGACATTATGGTATGACACAAGTCCAAAGAAAGAAGATGGAACCCTAAGCCATAATAGACTCCCAAAGGGCCTCTAGAGGTATATATCATGATGTAGAGTGGGTACACCACTCAACCACCTACCATGCCAAACCAAGACCTACACCTAGAATATGGTGAGTTAAATTGAATTGAGAACATAACATGGCCTAATCCAAAAGTAGTGCCATATCTTGATCTTACATGCCAAAAGGGCATCCTATAGTAAGCAATGACTATGATACAAGACCTATAGGGTGAACTCTAATTGGCCAAATATTTGGAGGCACATACCATCACAATATGTAGAAGGAAAGACTAGTAGAAGGTTGAAGTCTAAGATTTGATCAAGATCATATGCCTCCTATAGATGGAAGGGGTACTACCCCTACTAAAGGAATTGCTTTTAAGGCATGCAAAAAAAACACCAATACAAGAAGCCATCCCCTAGGAAATAGAGATTGTAGTGCCATATATGGATTAGATGAAAGAAGTAAGGCAAACTTAGAACACCAAGTATGACTAGGAATTGATAAAAGATACCACCATCAATGGGTGTTTGGTTTATGAAGTACTGGTGAACATAAGTGTAGAGGTCAATATCCTAACTAGGAATACCTAGGATAAGATAGGGAAGCCACCCTTGAGACTATCACCACACACATTATTCATGGTCAATAAGACCTGAGCATATCCCAAAGGAATCTTGAAGAGTGTGATAGAGGACATCATGGGCATAAAGTTTCAAGTTGACTTAAAGGTCATAGAGCTTGTGGAGGAGGACAAATACCCAACACTATTAGGAAGGCCATGATGCTACACAAACAATGCTAATATACACTTCAAGAAGTGCTATATAACTTTCAAAAATTGTAAAGAGAGAGTGGTGATACCTTTCTCAAGTGACCAAGGGCCACCTTATTTTGAGAGTGTTAACCTTGAAGATGAGGTTAACCACATTTATAGCATCAAGACACAAGGAACCGAGACTCTCAATCCTAGTGAACAAGGGGTGCTCTCTTGGGAAGATTCCCAATCAACCTAAAATATAATGGACATAGCTTGCAACTATTGGGTTGAAGAAGCCTATGAGATCACTAGGCATAGATGTTGCCTAGTGTGCAAATTTGGACTTAGAATTTTTGTCATAGGGTTGATAAGAATTTGGTGACCCTAGAAGAAGTTGACCCCTTACACCAAGAAAATAGGAAAGTGAGTGCTCTGACTCAATAAGGGAAAGCTTGAAACACTTCCAAATTATGAAGGAATCTAACTAGTTTAAAATTATGTGCAAGATATTGAAGCTTGCATCCCAAAAAAAGTTGATTGGTTGGGTACATTAGTGTACATAATAAAGAGTATTACAACACACTAGTGGGCCACATAGAAACTGAGCTTGCTCTTTTTAGGTTGTGAAGGTAGCTATGTATACCAGATTCAGTAGGAGTAATGAGAATATAGTCATAACCCCCTATGGTGGCAATTTTGACCCAATTGTGCACATCTATATTTGTTAAGATACTTGGGTAATCTTCAGAGAAAATTCACCATGAGGCTTATGGGTGCATACCTTCTATAAAAATTTGAAGACATGGGCATGAACATGATACATCATAAATGAGAAGTGCCAAGAAATAAAAAGTTGGGATGTGCTAAAAGAGAAGTTTGTGCACACTTTCTCCTTCTCTTTGTATAACCTCAAATGATTAGAGCCACTACAAGTCCTCTACCAAGCTATTTTTTAGGACATAGCTATTTTAGAGGAGTGTTTGAAAGAGATGCTCAATGAAAAAGGACTAGCACTCTTAAATTTCTTCAAATAAACTATGCTCTATAGTGACTCTAGTGAAGAAGATGATGAGACCTAGAAGGAGCACAATTAGAGGGCTCTAGTAGGTAAGTAAAAGCTAGTGTGCCTCATTGATGATACCTCTTTAGATGATGGAGACCCAATGCACCTCTAGGTTGAGATGATAGAGGGAAAAAATTAGGTGGAAGACTCCCATTGGGATAAAATTGAACCCTATTTCACACCCCTCAAGACCACCCAAGTAGACATCAACACTAAAGGTGAGACCAAGGTGGCCACCATAAGTGCATACTAGTCTGATGTAGAGATCACATGCATCATTGACCTCCTGAGGGAATTTTAAGATCTCTTCCTACATAACCAAAATAAAATTAAGGGCACCCAACCTTAATTAAGAAAGATGAGAATTAAATTGGTAGATGGTGCAAGATCAATCAATAAGTACCCTTATCAGATGAACCCCAATCTCCATGCCAAGGTGAAAGTAGAGATCAATGGAATGTTGGCCACTAGTGTCATCTACCCAGTAAAATAATCTAAGTGGGTGAGTTTGATGGTCATTAACATCAAGAAGGATTGGTACATACATATTTGAATTGGTTATAGGATGCTGAATTCCACCTGCATCAATGACCATTTCCAACCACCTTTCATTGATGAAGTCCTAGATGGGGTCATATGATAAAAAATCTACACCTTAACCAATGGGTTCTTAGGTTACCATCAAGTGAAAATAGAGGAATAAGATAGACCCAAAACCACCTTTATAATTGAAAGGGGTTGTTTCACTTACAATGTGATGCCCTTTGTGCTCAAGAATGCACTAGATATGTTCTCTAGGGTGGTGATCACCACTTTTAAGGACTTCATTCACATGTTCCTCTAAGTATATCTCAATGACTAGACCATATATGGTCTTATACGAGACCATCATGATAACATTGTGTCTTATATTCAAAATGTATAAATAGCTCTAGAAATCATTGAATTTGAAGAAGGTCATCTTCATAACCTTGTTTAGCACATTGCTCAGGGACATCATCTGCAAGGATAGATTTTTCATTGATCCAATAAAGATTGCAATAATCATCCAACTCTAGACCCCTTCCATGTAGAAGGATGTTCTTACCTTCCTAGGTCATTATGGATACTATAAGAAGTTTATAAGGAGATATGCAAAAATCACCACACCTCTAGAGGACCTCTTACACAAGGATGGCTCATTTTACTAGGGTGAGGTACATGAGGAGGCATTTGACACATTGAAACTAAAGTTAGCAAGTACACCAATACTTTCATTTCCTAATTAGATGACTCTTTTTCATATCCATTTTGATGAATTATTATCAACCATCAATGCCATTTTGGTGTAGCCAAGTGAAGGTAACATGGACCACCTAATTTCCTTTACAAGTAGCAAGCTGACATAGACCGAATAAAACTATACCACCATTGAGCGTGAAGCACTAGAAATTGTCTATAACCTATAAAATTTTAGACAATATTTTATAACAACCCCATTCACTTTCCTCACTGATCATGAGGCACTGAGATACCTTGTAAACAAACCTATTTTGCATGGGCACATTTGTAGATGGGTTATCCTCTTTCAAGAGTTATATTTTTTAGTCATGGTTAAATCTAGCAAATAGAATTTAGGGATAGACCACTTATTCCACATTAATTTTGGTGACATGGTAGTGACAATTAAGGATGATATGTTAGATGTGTAGCTCTACTAATTTCATTACATTCCTAAAGACTTGATGGAGATTATATCTCTCCTAAACACTATCCTCTAAAGAAAAGAATCAACTTGTTATCCATGCCTCCCCCTTTTAGCTCATTAAGGGGGAGATATAAAAGATGATTAGGAATGAGGTCTTGCATCAGTGTGTTTTGGAAGATGAGTAGGACTTCATCCTTTAGGAAGTGCATGAAGGGGTAGCTGGAGGACATTACATCAAAGACGTAGTGGTACGTAAGATTCTATAATTAGGGTTATGGTGGCCAAGCCTGTTCAGTGTTGCCAAGGAATATACATAGACATGTGATGTATGCTAACACATTGGAAAGTCAAACCGTTGGGATGAGATGCCTCTCATCCCTATTTTGTCCCAAGTGTCATTTTATAAATGGGCCATTGAATTTATAAGGCCAATCAACCTTGTAGCATAGTAAATAGGGGCAGATATATCCTCATGGCAACTGACTATTTTACTAATTGGGCTAAGGTAGTGCTGACTAGAAATTACATATTCATAATAGCCACATGATTCATTTGGGATAACATCATTAGCTGATATGGGTGCCTGATAAGTTTGAGTAGTGATAGGGGAACTCATTTCATCAATGAGATGGTTTGCATCCTTCTAATAGAATACATGGTGGTGCACCAAAAGACCACCCCATGTCATCCCTAGACCAATGGCATAGTTGAGGCCTTTAATAAGATCCTTGGAATGTTCCTCACTAGGATATGTAATGTAAACCATAAAGACTAGGATGATCATGTCTTTGTAGTAATATGAGCCTATCAAATGGCATGCAAGTGCCTAAATAAGGCTACACCATTCTAACTAGTGTTTATCATGGAAGTGGTTATACACATGGAGTTTTTAGTACCTTCCTTGCATGTGAATCTTTGATCACAAGGGTGAAAGAATTGGATCACTTGGGTGAGACGTGCACTTGGGCCAAGTGGGGTTAGAAAATTGAGAAGACACATCAAAATAGGTGGCATGAAAGCATATCAAGTACAAGGTGCTAGCCAAAGGAGCCTTATTCTTGTATGACTCCAAAAACTTTTGGCACCTAGGCAAGCTATAGATTAGATGGATGGGTCCCTATGTCATCCATCATATTTTAGAAATAGGCACATATAAACTATGCATGTTGGCTAGTGAGATGCCTCAAGGGAATTTTAACGGCAACCAATTGAAGCCTTATTAGTATTAGGGTGGAACTCACACCAAGGATACTCTAACTCTTTGGTCAATAGTCAGTTTGAATTGAGCTAACCAAACTAAGGTTTGACATGAGCAAAACCATGTGATTTTTTAATTTTTCTTTGGTTCTTGTTGTACAGTTAGGTAATAGGTAGTGTGAGATGTCCATACGAATCCCTATGTTTTATCACTAGATAGATAAATCCAATCATGTGAGTCAAGTGCTTACGCCACAAGTGCATGAGGCTAGACACCTAAGTTGTGGGTGCATTAAGCCTATAAATCAATCACTCATAGAAAAAGAAACATCTGTGCAAGAAGTACATGGTGAGATGGCAAGAGGAACCTTTGAATATGTTGAACCACCATAGGAGTAGAAAAATAAAATATGTTCAACTAGTTTGGGTGTAAACTTAGATAATATGATGTTTAATAAGGCTAGATGCGAGATAACTAGAGAAGATGCTCAAATCCATTGAGTGAAAGATAGGCCAAAAGGCATACTCCCTATAACATGTGTAAAGTAGACAAAGATACCAAGCACTAGAGGGCCAACACAAGGAATTTATATGGGGTGGGGATAGGCCAAGGCAAGATGATACATGATAAATCAACCAAGACAAAAGAGCATAGCTAGAATAAGTAGAATTAAGGAGGCTAAATTACATGCATGAGAGGTGCTATGCTTAGGTTTCCATAAGAGAGGTGAATTTCATGCCAAAAAAAAGTGTATAAAGAGATCATTGAAGACAACTAACATCCACCTAGGAAAAGTGGGAAATGACCATTTGAAAAAGGATGTCAGATCACCAAAGAATTGATAGAAATAATTAATGTGATGGTAGAACAAAGATATGTAGTTAATGTAGGTGGGACATGAAATTCTCAAAGATATCATGATCACTCAAGAAACCCATCAATCAAGTTTGACTGATAGCATTAATAATGGTGGGTGACATACCTATCTATAAATAGGACAAATGGTGAATAAACAGGGTTACAAATGCATGACTAAATTTAACCAAGAACTAGAGACAAATGACCCCAAGAGATCAAATCCACATAGAGTAGATAATGTATCAATTAAATATTGATGTAGTAAACTAGAATTAGTTATTACATAATGAGTGAAGAGGTGTAGCAAAAATAGAGAAGAGAAAGTGAACCAAAATAGATGCTAGGCCATCATTAATGACCAAAAAAGCTTAGATAGGCAACTCATGCTAAGCCAAAATTAGGGGTTTGAGCAAGTCACACCTCCCAAACTTCAATTCCAATAGATTTAGAATGAAAAATAAGTTGAAAGCATCAAGATATGAAAATACATGACTTGAACCCAAGTGGGTTCAAATAGTAGAGGAAGCAGATGCCACCAAGACAAGGGCACAGGCAGTAGAAGCACTCATCATTATGATGGTGGAAGTTGAAGCACTAACCAATATGTTCTACTAACACATGCATTTCCTACATAAATTATTAGTGGGTTAAACCTATCACTCATTCATGCATGTATGTCAGTTTTGGGATCACAACCACCTAATGTCAATTCACTTTCAAGACCTGACACAAGATTGGATGATAAACATTGGGCACAAGACCTCAGAGGGAGATGTAATTTTTGACATCTCAATTAGAGATAGATTGAAAGATTCAAATGTAACTCAAATCTATGATTTGAATTATTTTAGAAATCAATAGGATCTTGTTCATTTCCTCCTCTCATACATACATAAAGATCGCATGTAGTTCACAAGGTAGTGCATGAAAATATATGTGCACCTAATCAATAAGATAATTGGATTTCCAAACTCTAGAAAAGACATGCATAAACTAATGGGTGATGATGAGGAGATAGATTGAATAATAAATCTCCTCAATTACTTCAAGGGGGATACACTTTCCCTATCATCAAGTGTGAATACCTTGGCACAAGGATAGTGGCACAATTGGTAAGCTCAAAACTATGCCCAGGAGGGAGATGGATCAATGTGTCCAAGGCATACCTATACCTAGTAAATCACATGGCACAGGGGGTAAAGTTTAATGTGGCATAGTTAATCACCATATAGATGACTAAGAATGCACTAGAGTACCACAATGTGAAGGGGACATTCAGATGGGGCTCCATCCTCATCTTGATAGTCATGGAAGAAATTGGGATGCCCAACAGTACAGGAGACAACTTGTGGGTGTTCCTAAAACACCACAAAATCTTGGTGAAAAAATATAAATAATTCACCTACCCTATGATATTAAGTACCAAGTATAGGAATTTCATGCTAAAGTGGTGTGAGCAATACATAGAGGCCTTCAAGTTAGAGTGGTGCATATTATAAGGGCTCCTAGTGATCATGTTTGGAATGATGACCTTCACCATCATGCAACACTACTGTGTCATCCATCTAGCACTCAAGGATAGGAATAAGTCAAGATATTGTAAGCTTCCCTTTACCTTCTCAGCCAGTTTATTTAGGGATTCACTCATTATAATCCCCAATACATAAAGCCTTGACATCCTAGTCTAAGAGTTAGATGCAAAAAGCTAACAAATGAGTGGTAGATTTCCTTGCATGGATGGAGGCATGATAGAAGATGAAGAAGATCCCTTAAATTATATGGATATAAATCTTGTGTAGGAGGTAATAATCCTTAGCTTCATTTATAGATTTCACTATGTGATGAAGCCTAGAAGAAAGGATGATGGTGCAAGGTCTAACATCAAGAAATGAAGAGACCCCCTAGTCTTAGTTGGGAAGGAAAGAACCCTATGCCCTAGAAAAATAATAATCTACCCATAAAGAATATTGGGTAGATGTTGGAAGAGATAGAGGAGAGGCTAAAGATAGATTTAGAGGGGGAAGCCTTGATCATAGAATCACACCAGAAACATGTGCACTTCACATCTTGAGACCCTACAAGCCCAAAGGGGAAAAAGAAAAGAAGGGTCCCTTCCCCTATGCTAGAAGAAGACACATCAAAGGAGGGATCAAAAGAGGAATAATGAGGATAAGGTCCCTATATTGTGCCTAAGGATGTAGAATCATCCCACAGTGAACAATCCCATTTACCTCCTCATGTGCAACTAAAAAAACCAAGGCATAGGCTAAAGAGACTTGGCTCCCATGAGGTCCAGACCAAAAGGGCATGGGATTTAAGGGAGTAGGAAATAGAGAAGGCCAAAGCAGGGGTGCCCTCTAGGGTCATCCAAATGGTAGAGATAGAAGAGCAAAAATGTGAAGTAGTGCATACGGTGTAGAAGGAAAAGATGAGTAAATTAGATGAAACACCTAAAGGAGTAACTCCCTCTAATTTATATCACACATAGGAAGAGCTACTGAAGAAATGGAGAGGAATGGGCCTATATCAAGGCCATATAAATGTAGCATGGTGCAAGTATTTGAGGGCCTTGGGCTTGACTTAGGTTGATATTGACCATCTCAAGGCTAAGGAAATTGAGAAGAATGAAGAAAAGGCCAAGAAAGAGAGGATGGAGGAGGCAAGGGAAGGACGTGCCCAAAAGAAAGAATATGAAGCAAAAGTGGCCCGAGAGGAAAGGGAATGCATACTAAAGGAATGAGAAAGAAATAAAGTTTCTGATAGCATAAAGCCTTGGGAAGAAAAATCTAAGGTAGCACTCAACACTAATACCTAAATAGTAGAATTTGTATAGAAAGTAGGCCTCAGCTCTGATAAGGTGCCTGAGGAACAAAAGGATGATACTATCACCTTAGATAAATAAGTAGACAAAGAGGCACCACACTAAGAGAAGGATGAGGGGGAAAATTCTACCAAAGAACCCCAAAAGAATAAAAATATGATGATCCTAGCATTGAAGAGGAAAGGGAGGAAGAGGAGATAGTTGAAGAAATGGGGACTGGCACTAATGCTAGTGAAGAAGAAGAGCTTGGGGAAGAAGCATAAGTTGATCCCAAGAACTAAAAGAAGTGTAGATGGGATTCAAAGAGGATGGTGACTTCTACATGATGGAGTGCATGCCTCTAAGAAATACCACAACCCTTACATGCCACCAAGTCTCATGGGCCATGAGTTAATACATGGATGAGCCAGAGTTCAAGGTCCATTCTAGGGCCATCTGGCATGCCAAAAGACCAAAAGAGGGCCATGACTATCACTTGATGAACCCCCATGACCTAAACCCCATGCACTTAGTTAATTTTTTGATCAAAATGGTAACCTCTATGGTATGCATGAACATTATCATTGATTTTCATGCTAATAGTTGGAGGAAGATTTATAAGGACACAAAGAAGGAGCTTGAGGAAACCAAACTCAAGATTTGGAAACTGATCAAGTGCATCAAGGAAGTAGATCCCTCCATCTGAAATGACATAAACTACTCTAACATGAAGGATTTTGACTATGTCTACATGTTCATTGAGAAGATGATCCCCAGGCTAAATCCGGTGCTAGAAAAAATGGAAGACCCTTATGAGGCTATTAGGAGAAAAATAACAAAGAAGATGGAAGAGGTTCAAGACCTCTTCACCAAGCTCAATGGAGGCACTGAAGAAGAAGATACTATTTTATGAAACTTTGTGAACCAAGTGGACATCATCAACACATGATTTAGGTAATTAAAGGAGGTGAAAGATGCCTTGTTCTAATATTCTTTCACAATTTCAAGAATCAATCATATGTAGATTATGGCATAAGTCAACTCCATCAGTGCCTACCTAAAGACACAAGAGCAAGATCTAAAGGTAGTATTTTATGCCTTCCAGATAAAGGCCAATGATTAGGGAGAATTATTAGATGGGAGGTAGGAAGGATAAAGGAAAGGTTAGAAACCTTCAGAAGGGAATTGGAAAGTATACATGTACTTGTTCTAGAGGTAGCATCTATAGAAGTGGATGGTACCATTAATGAGTTGAAGGGCACCATCCAAGGCTTTGAGAATTTTAAGGATGACTTACAATAGGTTTCACCCAAATTTTGTGCACCTAAGGCATTTCAAGGTTAGTTCAAAGTAGATTAGCATTTTTTTATGGGGTGATGTTGGGGCCCTTTTTTGGTAAGACTTAGTCCTATGCCAGCTAAGACACATACTAGATCATAGAGACCCTTGGAGGAAGTGAAGAACCCCCCTTTTTTATACACCTAGCATTGACTAGATCAACTCCCAAAGTCTCCATACTAACTAGATAATGATTGAAGAGCATCATAAGCCTCAAGGCATACTTGCCCAGTCCTACTTGTGGTAGACTTGAGAAACATGGAGGTTTGAGTAGTGGAGTAATTAGGCAAAATATCATGACTAACAACTCAACATGCACCTAGTTGTCCTATATGGCATATTAGATTTGACAAGCTCTCATCTACTCATCCTTTGGCACATGCCTACCTAATCAGATAGATAAGTGGCCAACACCTATTTAAAGGTGACCTCTAAGAGTGAAGGAAGAGGGATTCAATTTTACAATGAAATCTTGGTGAATTGAGGAACAATACTAGGAATAAGCCCTTTGAATGACAAATGGAAAATGTAAGCCATGCTCATCTATGAGCCTTTGGCATAAATAGAATTAGAATTGATTAGTGAAGTCTATTACTAATTATAATAGACAAAGACATCAATGAATGAATATCAATTACTGTTGCTTCATGATAAATTATTTTAGAATGGTTTTTATGTTATTTCTCTGTATAGTCTATTGATGAGTTGGGATCTCACTCTAGTGGCAAGTGGTGTCTTTGCACTACTTAGCTCTCTTAACCATTGTAAAGAGGTTTCATGATAAACACAACACCAACTAAAAAACTTAGGATTAATGGACACCCCCTTGCAGACTCCTTAGCTTGCATGCACTGATAAGGTTCTAACCTTCCTCTACAAAAGCTTACACTAGATTACCCCATGAACCACTTAGCTACAACATGATGCAACTAACCCAATGAGGACTTGGTCCCTTCATTTTTTCACTATAGGTGAGTGCATAAAGTTTGTACCTTATGTCAAATTGATGCCAACACATCAATGTGCTTAAATGTTGAATACCAAAATTTGTTCCCATTGCACCTAACTCCTTTGACCCTAAATATACCTAATAACCAGAGTTACATGCATGACTAAGTACCACACCTACTTAAGTGAAACACTTTACTACAACATTTATAATTTCTTCTTGATAACTCTTTTCTTTGAAAAGATGTTACTTTGATTGAATGTCTCGGTATGCCTTCTCAAACAAGGGTATCCTACATTATATCTAATTTATTCTTGATAACTCTTTTCTTTGAAAAGATTTTGCTTTGCCTAAATGTCTTTTTATTCCTTCTCGAATAGGGGAAAAATGTAGACATCTAATTCCTAACACTATTTATGTTGAAATTATCAATTTTACTCAAATTACACTCAAATGCACATTTTAAGTCAAATTACATAAAACATGCTAAATAGTTTGAGCTTGTCATTTACAAGTGCTGATTTAGGCTAATGTATCCCTATATATGGAAATGCATTTTATGGGATACCTAACTTTGATCAATTCATTTCAAGCTAAAATGACAATTTTGCCTTTTGTGCTCTGGATCACTCTTCTCTTCTAATTCATTAGCACACATCATGTACCTTTGTTATTTTATGTTGGTAGCATCCTAAATGAGAATATAGTTCCAACACATCTAACATCACCTTCTAATTCTTCTCTAGTCAAATTGTGACCTAGTAGTATGACTTTATGACTATTTTGGTTAATTGAGGGCCAATTTCTAAATAATTTACACATAATTAATCATTAATCATTTGTTTGAATAATTTTAGAATAACACTAGAAGATCAACACAAACTATATAATTAGATCAGAATAGCACTAGAAGACCAATGGGAAGATATGTCTAGGTAACAAAGATAGTTAGAAACTCCTACATGATACAATCAAAGGCTTGTTATTCTTTAAGATTAAACTTATATTCATAGATAAGGTCATCATTGTTAGTCCCCTGAATAATTTGATAAAAATATTATTACTCTTCAATGCTAAACTTGGACTCATAGACAAGTTTGTTGTTGGTGGTCTCTTGGTCTAAATTTGAATAAGGCTGAACACCCCCATCTAATGGTGCCTGAAATAGGTTTTCACCACTAGACTAGCCTTTATCTTTCCTTTTTCCCTAGTTAGAAAGTGCCTCAAAGAGGTTTTCACTTTGGGAACTTAATGTTTCATTTAATTGTTTTTGACTAATGGTGTTTACTCACTCTCAAAAATAGGCTTCAATATCCAATTTGATTAAGGACCTTAATTTATGATCTCCCAATGAAACATTGTCCCTAAGGCCTAAAAAATCACAAAAAGCTTCATCATCATGAAACTCATCACTTGGCAGGTTGGAATCTTTTTGGTCCCAGTTTATAAGTTGGGGATAATATAATGGTAAAGTATTGTGATGAATGACTAGTCAAAGGGTACAAATGGAATTATTTTTAAATAGGTTAGTTTGGGCTAAGTTGTCAAATGGGCTATGATTAGACTTGGATTCACTGTTAGCATTGTCATCACTAGTTATTGGTCATAGAACTCAAATAAGATATGTGGGGTCACCCCTAGGATATTTAAATGCAAGTAAATAGGTTCCTTTATACTTAGTCATAGAAATTGGCTCAAGTGATCCCTATTGTTTGTCTTAAGGCTTACTCCTTCATAGTCTTGGTTTGCCATGATCCTATTATGAATAAGATACCTTACATTCTTGTAATAGTTATCCAATTTGTCATTGTACAACCATGATCCCTCTCCTTCAAGAGGGTTTTATTTTTGGTTAGAAGATGATATGAGCATGATAGGTCTTGAACTATAGAATTTGTTGTTGCCCTTTATTTTCCATTCTAGATGAAGTGATTTGGCTTTTGGTCTTCCAAAGGATTTTGGGTTTTGTGGAAGCTTTGCAGTGTGAAAGTTGTCATGTGTCAAATACTCTCTTGGGCCATTAGCCAAGATTTTATAATGATTGGATGCTTTAGGAGGTAGTATGTGGGAAAGGGAATCAAGGTTTTTTGGGTCAATATAGTTATCCTCTGGTAAATCAAGGAGTATTTCTTTTCCCTTAACTTGTTTGGAAATTAGATTCATGCCAAAATGGTAGTTTTAACTTTTGAATTCAGCCTCTAAATGCTTGCAATGCTCATATGGATGAAAATATCCTAGAATAGTAGCCTCCAATCCTAAATGGGGGAGCTTGATACACTAGTGCAATGTTGATGAGATTGCATGAATATCATGTATCTAAGGACCACCCAAAATCATATTGTATGACAAGTCAAAATCTAGTACATGGTAAAGTGTATCATTGGTCAAGGGCCCAATGATAACTGGTAGACTGATGGTGCTTTGTGATTCATTCTCTTCATTGTCATAGGCTTTGATGGTGACTATTTATTCTTGGAGATCAATCATCATTTACCTAAAAATCTTGATAAGCTTTAGAGACACTATATTTAGACCCAATCTATTGTTTATAAAGACACACTTCACTTTGTGCCACATTATGTAGACTTTGATGTATAATGGATTATTTTGCAGTGGGCCAAGGGATGACATATCACTTTAATTGAAGGTTAATTATTGGCTTGGAATGAGGCATCCAACCAAAGCTTGAAATTTGTCAAGGGATATGTCATTAGAAATTTTGGAATGTTGTAGGAACTATGTCAAGATATATTTTTGGATTGTAGACATATAAAATAAATCTAAAATGGATATTTATGATCGTATCTTTTAAAATTATTCCATAATATCATACATCTTTTCTTAGATAATGGTAAATGGATTATTTCAAGGTAGAATGACTAGTTGGTTGATGGGTGAAGTGGCAGATGGTTATGGGCCTGGTATGGTGATCTTTGACCTCTAAGTTGTGATTGACTAATTGGGATTAGATACAAGACCACTATTGCTAAAAAATGATGGTGGAATGGGGCTAAATAGGACAAGTCTCAACTTTTGATGCACTTATGTGTGGTCATGGACTAATGATGAGTTAATAGTATAAGGTTCTAACATGGGAATCCTTACTTACTGGTTCACCTATGTGTGGTCTCAGATCAAGGAAGGATTACCAAAATGGTTTGGTTGATTGGGTATTACTATAAATAGTCTTATTTGATTGAAACTTGGCCTAGAATTGATGTAAATGGTGTCAACATGACTTATTGCAATATGACCTACAACCATGTTGTAGTCATATACAACTACATGATAGGTCTATTGGTTATTTGCACTATTCTAATCTTAGTTTTATCTATTGGTTTGATGTTGTTGGTTTTGTTGTTGATTTTATTGAGTCTATTGGTTTGGCCTTGGTTGTTGATACTATGTTATTGATATTTCATTGGCCATTTTTTTATTTTTGTTTTTACATTGGGAAAATGGATTCTAATAAATGCCAAAGCTTTGATTAGAAGTGGAAGCTCCATGATCTAATGTGATCTCTCCATTTTCTAACATATTCTCAATTACATGTTTAATTTACACACAATGCTACAAATTATGGCCATTAACCTTATGAAAATCATAGAATTATTCTATCCTATACTAGTCTAACATATCAGCGCCATCACAAAATTGGTTTTTCAAAATGGGATATCTAATCAAATTAGCTACTATGAGCTTGTAAAATATTGATTCAATGGACTCTCTAAGGTTGTTAAAATCGTGATGAGTAGGTACATTTGTCCTTGGAAGAGGAGGGTTTTGTAAAGGCATAGGTTACTACATTGATTACATTTGGTGTATTGGTATAGGTTTTTACACTTGATGCACATGTTATGGCTGTTGAAGAGGTTGTTGGGTAGGAATAAGTTAGAAGGGTAGCATATGCTACATAAATGGTGTTTATACCATTTGGAATTGTCACGACTCTATCACTCCATTTCATACAACATTCTTGTTTTGGTTAAAATATTTTGGTCTATCATTTTTATTGGCCTATGCTGATTATGATGCTTGTGCTTAGACTAGATATTGGTTTTGGCCACTATTCTAGTTTTAATTCAGGCCATTATTCTATTGTTCCCAAAATCCATCACTTGTTTTTATGGATAGCATTTCGACCATTTTGGTCCTTTAGGCCAAAATGATCTCTTTCTTTCTCAAAAAATGTTTTGAGCAGTCAAGTTTTTTAGTTAATCAAGCCTTTTTAGCTAAGGAAATTGTTTGTTCAATAGGTCGGCTTTCACAAAGAAAGTTCCAAACACTTAGGCATTTCCTAAACATTACAAGGATGGTTCAATTCTAAGGTTTGATCAAAAAGTTCATCAGCATGGTTTAAAGAGTTGGAATGAACCATTGAACCATTAAACCATTGAACTCTAAAATGTTCAAACAAGTTCAAAGGTTCAAAGGGTTCAACAAGTTCAATGACTCCCAAAGGTTCAACAACTCTAAAAGCTTCACAGAGTTCAAAGTTCAAAGTTTAAGTGGAAGATTCTAGAAGAATTTTGAGCAAAAGGTTCAAGCAAAGGTTCAAAAGAGTTCAAATAATATGGAATGAACCTTTGAACCAATGAACCAATGAACCATTAAACCATTGAACTCCCACAGAGTTCAAAGTGGTTCAAAGGTTCAAATAATTGGTTTAATGATACGTTGAACTCCCAAAATAGACTAAGTGAACATGGCTCTTTCAAAGAAATATTGAACTGACAAGCTGGTTCAAGGTTCAAAGGTCAAAGTGGTTCAAGTGACTAGCAATTGGTGATGTCCCTGCATATGTCAAATTCAAGGTTATGAAATAACTATTGATTTTTTAATATGGCACAGACCTAAGAACAAACATAGTGACCAACTAAGGAAAGAGTTGAAAGAGCCAATAGAAAATGAGAAAATAGCCCAAGAGCTCAGATTACTAGAAAGAGACAAAATATAGCGAGGAAAGAGGGAACTATACAAAGAATCTAGAAATATCTACAAAGAGTTATTCCAGAAGGTGGAGCAGTCCACTAGGTGGACATTAGAGAGCATGAGCATTTAATGGCATGGCTTATTTTTCTCCCCTTGAGTAAAAGTGAATGGACAGATGTGTAAATATCTTGAAGAGGACTAGGTGGCCCATACTCTAGAGGATACATTTGAGATGAATTAGAATGCCAAAGTTAAGGCTGATGACCTATTCCAGCATGGCCCCTTCATAGAATTTTAAATGCATTCAAGGCATTGAATGCAGCATGGGCCATTTCCTAGAAACAAGAACCAAAGTCTTTCTTTTGGCTGCTATATATTGTAATCTCTTATTTTATGCAAGGGAGATCTCTTGGTTATCATAAGCAAAACTTTGCCAAAATTGAAAGGCATTCCTAAGACTTTGAGCTCAGATTGTTAATCATATTTTATCAAATGAATGAGAAAGCAAGTGACCGTTCAGACTTTGTGTTGAAATAGCTTGTCTTATCTAATAAATTGTTCTTATGTCTATTTCCAAAATATAGTCTTGTCCATTTAATCAAATACGTAGAATTAGTGGAAATAATTTGAAAGATGTCTTAAAATTGACTCTGGGAGACTTTGTGCTACCATAATTGTCTTTAGTTTGTGTTTTATGTTTTAGTGAAAAGGATATTGGAGATGCTTTGAGCTCCCATTATCCTTCATAACCTTTTATCTTGTTGTAGTTGAGGTGGAGACTTTGTGATACACTTCATTCTACTATGTTACTGCATCCTATTTTAGTAGGAGAAGTAATGAAAGACTTTGTGCTTTTGTGGGTTTCTTGTGGTTGCAATTACTACCCAAAAAGTCTTCCTCTAGTTTTTTGAATATCATTTCTAAAAGAAGAGTAATGCCTTTAGTAATTACCCAAGAATTTTCCTTGACTTTGTGAACATCATCTCTGAAAAAAGAGAGATGGATGGTGTTATCTCACCCGAGTCTATTTTCAATTTATATTAGTATATAGTAGTTTATAGGGAACCTTCCCTTGATGAGAGGAGAGATTTATCTCATTATGTTGTGGTAAACCTACACATTTTGCTGATCAAATCTCCTTATGCTAAGATTGATATACTTATTTTTCCATCAGTTAGCTGGTGACAAAATATTCACCCAATAGTTTTTGGTGACTCCATTGGGAAAAAATGTGCAATTTGAAGCCTCAAGCTTCAAATTGAAGTAGTTCCAATTCTTTTCCATTTCCATTTTACGCTCTAGCAGATCTAAGGTATACACGAAGCCAAAGAGCTCAAGGTGTTGACCCTATATTTGAGTTTGTGTGGTAAATTAACTTTGATCTTTCTCCTCCACAAAATCTCCTTCAGTGAACCAAGAGTTTTCCTCCTACCAATGTCAGGTCTCCAATACTAGGCAAAGCTTCTCTTTTATCTGCTAGTAGAGCTTTCTCTATACATACCCCACCAAGATTTGTTATCCCTCCTTTCTATTTTTATATCATGGTAGCTTAAGGCCCCTGGGGTAACACCTTTGGTCCCCTAAATCTAAATCCACCCTTACATGAACTACCTTGCAGTTCAAGGAAGAATTTCCCCAAGTCTTTGGTGATGGGAGAGTTCATCTTGATGAGCATATTTCATCCTTTTGCATAGCCTATGGTGTGATAGGCATGGAATATGAAGACATAACAATCAGACTATTTATAGAAATGTTACAAAGTACTACTGATGATTGGTTCTATCATTTGCAAGCATAGACTGTAACTGACTGGAACACTCTCAAAACCAAGTTTGAAGCTAGATTTAAACCTATAAAAGATGGACAGGCCCTATTAGCTCAGCTTACACAAATGAAGAAGAAGCCTCATGATCCTATGTGAGACTTCATTGCTAAATTTGACAAGTTGAGGAACAAGATTCCTACAATTGCTCAACCAACACCTAAAAATCTTAAATGTTTCTTCATAAATTCTCAGCTTCTTGAAGTGAGTTTCTTGTTGAGGTGGGCTAGCCACATAGACCTTATTGCAGCTTAGGACTTGGTTATTGAGGTTGAAGATGATATTATCCTGGCAGGAAAGATAAGAAGAGATCCTAATACAAATAAATCTTCTTCATCTTCTAAATATTCTTCTATAGACACCACTGATCCTATGGTGCAAAAAATAGCAAATGAATTGCTAGCTCTGAAAAAGAAAATGGCACAAGGGATGTCTACTACTCCTTCTTATCAAGATATACAAAGGAGTACATTTCCCAACCAATCATATCAAGGCAACACTACTAGGAATCAAGGGCAACCAAATCATCTTCCTCCCCCATAAGGGAAGCTTGCCATTAAAGCAACACCAACTAACTCAAAATTTAGTTATGATAAATCTAAACATGATTCCTCTTTCCAACTTGAGTTTGATCAAGAAGATGATGCTAATCTCTTCACAAAAGGAGAAGAAGAATTAGCTGGTGACTCCAACATTGGTTTCTTAAATTACCAGGATGAAGCTTGAAGCAAGGAAGATATGTTTGATGGATCATACGCTATATTTACTAGGTCCCAAAACTAGTAAAATTAACAAGATAATAAGGGGAAAATAGGGGAAGAATCTTAACCAACAATTTTAATTACTAAATGAGGGACTTCTCTGCCTTTCCAATCAAAAGACCCGATGATCCCTAGAAAAGTAAGTACCTCAGATATTTATGTACCTTTTACTTTAATTTCTTAGACTAGTACCACACCCCTTAAAAACCAAAATGATGGACTTCCTTCCTCTATTCCTAGTCCATTTCAATCATTTGATATAATTAACCATACTAGGAAGACCAAAATTCAAATGACTAAGTTTAAATATTTACAAGCCAACCCTAAGTAGCTGGATAGGTTGATTAAATATGTGAAGAATAAAGCCATCCCTATAAGACTAGATGTTCCAAAGGTGACTCCCACATCCACCACAAATAACCTTGTCATTACTCCTCCTGTTTCCCTTGGGAAAATAAAACCTTTCTATGTTTCCCTATTGATAAATGGACACAATCTGGGCAACTGCATAATTGACTCAGGAGCTTCAGACAATGTCATGCCTACCAAGGTGGCAGAATCTCTTGGCCTCACTTTAACTGAAAATTTTGGGAGATATTTCTCCATGGAAAATAAACAAGTGCCTCTGTTGGGTCAAATCAAAGATGCCCAATTTGTGTTTACAATTTTTCTAAAAAAAAGATTAAAATGATAGTCCTGGTGGCTGACATTTTAGCTTCCTATGGCATTTTGCTGGGATGAAATTTGTACAAGGATGTTGGTGGTAATTTGAGCATGGACCTATCTAAGGTGAGGATACCTGTGAAAGGTTTCATGCAAAGGCTACTTCCTAAGAAGGATTCAAAGTATATTTTCACCCAAACATTAGCCCCTAAAGTTCAAATTTTATTTGAATCTTTAGGAATGGGTAATTACTTCCTGTCTACAGAGGATGTTCTTATGTCATCAAATGAAAGTCTTATAGGTGACAATCCAAAAAGTTTAGATAGGAAACTGGAAGAATTGGCAGAGCACAGTTCAGGTGCAAAATAATCCTCCCTCCCTAACAAAGAGAAATCTAAGAAAATATCAATTTTTTATGATGTTTGGATTCTCGAATTTGATGGCAATTGTTCTTCTACTAGTTTTGGTGTAGGAATTGTTTTGATATCTCCTCAAGGAGATATTTTCCTCTATTCATACAAGTTATAGTTCAGTAACACCAATAACACTACTGAGTATGAATCTTTGTTACTCAGGTTGAAGGCAACTCAAGATAAAGGTGTTAAACTTCTTCATGCCAAAGGAGATGCTAAACTAGTGGTTTTTTAGGTGACGAACCTATATCAAACCAAGAATGAAATATTGTGCCATTACCACAATCTAGTAAGGGACTGAATTAAAAGATTTGATTCTTTTAGTATCTCTGTCATGCCCAGAGAGTTCAATGATCAAGCAAATTCATTAGCTATTTCTATGACCCTCATGGTTCCTCACCTTGATTTCAAAGGGAATATGTACACTATCAAACTAGTCTTTCGACCAAGTGTTCTTGATAATTCCAACCATTGGTAGGTATTTAATGGTGATAACCAAATCATTTATTTTCTAAAACAAATAGATAGCTTTGAGGAGATTTATTTTGAAGGTAGTAAGTCTCCACCATGGGAATCAGCTCATGAAACAAATTCAAAAATTGGTGAAGAATTTCTTCAACTCAAAGGGAATAAAATCCCAAAAGGATTGGTTTCCCTTGAGAAACTATTTGATAAGCATGATAGGTTCATCAAGCAGAAACAAATGGATTCAAGTTCCTCCCAAGAGTTTGATCAAATAAATTTGAGTACTAAAGAAAATTCCAAGATGGTCAACATTGGAAAGTGTTGCACTCCTAATGAAAAACTCAAATTCATTACTCTGCTTCACCATTACATTGATGTTTTGTCATATTCCTATGATGATTTGAAGTCTCTTAGGCTTGAAAAAATTTGACATGAAATTCCTCTCAAAATTGGTTCATTACCTCACAAGCAAAAATCAAGATAGTACAACCCCAAGATATCAAGTACTATTCTATCTAAGATTCAGAAAATGTTAAATGCAAGGATAATTTTTCCAATCCATCATTCCAATTGGATTGCTAACATAGTCCCTATGAGAAAAAAGAATGGAGAAATTCACCTCTGTGTTGATTTCAAAAACTTGAATCAATCCTCTCTACAGGATAACTACCCCCTACCCATCATGGATCAAGTCCTATAGACAGTGACTAGTTTAGAGATATTATCAATGTTAGATGGTTTTTTAGGGTATAATCAAGTGGAAGTTGGTGAAGTAGACCAACATAAAACTAATTTCACTACACCTTGAGGCACCTTTACATATCACAGAATGCCTTTTGGTTTGATCAATGCTGGTGCCACCTTCTAGAGAGCCATGGATCTTGCCTTCAGGAATGAAATGGGGAAGTTCATTGTGGTATATCTTGATGACTTGACTATCTTTTCCAAACATTAACCTGATCATGTGCACCATCTACAATAAGTGCTGGAATGATGTTGATAAAATGGAATTTCCCTTAATTTAAAAAAATAGTTTTTGGGGTTATAGAAGGGAAACTTCTCAGTCACATCATATCTTGAGAAGGCATAAAAATTGAATTAGATAGAGTCAAATCCATCTAAAAACTTACTCTACCTAGTAGTAAGACTGTAGTTCATTCTTTCTTCAGAAAGGTGAATTTTCTATGAAGGTTCATTCCTGAGTTTATAGAAAAGACTCACCACATCATTGACATGATGAAGGGAAAAGCTACTTTTCACTAGACTAAAGAAGGCAAGTCAGCATTTCAAGATATCAAGAAAGTTACTACCCATGCCCCAATCCTGGTTTACTTGGATTACACCAAAGACTTCATAGTGTATAGTTATGCTTCTAAACACATGTTTTCAGCCATTCTAGTTTAACAGAACAAAGAAGGTGTGGAATCTCCCATTTCATTCATGAGTTATCCTCTTAAAGTTCAAGAATTGAAATATTCAAACATGGAGAAGCATGGTTATGCTATGGTTAAGGCAGTGAAACACTTCCATTTCTACATCCTGAACTCACACACTATTGCTCTAGTACCTGATACCATAGTAAAGTCCATTTTAACCCAACAAGAGTTTGGTACTAAAAGGGGCAATTATATTTCTAGAATCTAGGAGTTTGATCTTGTTATCAAACCCATGAAGCTTGTGTGAGGAAGATGCCTCTACTAATTAATTGCTAATAACATACCAAAGGAAATAGGGCATGAAGAAATAAAGGTTGAAGGCATGCCTATAGTTCTCTTTGTCACTACTACAGATGAGTGGTACTCTAATATCGATCATTTCCTTACCTATGTTGACTGTCCCACCCACCTATCTCATAAAGAAAAGAAAACTATTAAATTGAAGGATGCTAATTATGTCTTATAGGATAATGGTTTGTATAAGAGGAGCCTTGATGGGGTATTCCTTCATTGTGTGGACAAAGTGCAGTAGTCCAAACTTTTAGAGTCTTTCCACAATATAGCTTGTGGTGGATATTTTTTGCACCTGTGACTGATCATAATATTCTACGAGCAAGGTATTATTAGCCTACTCTATTTTATGATACATACACCTGGATGTGTAGATGTGAGCTGTGTCAATAGTTCATTGGGAGACCCAAGTTGGTTGCATTGCCTCTCAAGCCAGTGGTGATTGAAGAGCCATTTTAATAATGGGGTATTGATTTCATTGGCACTATAAATCCATCCTCAAGTGTTAGACATGACTATGTTCTCACACCCACATACTACTTCACCAAGTGGGTGGAAGCCATTCCATCCAAGCATGCTACTTCAGAGGTGGTATGTAATTTTCTCAAGGAAAATATTATTTCCTAGTTTGGAGTCCCAACTAAGATTGTAACAGATAATGTAGCCTATTTCTCTTCTCATGAGATTACCTAGTTTTGCTACAATTATGGGATTACCCTCTCCCACTCCTTTGACTATTATTTGCAAGGAAATGGTCAAGCAGAATCAAGCAACAAGAACTTGGTGACCATTATTAGGAAGCTGGTAAATGACAATTAGAGAACCTAACATAAAGCATTGTTTGATGCTTTATGGGTAGATAGGATTACACCCAAAAGGGCAATAGGTATTTCACCATTTCAACCTTTGTATGGTTTGAATGTAGAGATACCAATCACCCTAGAACTACCAGCACTAAAGTTGGTGAAGGCTATTGAAGATCAAATATTTAAGGTTTTCATTGATAAGAGGATCATGTGTTTTACTGAACTAAATGAGCAACAAACTATGGTGATGGATCGTATTACTACACATCAAAGTCTGGTAAATAATCTCTTTGACTAGAGAGCAAGGATTTATGATTTTTATAGTGGAGATCAAGTCTTGTTATGGGACAAGAGGAGAGAACCAAAAGGGATGCATGAAAAATTGGATTCCCTATGGAGAGGTCCATTTTCCATTCACTGAGTAAATGGTGAGAATAGTATTTTGCTAAAGTATCAAGATGGCATGCCATTTTTATTGCCTCACAATGGGTAGCATTTTAAGCACTTCAATCATTAAAGTATCAGATAAGATCAATTATATATTTGTATAGACTTTAGTTTTGTTTTGTGTTGTTCATTTTCATTTTTTGGCATCTTTCTTCTTGGGTGGCATGACTCTGTAGCCCAGTGGCATAGAGAAAGGCACTAAGAGTCTAGATTCTACTCCCTTTGATCATTTTTATAATTGATATAAGTTCTCCAACTGGAGCCAACTGTTGTTCCCAAAATCTGTCACTTGTTTTTGTGGACAATATGTCGACCATTTTGGTCTTGTAGGCCAAAATGATCTCTTCCTTTCCCAAAAAATGTTCTGAGTAGTCATGTTTTTCAGTTAATTAAGCCTTTTTAGCTAAAGAAATTGCAAGTTTAATAGGCAAGCTTTCACAAAGAAAGTTCTAAACACTTAGGCATTTCCTAAACGTTACAAAGATGGTTCAACGCTGAGGTTCAATCAAAAGGTTCATCAACATGGTTCAAAGAGTTAGAATGAACCATTGAACCATTGAACTCTAAAATTTTCAAATAAGATCAAAGGTTCAAAGGGTTTAACTGGTTTAATGACTTCCAAAGGTTCAATGACTCCAAAAGCTTCACAAAGTTCAAAGTTCAAAGTTTAAGTGAAAGATTCCAGAAGAAGTTTGAGTGGAAGGTTAGAGAGAAGGTTCAAAAGAGTTCAAATAATATGGAATGAAACTTTAAACCAATGAACCGATGAACCATTGAACCATTGAACTCCCAAAGAGTTCAAAGTGGTTCAAAGGTTCAATCAATTAGTTTAATGATATGTTGAACTCCTAAAATAGAATAAGTGAACATGGCTTTTTGAAAGAAATATTAAAATGACAAGCTGATTGAACCATCTCAACTATTTAACCATTGAACTGGTGCACTCCAAAAGGTTCAAGGTTCAAGTTTCAAAGTGGTTCAAGAGACTAGCAATCGATGACGTCCCCACATATGTCAAATTTAGGGTTATGAAATAACCATTGATTTTCAAATATGGTGTGAACCTGAGAACAAACTTAGAAACCAGTTGAGGAAATAGTTGAAAGAGATATTAAAAAATGAGAAGATAGCTTGAGAGCTCATATCACCAAGAAGAGACAAAATACAACAAGGAAAGAGGGAACTATACAGAGAATCCAAAAATATCTGCAAAAAATTATTCTAGTAGGTGGAGTAGTCCACCAGGTGGACATTAGAGAGCATGAGCATTCAATAGCATGGCCTATTTTTCTCCCTTTGAGTAAAAGTGAATGGATAACCATGTAAATATCTGGAGAGGACTAGGCGGCCCATACTTTGGAGGATACATTTGAGATGAATTAGAATGCCAAAGTTAAGGCTGATGACCTAGTCTAGCATGGCCCCTTCATAGAATTTCAAATGCATTCAAGTCATTGAATGCAGCATGGGCCATTTCTTTGAAATAAATGCCAAAGTATTTGTTTTGGCTGCTATATATTGTAATCTCTCATTTTATGTAAGGGAGATCTCACAATTATCAGAAGCAAAACTTTTCCCAAATTGAAAGGCATTCTTGAGACTTTGAGCTCAGATTGTTAATCATATTTTATCAAATGAATGAGAAAGCAAGTGACCTTTCAAATTTTGTGTTGAAATAGCTTGTGTTATGTAGTAAATTGTTCTTATGTCTATTTCCTAAATATAGTCTTGTCCATTTAATCAAATAAGTAGAATTAGTGGAAATAATCTGAAAGGTGTCCTAAAGTTGACTGTGGGAGACTTTGTGCTACCACAATTATCTTTAGTCTATGTTTTATGTTTTAGTGAAAAGGATATTGGAGAGACTTTGCACTCCCATTATCCTTTGTAACCTTTTATCTTTTTGTAGTTGATGTGGAGACTTTGTGCTACACTTCATTCTACTATGTTACTGTGTCCTATTTCAGTAGGAGAAACAACAAAAGACTTTGTTCTTTCATGGTTTTCTTGTGGTTACAAATACTACCTAGGAAGTCTTCCTCTAGTTTTTTTAACATCATTTCTGAAAGAAGAGAAATGCCTTTAGCAATTACGTAGGAATTTTCCTTTACTCTATGAACATCATCTCTAAAAAAAGAGAGATGGATGGTGTTATCTCACCCAAGTCTATTTTCAGTTTATATTAGTAAATATTAGTTTATAAGGAACCTCCCTTGATGAGAGGAGAGATTTATCTCATTATGCTATGGTAAACCTACACATTTTGCCGATCAAATCTTCTTATGCTGAGGTTGATATACCTATTTTACCATCAGTTAGCTGGTGAAAAAATATTCACCCAACATGTTCTAATTTGATGAGGTTAGTTTAATGATGCCTTTGTCAGTAAGGGATATTTCAATCACTAAATTTTTTTCAATGCTTTATTTAAATGTATGTTAACATTAAAACTATAGATAGTAAGATATCTTGTTATGTAGATTTTTGGTAAACACATTGGTTAGTTTCTTTTCTGGTAGACTGTGGGTAAAATTGGTTTCAAGGGCTCTCCATTTATAAAGATATCTTGGAAAGCTTTCACCTTATTTTTATTTTTCATGTGTCAAATCTACTAATGAGATCCCATGCTCGAGATTTTAAGATAAGTGTTGTACAAATTTGTCCAAAAGATCATCAAAATCAGAAATTGAATTCTTTGGTAACTTTAGGAACCATTCCAAGGCCTATCCATATAAAATTATTAGAAAATACAAGAAGAGGTAGATGTCACTATATGCCACTAGTTGGCATGTGACAAAAAATTCTATCAGATGTGATTTGGAGTCACCTTTCCCTTTGTACTTATCAAACTTTGGTGGTTCATACCTTGGAGGAAATGGTACTTGTAAGTACTCCATGTTAAAAGGGTTCTTAAGAACATACATCATCCAACTTGAACTTTTTGGCTTTTTCCCCAGCTTGGATGGTAGCAATTGTATCCTTTATTTATTGTATCTCTTGTTTAAAGAAAATTATGGGGATATTATCTTGGTTTGTTGGTTGGGAATTCATAATTGGATTACTTAGACAAGGTATGATGGGGTATTTGTTGGGGTATATTATATTGGCTAAGGAATGGATTAGTGTGTGACTATTGAAATTTCACATACTAAGGTACAATATTCTAGTTGGTATTAAGTATATATGCTTGATTTTATGGATATTGGGTTTAGCATAGAGGGATATAACCATACTATGCCTATTTTGTTTGAATAGAGACATGATACTAATTAATAAAACCTTGTTGTTGAGTGGTAACTTATAAACCAATACCTTATCTCTGAACTTGTGACACGTTCTGCATGAAAATCAATTGTTACCTAATAAGTACTTGAGGAGCATTAGAACACCTTGGTTGGATAAATCCCTATTAGGAAGATGACACATGTTAGATATTTAACACTTATCACTAACTAATATTAGTATTTTTTTTGTTAGACATCATTTGGTTTTGAATTGGTATGTTAGTCTATGACAAAAGAGGTTTGTTCACTGTTACCTAATGAGGTAGAACATTAGTTACCCCTTGTTGAGGTGGAAATATGTTAAGTATCTACTGCATTAGTATGTTTTATTGTGCCTAGTATTTTGGAATATTATTCATCACATTTTGTTGAGGTATGACATTGGTTATTAGCTAACTACTTAAACATGTTGGTTATGTGCTTGAAGAAGCAACCGGTTGAGTATTAGTGGTAGTTTGGGATGTATAAACTTATATTCTCTATTTTTTAGAACCATTGATGGTTCTAGTTAAAGGCACATTTTTTTGTTGACTAATCATTTTATTTATTAACACCATGTTGGTCTAAATTAGACATTTCTTACACGTTGTCTACTATATTTTGATTACTATTCTACATATAATCAAAAGACACTTCCTCGATAGTTGGCATATTAAACATGTTTTTAATTGAAGTTTTTTATGTAAATGGGTCTAAACCCTAATTTTCATGACCAATTAATTCTCTTAAAACTCCTATTGAAGGAGATCAATCAATAAGAGATTTGTTTAACTTGGTCATATTGTTAAAATTATGTACTAAGTTCTGATGTCTGGTATGATGTTTGCATTTAAATGAAGTGATCCTCCATGAGGCTCCTTTATGTGACAAGCATACATGGATATTGATATAGAATTATCACTATGGCATTATGATTCTTAGACGAGGCTTGATCATTGTTTTGATAATACATGTTATAAGGCCCTCTTGATAGTTTTGGAAAATTATCATGCCCTACCTAATAGTTTAATGGCATTATACCATAATAACATTATTATTGAATATTTTACACAACTGAGGGTACACTAGCCAAGTATTAATTTATATGTTTTTGGTATTGCTTCATGTATGCAAGCATGATAACCAAATAATTGGCCAAAGGATCTTGACTCTGTTATCCTATTTGAGTGTTTTATGGTGGATAAGAATCTATTTCCCGAACAACATCATCTCCATAAGGGTCTTGAATAAAGTCCTCTTGTGTACTAACATTTACATATCTAGGATTATACATAGTTCCAGTACATGTATAGTGAGCCATGGTTGAATCTATGACAAAGTTTTTGCAAAAAGAGTGGATTAAAGTTTTGAAAATTTTAAAAAACTATGCTTTAAAACACAAAGAGTTTAAACATGATCTAGCTTGGTCTAGGGTGGAACTGAATATCCAAAAATCTTATGCAAATACTTGGTAAAAATATTATAATGTCAAGTGACAAATTTTAAGTGTATGATACACATAAAGGTCAAGCAAAAGGACCTAAAAATAAGATGCCAAACTCTAATGTCCAAACATGTTCCAAATTTTTCTAAACTAGGAAAGGGAAATGTTTCTAGGTCATTTTTTCAAATGCAGAGTCAAAAGCTAAGCTCAATAGGATATGCTAGGACTTTTGGTCAAAAAACATCAAAATCTAGGCTTAAAACAAAGGATGATGACAATTATTAATCTAAAAAACTTAGAATAGTTTGTCATAGATAAGGTATATGTAATCAAATATGCATCATGTCTATAAATCAATCCTGACTCAAAGAAGATAGAGCATACCTACACTTCTGATTGGGAATATATTTTTTAAGCGGGAGCATGAGTAACATGGGGATCCACTAGACCTGAGTAGGGTAACACTTGTCACAGTACATTATGTTAGGAAGGGTTCCAAAGCCTACAGTCTAACACAATCACATAAAAACCCTAAAAGAGTCCTAGGTTTGATATTTCAATCTAAACTATTAAAAAGAAAATAAATTTAATATAGTGTACACTGAAGCTTGTGTCACAAAGTGGAGTTTAGAAATAGAACAAAACTAAACATGCATATAAGACATACTCATGCCAATGTATATGAAATATTAATGCATGGAATAAAAGCACAAATGCATTATCTATGCTCTTATAAAGGAGAAATAAAGTTAGGAATACTTACCTTTAAAGATGAACCCATTGAGCCTCAATATCTCCCTTGGCCAAGGTGCTTCACAAGAGATTATTTTGGTATGTAAGGATAACAAAGACAAATAAGCTCTATGATACATAACCTATCTATGCATTCAAAATACTCCTCCACAAAACAAGATCTATATCTCCAAAGAAAGTATAGAATCCTAAGCTTTATTCTTTAAGTAGAATGGTCAATAAGTAGATTTTCATTCACACTAATTATTCTTCACTTATATATACTTAGATGGTTGGAAATGAACTTGTATATATAGGCAGATCTTGCTTAAATCCTTTTGGAAATGTTGGCTATATAGAGTCAACCCAATTGACCCTATATGTTTTCAGTTAATTATTCACTAGGTCTCGAGCTAGGTTAGCCAAGGGATAACATAACTCTCAAGTGAAAAATATTATAAAATAGTATATGGTTGACCCAATAAACCCTATATAGTAATCAAAGGCTAAAAACTATACAGGGTCAACTCAGTCAACCTAGTATAACTGGTTGACCAAAAGGAAATAAGGCTTGCAAAAGGAGGATAATGATGTAATAAATGTCTAAAATGGTAAAATAGAGAAGAAAAAGATTAGGTTAAATGGTTTTATTATAAAATTGTGTGTATTTTAAGTGGAAAAAGAGACAACAATCTTATGAAACACCAATGGTCTACCCACCCCTTTCCCAGTGCACCCATTAAGGCATGCACTTGAAGAGATCGAGAATCAAGGGTTCCTACAAGATACAAAGTGTCATTATTTTATAAAAGTTTGAAAATATTATGTGTATACATATGCCCCACTCTAAGCTCATCATGTGTCATTTGAGTATAACATGGAATGGTTCTTTGATAAATAGAACATGATAACACATAATGTTGATGCTAAGTAAAGTGTAGTAAGCAGCAAATAAGATAAATGAAAGGATAGAATTGAAAAATACATGCCTTAACTTACCTTAGTATTTTAGATAAATAAATAGACTATAAGATAAACTTAAGGCATGTAATGTGAAGAACGTTAAGCAAACCTATATAATTTAGTGTAAAAAAATTGAAATTTTTGGAATGTAGGCATATAGTAGTGGAAAAGATGTGTTAGTGAAGATAAAGATATGAAGTTTTTTAGAAAAATTGGCAAATTAGGATTAAGGCTAGAATAAAAATATTGATGGAAAATGAAAGACAAAATGATGGAAAATAAATGACAAATTATTTGAAAATGAAAGACAAATAATTGGAAAACATAGTAAATCATGTTGAAAAGCATGTAAAACATAAATGGCAAAAAAGAATCTAGAACATTCTAAATCACATTTGGGGGAAAAATCAATAAAAAATTGGGTGAATTTTTACATGTAATTGAAAAATAATAATATGAAAGTGAAAGAGAAATGAAGTAAGCATAAAATATACTAAATCAAGCTGGGAAGCATGTCAATGATGTGTAACTTCATTATCAATCAAATCTTATCTCATATTTGACATATGTAATTTTGATGGTGACTTGGATTATTGAAAAAATTTATGAAGAATGTTAGGTCCTATCCACGATCTTCTAAATTAACTCATAAAGAGAACACTACTAGAGTGGAATAAATAGTAAAAATTAGGTAATAAAGGTGTGGGTAATAAGAAGGAAAAGGTGGTAATTTGTGAGGAATGTCAGGTCCTATCTATGGTCTTACAAAGCAACTCACAAATGAAATTCTAAGGGGAGTGATCAGTAAACAAAATAATATTTCTCAAGAAGAAATATGAAGGATATAGGGAATGAAAAAGGGAATGTAAAAATCATAACTTAGGCATATTATGAGAATACCTTAGGAGGTAAGAGGCATAGTAAGGATATGAGAAGACACTAAGTGACTAGTGACCATCACTATACAAAAGAAACCTATTTGCTATAGACACAAAGATTTATAGGCAAATAGGTATGATACTAAGATAAATTCATGAAGGTATATTGGTAAAATAAAATTAAAATGGACCTACCTTCTGATGACATTTTCCCCATTCCTTAGGACCCCTTACAGAGCCATCAGTGTACTGTGAAGAATGGGTACTTGCATGAGAAAGTAGGTAACACTAAAATAATTTATTTTATTCTTCTCTTCTAATCTACTAGCCTACCATACCCCAAAGGACCTTAACTCTATTGTGAGGCCAATTATGGAGTTTGAGATTTGAATAGAAGAAGGATATGTGATTGGAATCACATCTTTTAGTGTGATTTGACTTTTAATATTTTGGAATATTTTTTCCTTTTGATATCATTACCTTTTTTGTAATTATTTGGATTTTAAATGGTTTTTTAAGTCTTTTTAAGATTCCTCCTCCATATGACTTGGAATGAACAATCATGAGAGATGAAGTGATACACACAAATGAGATTTAGGCTAAGGCTAAAATAATCTAAGTAACCAAAGACAAAGACTAATTAGGACACTTACACTTAATAATGAACCATCATGTGATCTCAAGTCTCAACCATGTATATGCTTAGTTTGTGAAAAGGGGAGAAGGGAAAAAGGAGATCCAAAGGTGGACTAGTGAAAAGGTGATAATAATGAGATTAATTGTTTACTAATTGATCACATGATGAAAGGAATGACTAAAGGAACTAGGTTTGTATAACCAAGTCATAATGATAATTAGCCATGAAAAATAGAGATAAGAAAGTAAACAATCATGAAGAGAGAAATAAAGTGAGTTTTTAAGAAAGAAACTCAAGAAATAAAGATAAATCAATGATAAATAAGACGTTCATAGAAAAATATAAGTAAAAACATAATCAATATAGAGTGCAAAAATAAAGTCATCATGTAAGATAAAGGGGAAAATGATCATAAAGATACTAAGGCAAACAATGATAGAAAAAAGAAAAAAATGAAAACAAATGACAAATGTAATGTGTAAGAAAACCAAAGAACCCAAAGGTAAAAAAATGATGATCCTTAATCAATTGAAACTAAAATAATAAAAATACATAAAAAACAAAGAAACAAAAGACAAAAAGAATAATTAAGATCTATGCTAACATCTCTATCAAAGATGAGCATGTGAAATACAAGTCTATACATCTATAAAGGTTTCATAAAGCTATATTTATTTGTTATTATGCATTGGATAATAAGAGTAGGCATCACAAGGTTCCCCAATGGGTAAGTTGATGTAGGGATGGGCATCGCAAGATGCCCCAAAGTCTGAAGGGACATGTAGATGGGAATCATAAGATGCCCCAATATGTGAGGTGGAGTGAGGTAACATTGAACCATTAAAATGATTTGCATTAGGTTGGTAGGAATATTTGGAGATAGGTAAATGTGTTGGTTTGTTATATTTTAAGGATGTTGAATGTGATATATGATTTGTAGGAGAGGTATGAAGAGGTAAATAAGGACCATGTATGATATGCTTTGTAGTAGGCATTTAAACTAGGTACTCCTTTGTTTTATGTGACTTAAGAGGTTGAGGTTCAATGGATGTAATACTATGTTTAAATTTATTCATTTTATCTATCATTTCCTTATTGGTGTAGAAAGAAGGATCAACTGTGGTTTGAAAAAATTTAGTGGATGAGGTGTAGGTATGGGATGATTATTGTTGATCATTAGGTAGTATATGTTGATGTGATTGTTGTTCTTGAGATTGATGTTTATAAACTTGAAGATAATATTGATAATCTAGTTTCATGAGAATATTGAGATTGAAATGTGGACCAAAGAAGGAATATAGAAGAAATTAGTGAAGATCATCACAAGACTTATGAGAATGACATATAGAAGCATGCCACCAATAAAAATTATCTAGATTGTACCGTTTTGGATGAGGTTTGGAAGAATCAAAGTTATGAGACAATGATTGGAAAGGTTCTTTAGTAGCTATTTGAGATGGCTCAAATTGAGTCATAATAAAGTCTTTCCTTTTTGTTTGGTCTAAGGCTTCTTCTAAAGTTTTAGGTGAAAAGATTTGAAATTTGTATTGAAGGGGAGGTTTAAGAGTAGTAATAAATAGTTTTAAAATATTATCATCATTCATGTTATGGTCCACTTTGTGAGTGAGATAATTCTATAGTTTGATGAAATCATGAGTAGATTCATTAGGAATTTGTTTGGCATTGATGAAATGGCTGAGGTAATTTTTAGGAAGGTCATCATGTTGAAATTCCTTCACTAGAGCATTAACTAAATCCTCTAGTTGTGAGATGGAATGTCTAGGAATTTAGTTTTACCATTCAAGTGAATTACCAACAAAAATTTTGTCTAAGATATTTGTGGTAGTGAAGGTGCTAGTTTGAAACCATTCCTAATAGATATTACCAAAAGACTTAAGAAAGATAGTAGGGTCCTTAGTCCCATTATATGTGATAGCTGGATAAATGTTTCCAATATCTATAAATGCAATGAATGGGGATAAAGGTTCATTTTGAAGATGTTAAAGCATTTTGTTAGTCATTGGAGATTGAGGAACGATATTACCATTGGAATCTCTATGAGGATGGGGAACAAATTTTTGATTTGGTTGAGACATGATGACTTGAGGTGGTTAACTAATCATGTTGCATAAATGTTATTGCATGTTCATCATGTGAGGTTGATTGGTTGTTTTCATAATGTTAATTTGATGTATGACTTGTGCAATAAGTTTAATTATATCAATAGGTGGGTTTGAAGGTGGGGTATTGGTGTTTTTAGGAAGAGGATTGGTAGTGTTGATGGGGGGAGGATTTTTCAGGGTGGAGGATTCCCAACATTAATGTTAGTTGTCTTAAGTGTGGTAGAAGACAAAGGAAGCTTGGTAAATCCACCATTGTTGGTAGGAGTATAAATAGTATTATCATCAAGGTTTTTGAATAATTGGGAATCGTCTAGATTATCAATTTGATTGGTTTTAACCATGTTATTGTGGGAAGTGATAATGCTAGGTGCTCTTGTTATGGGTGTAACAAGATGATTCTGAACATTGGTTGTAAGAGGTGGAACATAATGTGAGGTTCCAACATTTTATGTAGATGGTTTAATGAGTTTACAACTTATAGGTTTATAAGGTTTAAAAGTGGTATAAGGTATATAATTGTTATGGTTTGGAATTTGTTTAATAGGATTCTCTGGATCTACTATATATGGGGTAGATTGAGATTGAGAAGTTTTTGATGAAGAGTTGCACCATAAATATTCATCTTATATGGTGGATAGGTAGGGTAGGAGAGAAAAACCCATGCATATTATGAATGGGTTGAAAATATGAATAAAGAATTTGATAAGAGGCTTCATTATGATTGGAAAGAAATGAACAAAATGATAACAAGGAAAAATAGTAAATGAGATCAACAAATAGAGAAGGTATAAAATAGTATAGGTTTGATTATATCAACATAGCATAGGAAACATGGTCTAAAAATAGTATTGGGTCAACTAAGTTGTCTTAGTATAATAGATATAGGTTAGAAAAGTGTATAGGGTTGACTATGTCAACCTAGTATATAAAATAGGGTCTAGAAGTTGATGAAATAGGAATATAGGGTCAACTAGGTTGACCCAATTCTATATTTTGGGTAGAAAGTAAGCATGAAAAGATATAGGGTTTATTGGGTGACCCATTATTATAAATATTTGAAACCTATAATGATAAAATAAAAAAAAGTGAACAAATCCTGCAAGGGTTAGTTTACATTAGGTTCACTAGAATGTATGTAATCAAAAATGCATCATGTTTATAAATCAATCCTGGCTCAGAGAAGATAGAGCATACCTACACATCTAATTGGGAATACATTTGTTAAGTGGGAGCATGACCAATATGGGGATCCACTAGACCTGATTAGGGGATCACTTGTCATAATACACCATGCTAAGAAGGGTTATAAATCCTATAGTCTAACACAATCATGAAATAACCCTAAAAGAGTCATAGGTTTAATATTTCACTCTATTCTAATAAATAAGAAAGTAAATATAATCTAGTGCACACCAAAGCTTATGACATAAAGTGGGGGTTAGAAATAAAACAAAACTAAACATACATAAAAGACATATACTCACACCAATGTCTATAGAATCCTAATGTATAGAAGAGAAGCACAACTACATTATCTATCTACTTTTATAAAGGATAAATAAAGTTAGGAATACTTACCTTTGAAAATGAACCCACAAAGCCTCAATCTCTCCCTTGCCCAAGTTTATTTTCAAGAGATTGTTGTGGTAAGTAAGGATAAAAAATATAAATCAGCTTTAGGCTACACAACCTATCTATGCATCTAAAATACTTCTCTATATGAAAAAGATCCATATTTCCAAATAAAGTATGGAACCTTAAGCTTAATTCCTCAAGTAGAATGGTCAATAAGTAGATGTTCATTCACACTTATTATTCTTTTATTATCTATTATCAAATGGATGGAAATGAACTTATATATATAAGTGGATCTTTCCCTAAGTCCTTCTATAAATGTTGGTTATACAGGGTCAACCCAATTGACCATGTATGTTTTTGATCAATTATTCATTATGTCCTGAGCTAGGTCAGCTAAGGGATAACATAAATCTCAAGTAAAAAATATTACAAAATAGTAAAAAGTCACCCCAATCAACCCTACACAGTAATCAGAGGTTTAAAATTATAAAAATTCAACCCACTCAACCTAGTACAACTGACTGACCAAAAGGAGATAAGGCAAGGAAAAGAAGGATAAAGATGTAAAAAATATTTGGAATGGGTACAAAAGAGAAGAAAAATATTAGGATAAATGGTTTTAGGAGATAAGTGTGTAGATGGAAAGTGTAAAAAGGGACAATAATCTTATGAAACACCAATAGTCTACCCACCCCTTTCCTGGTGCACCCCTTAAGGCTTGCACTCAGAGAGATTGAGACTTGATGGGTTCCTATAACATATAAAGTGTTAGTATTTGATAAAAGTTTTAAAATATTATCTGTATATAGAAGGCACTTGATTCTAGACATAAATGTGATCTAATTGGTATAAAACACAAAACAAAAGGCACTTTGAAGAGAGATTGATTATATAAAACCAAGGCACAAACAATAAAGTTTATAAACTTCAGTAATGAATTAACCTAAGTTACGCAACCTAAAAGAGAAATATATATTTATCAACTTCATGAGTTGAGGCCTAAATAGAAATCAATCAATATTTGAATCCAAACTTGTAAAATTTAATAAATGATGCAACTAAGGTAAACTAGGATTTAGTGACCAACAAGCTAGGTGAATTTTAACATCATGACTATGATAAACAAAGATCCAACAAGGCTCAAATTATAGGTTGAAAACATTGATAATTGAGACATAAGACAAGACAAGTCTTTTGAAATAATTTGGGTAGTGTAACGGCATTACCATTCCCAAAATATGTGACAATGGTATGTTTCAAGACTTTTTAAGACATGAAACTTGAATTGATTTGTGCAGTGTAACATTACCCCTTTTAATCAAGTGATACACCCAATATTTTGACATAAAAGTTTACTAATTTTAAAATCAATGTGTCAAATAGATGACATAATTCCTCCTCACATAATGGAGAAATATTGGACATAAGACCCATTCATGATATGGTTTTAACAACAAGTTTTAGTTCTAACACACCAAGTAATAACAAGAATAAATGATAAAAATACAACTAAGTATATCATCCTAAATCCTATAAAGTTGTGGAAAAGTGGGGTTGACTAAAACTTATAAGTTTTCGATCATCATTATTGATCCCATGTGTACAAACTTTTATATTTGCACACAAGAAAAATAACATGTCAATTAAGTTCACATCAATTGGCTTCTTCTGAAAAGGTCTTATTCTTTTCATAACCACTATATCCATCAATTAGTTAGTGTAGTATGATGTCCAAATCGATCATATGTCCTAGGCTAGTTTTCCACTAACAAAAATGGTTTAACCACTCAAACCATCATCCTAGTGGGGCATGTTTCAATGAATTTTAGATTATATTTTGAAAAAGGAAGAAGAAGAAATTAAATATTGGTATGGTTGAAAAACCTATTTTATTGTGCATGAATTAAATTATATGATTGTGAATAACTCTTCTTTGGATTGGGAGGATGACCTACAAATAAAACAATGCTAAAGCAAATGGTTGGTTAGATAGATAGATGGGTGGATTTGGTAGCACTAGCTAGATCCTAGAAGCAAGAGATTCCTTGAGGGATGTCAACCTACACATTTTTTAACAATCAAGTTTAGAAAATAGGAGATAAAGTACTTGCATCAATAATCAAAAGATACTAAAATTGAACACAAGAAATGCTTGATAAAGAAATAGACTAGAAAATGACTAATATAAAAATAAGCAAGCCAATACTAATGCTAAATGAGTCAAGTGTGTTTCATAAAATAAGAAAGTGGTATATGAATAGGCAAGGACACAAAATCCTAGATTTGGTTGAGGGTAAGAGGGTGAAAATAACTTGTTATTATTTTCTACCATAGTGACTATCGGTGTTTGAGGTAACCATCATTAGTTGAGGTGACCATCAGTAGTTGAGGTAACTGTTGGTGATTGAGGAAACCATCGATGGTTGGATAAACTATTGGAAATCAGGTTGGCCATTGGTGGTTATTATGTGTAGGTTATGGGTAGTAAATACTTATTGATGAGATTCTAGAAAGTAATTATAGGAAATGGGTTTATGCTAGGCTGATTAGAAAATGAAAATAAAGTAATTGAATAATGAAAACCAAATACTTAGCTTGAAAAATATTGACCAGATGAGTGGTTGAAGTGGTTGGATCATTGGTAGAGTCTAGTGTGATTTCAGTAGAGTAACGGTATTTGGCTGTCAACTGAGGGGTAGTGGCAAGTTGGCTATCTATCATGATGTCAAGATAATTGGATTGTTAGAAGACCACCTATAAAATAATCTCTAGATGCAAAAGCTCTTGATAGTTATGGATCTATTTCACCTCCTAATCCTCTCTTCTTATAGGCAAGGAAGGATAGGTGTAATAGGATATTAACTGGGATTTATAATCATAATCCATGCATGCAATGGCTCACACACATATTTAGATGAGTTATTTTTGAAAAAGCAAGGCATAGTTGATTTGGTTATTTAGTTGGTTTGGTGATGTAACCCTGACTATCGGTGGTTGAGCTAACCATCGATGGTCATCTTGACTATCGATAGTCAAGGGCCAAGGTAAAAAGATGGTTAAAGGGTGGGCTTAGTCAGTTGGTCAAATTGATCATGGTCAAGATCAATTAGGTGTCAAAGGGTCAAATTGGTCCTAAGGGGATCCTAAAGTGATATATGGGAATTATGACATTCAAAATTATCATATATGGATTGTTGATGTCTAAATTTTTCCCTTTTTTGTAATGTTTTTTGTATAAACAACTAAAAAACAAAAATAGATTGTAGGTTGAAGGTCAGGTTGTCCAAAGTATGGAAGAAGGTGTTTCCCCTCAAATCGAGAGTTGATGAGGTAAAACAAAATTAGGTATAGGTTTGGTAAGTGGGTGAGTGGATGATAAAATGGGTGGATGATATGTTAGATGCTAAAGCATAAAAACATAAAAAAAGTGCAACAAAAAGTGTGATAGCCAAGATCATGCATTAACTAGGCTTCTATAATTGATAAAAATAAAGATCAGTTTTAGGAAGATAAGTGATAAGTGGACTGTGTGATCATAATTAGGCATGGCAGTTAGGTACACTCATAAACACAAGTATCTTAGGTAATATATATGTTTCTATGGGTATCTAAGGTAGGAAGTGTTCTCATGGAAAACACAAACTGATCAAGTGTCATGGCTATCTAAGGTAGGAATTTTTTTTGAGAAGACACAAGTGGGTCAAGTATGTGAGAGGTGGTGCTAGTTTAAAAAAGTGGTTAACATGGTAACATTATCAATTGGCTCAAAGGACCAAGAAAAATTCATTGTAAAACATGCATTATTTGGGCCAAAATAGACTAATAGCAAGATGATGAGGTGGTCAGGGTGGGAAAAAAATGTAGTCTCTATGGGTGGGTGGTTTGATCTGGGTTTTCTCTAAAAGGGATGCTCAAAGTAAGAAAAAAAAGTATAGTATCCTAACTATCAATGGTTAGGGTACTTAACGTCGACCATTGGTGATCACCGTAACCTTCAATAGTTAGGTAAAATCCCTAAAAGATATGAAGGTAAAAAAGTGAAATGCCCTTGTCTTTGTTTATTTGAACTTTTTGACTTTGGAGCTTTGGTTTATGGTGTGGTTGGGTGAAATTTATTAATAGTAAGTGCTTGCTAGTGAGGTTGATTGGTGAGTGAACTAAGGGGATAGAGATTGATAGAGTTTGACCTAGTCAAGATGTATCAAAAATGTGGATGAGGACATGTAGGGGGTCCCTAGATTCCTCCTTGATGGTAGTCATGGAATGAGGTAGGGGTTGTTATTCAAATTTCTAGAGTAGTTTATTTTTGTAACTATAAATGGTTTGTAATTAGTAACTTGATTGTTAGGGGTAAACTTGGGTTTTGCTTGGTTATTCCCTAGGTAGGGTTTTATTTGATTTTGGTAAAATGGGTGGGTGATTTCCAAATTAGGGAGGGTAGGATATTTAAGGATAGGTTGGGGTAGGAATGGGTGAAAGTTATTATTAGATGTTATTTAAGGTGGTTGGTTTTAGATGGGCTAGGTTTTGGGAATTTCTTGTTGTTGTCACACTTAGTGACTGCTAGTGGTCACCCCAACCATTGATAGTGAACAACCAAGGGAAAAACCCTTACCTAACCATCGATGGTGATCACAACTACTGATGGTAAATATTTTTGAGGTTGAGGTTAAGGTTAAGATGATTGATAAGCTAGAATAGTTCAAATGTGTGTATCTAGGTGTAAGTAGTATTTTAAGGGGTTTAATGGGTAATTTTAATAAGTGAAGATTTAGAGTTAGATGGGTTTAAATGTTAGGTTTGGTGGGTGTATTAGGTAATGTTAATATGTAAAAGTAGTATAGAGGATTAAGTTATGTCTACTAATGAATTGTGCAAGCATGGGAGCATATACATATGCATTATCAGGTGATGTGTATATTCATAGAGATTCACTAGGGAATGACCCCAATGGATTAGGTTCATATGGATAAGGTTAGTCTAGGAGTGATGTGACACTACCAACACATGTTGTGTGATGCATCTATAATTATGGCCCTCATAGAGAGATGGGATCCAACCATGAACACCTTCATATTACCCATTAGTGAGATGACTATCCTACTAAAGGATGCCTATAGGATCACTTGGCTACCCCTATAGGGTGATTTGATATATCATATTAAGAGGGAAGAGAGAGATGATTTATTATAGCCAATGTATGGAGATGACCATGATCATGTTAGATGGCATGCTAGGGGTTTTATCTACTCCATGCTATATCAGAAGGTGATATGTGAGAGGAGACTTATGACTATGATGATGATGGTAGTGTCATGTTTTTCCCTTACTAATTGAAGCAAAGGGAGGTTCCCATACTTGTTACTGGGGGTGTTGGTTGAGATGTTGGGGTGGATAGTGTTTGGAGGGGTACATATGCTTTTGGTGTAGATATAGAGGGAGTTGTGGGGTTTCAAGGCCTATAGGAGATATGGCATTAGTGTTAGTCTAGTTATACATTTCTAGGATTATGACCACATCTAAGTGTTAAGGCTAGTGGGGCTACCATGGATGGGATACACTCAGATAGACTTCTTGGTGGGTTACATGTGGTGGAGATTTAAATTTTCCACTTTAGGATAGGTTGGAAGGGCTCATAATGTAGATTGGTTCAAGGGTACACTAGGTGTACTGGTGATTGATGATATTATTTGGAGACCATATGATGGGTTCCTAGAGTGAGCTAGCTATAAGAGGCACAATCTATCCTTATAGATTTATAGGTGGATCTTTGAATAGAAGGAGGAATAGGTAGATATCATCTCATTTGATAGGGTTTGGAGATAGTTCAGCTTGGTTTAGGGGATCTTGGGTCCATTCCTAAGATATAAATTTGAGGATACAAATATCCTTTTCCCAGACCCACTATCAATGTAGACATTGCTTGATCATGAGGAGTTGCCTATGAGGCCATCAATTGATGATGCAAGTTTTCTAGATAAGTATGCTGCATGATACTAAGCTCTATATGTAGCAATAGATTTTGGTGGAGATGATGGTGACATGAGGTAGATAGATGTGGACCCAACTAGTAGAGGGGGCCAAAGGGCATAGGTATAGGGAGGTGCCCTAGATGTACATGTAGGAGTGGCACTAGCCACAATACAAGCATAGGTCATAGAACTATAGGGTCAGGTAACTCCCTTATAGGGTTAGATGGCTACACTTATATGTGATAGGGACTAGGATAGAGCTTCACTAGCCTTATTTACACATGAGAGAGACTCCTTAAGATAAAGAGGAGGAAGATCCATAACATATATATGACCTCCAAGCACCATCCCCATGGCATAATACCTAACCATAGTGGAGGACTTATAGTACAACAAAGCCATAATCTTGAGGTGGTGTCTTGATGAGCTTTGATGGGGTGAGTACAGAGTGAGTTTGTCAGGTGGTACCAACATGGCAACACCAAGTCAATGGGTTTCATTTGTAGGTGGATAGATAGGTACTTTAGGGGGTAATCACTAATACCTAGTGGTTCTCAAAGAGACAGTAGTACCCTAGGGGTATAATTATGATATAGTTTGGATATATTATATGTTGTTGTATATCATTTTGATATTGGCCTACAAGCTAATACGGTGAGATGTATATTTTGAGAGAGATATACATGTATATTGGTGTATACATTATGATGTTAGACACATGATTTATATATATTATCCTTGTTTATTTCTCATGGTTTATGGTTTGCTTTGATGTTTATGGATGATGTTTATAATGAATATGATCATGCTATATTAATTATGCTTACATTATGGATATTAGATACTAACTAAGACTCATCTTGCTAGGCATGTGATAGATTTTATTTATGTTTATGCTTTATGACATGTATGTTTATGACATGCTAAATTTTAATGAGTATATGCTTCATTATTTAGAGTTAGACATGTGGTGAAAATGGTTAATTACTTTATTTCTCATGGATTCTTGACTTTGACATGATTATGGATATGCTAATTATGTATGTTTTTTATTATGATATATGTTTATGTATGGTGTTTATGATTATGGTTATTGTTATTTTTCTAGAGGGGGAGCACATAAAGTAAGTTAAATAATAACACTAGACTTGAGAACAAAGGATATAATCAAGAAACAAACATCTTAGTGAATATATCAACTAGTCATGATAGGACAAGAAGATGGCATGATGCTTTTTATTTGACAAGGACTAAAATAAAACCGAAGTTAGATTGGCTTAAAGAACATAAGCTATTTGAATGCATCACATTAGCATTCGTTAGTTGGTTAAAAACATGTTTTGATCACATAATGTTAAGTGAGCTCAGAATCCCTTGTTTATAGTGTATAAAGGGGATATGGATGAAAATGGAACCTTCTTATGAGAATAACATGCCTCTTCTATAAGTTTTCAAATATTCAATATAAACAAGTCTATATCATACAAAGTGTATACTGATTGATGCGAGAAGTCTACTCATGAGAGCTGATTATGGTTTTCAATATTATTTTGCTTATGAGAGCCGATTATAGCTTTCAAAAATTCTTTTGATTTTTATATTGATTGAAAATGGTTTTTTTTAATTTGCTTAGGAGGGTTGGGGAAGTTGATCAATGTGGGAATCTTCCAAGAAATTGCTTGTTTTGACAAATGCCCTACTCAACCATCCTTGGAGGGAGTGATCTAAGTTTGTGTGCTTATTTTAATGACTTTGATGGCTATCCTTTAAGGGATTATTACACCTTACTTGGAGCAATTTAAAATATGTTTTAAACAACTATCCTTCAAGGGACCATTCTATAAATGCTGGGAATGACCCATGGTTTTTATTGGTAGAGATTTTGATTTTTTTTGCTTTGGTTGATTTTGTTTGACATAGACATGCTTATGTAGGCTTAAGGATTCACTTTTATGAATATAACACTAAAATCACAATAAGGTTGATTAGGCATAAAGAGGTTTAGGTGATAACTATAATGGGAATCCATCTTGAAAAGGGGTAGAATGTACCATAAGAATCATGCCATGGGTAGAGCCATGGTACCCATTGCTCAAGATTAGGCTATGATTGTGATGAATAATCACATGATTTAGTTTTAATCAGTTGTCCCTAAAATAAGGAGATGAATTTGGTTTGTAAGCAAGGGATAATCTTAAGTTAGACAGAAGGTGAGGTTGATCATTTTTAACAAAATAAAGGACATAGATAGAAAGTATTGATAGGCTCAAGTTCTAGGTTTCATTCAAGAGAGGAAAATTAATAAGATCTTGATCCATACTTGTGAGTTATGATATAAGGTCTAAGACAATTGAAGTCAAACTTGCCCCTCTTGTTTTTCTCCATATTGGTGACAAGTTGATTTTTCTTTAGGATGAGGTCTCTAATGTTGAATTCTTGCACTCTAAGGTGCTTTTTATAGGCACATTTGACATGTTCTTGATAGACATGAAGATGGGTAAGGGAAGCCAAGTGACACTCATCAAGTATCTCAAGCTAGGCTAAATGGTGATGATGATAATCATCCTCAGTAATTAGATCTTGTAGAGATATGTGAAGAGATGGGATTTAGACTTCAAGAGGCAAGACAACCTTGGCTCCAAAAATAAGAGAGAATGGGGTAGCACCTATAGGTGTTCAGATGCTAGTGTAATATGCCCATAATATGAAGGGGATGTGTAAATGTTAGTCCTAAATAGATTTATTGACCATTTCAATGAGCATATTGTTAAGAGTTTTATTAGAGGCTTCTACTTGTCTATTTACTTGAGGGTGATAGGGTGAGGAAAAACTTAACTTAATACCAAATGCATCATAAAGACCTTGGACTTGCTTGTTTTTCAAATATGTACCATTATTAGTGATAATATTTTGAGGAACACTGAAGTGGTAGATTATGTGATGGTTGATAAAGTTGACAGTCTTTTCTACTTTGGTTGAGACTAGAGGGATAGCCTCTACCCATTTGTTAAAATACTCAATCTCAGTGATGATAGAATAGTGTCTCTACAAATAATGGGGATTAATTTCACTAATAATGTTGGGAGCTCATTGAGAGAAGGGCCAAAAATTGGTGGAAATTTGAAGACTATGGCTAAGTTCATGATGCAGATTGGCATGTTGTTGACAATTAATACACTTCTTTACATAATCACAATAGTATTGGTTGAGGGTAGGCCAGTAATAGCTAAGGGAAAAAATGCATCTAGCTAGGGTGAGGTCACTAAAGTATCCCCCATAGATCTCAAGATGCATCTCCTTGATAGCGTGGGAGGTTTTGTGAATGCATAGGCAATGGAAAAGGAGGTCATCAAAGTCATGATTGTAAAGTGTCCATCCCATAATGGTATAACATGAAGTACTCTAGATAAATGCTCTTTGAGAATTCTTAGAAAGACTAGAAGAAATGATGGTAAGGTTGAGGTAGTCTAAGGTCTACTGATACCAAAGATCGGGTTGGGTCTCTTATACATTGAAGATGGTGGGAGAATATAGTTTAACATAGGAAGGTTGGGTAAGTCTATGGATAATAATAGATAGCTTAGAGTTAGAGGGTGTAGATAGGATTTAAGAGGTGAGGGAATCAATGGTATTAGTGAACTTGTTGGTAGATTTGGGGTTGATTGGATGTGGTAGTATTCAAATGATGCTAAGATTTTTTCAAATAGTTATTTGTATTATTGTAAAACATCATTCTTACACTAGTAAGAGTCATTAATTTGATTGACCATAAGTTGGGAGTCACCAAATATGTTGATCATTTTGACTCCCAAGGCTAAAACAATTTGAGGGCCTATTACTAGGGCTTCGTACTCAGCCATATTATTAGTATATTCAAAATCAAGCTTGAAAGATAAAGGAAGAGGTTCACCATCAAAGGAAATAAGGATGATATCAGCTCTAACACATCATTGACACTTTGATCCATCAAAGAACATGATAACTTGATAGGTGAAGTTTGATTGAGAAAGGGTCATGATGGACTCATTGGGGAACTCAAAAAGAAGATGTTAGTTTTCTACTAATGGTGCTTCAGCTAATTATTCAAAAATAACTTCCCTTTAGTTGACTTTTGTTGAAGGAAATCAAGGTCTAACTTTTCTAAAAGTATGATCCACTTGGCCATATGTTGGTTTTGGTATGGCTTGGAGTGCATATACTTGAGTGGTTTGATATTGGATATGACACAGGTTTTGTAGTTCAGAAGGTACTGGTGAAGTTTGGTGTCCATGAAGACTAAATCTAAGCAAAGTTTCTCTATATGAATATACCAAGTCTTGTACTCTACAAGCATGTGACTGATGTAGTAGACAACTTGATATTTGTGTTTTTATCTTGTTAAATAAGCATTTACCCTAGGGAGTGGTGGATAGTGGAGATATAAAGTTTGGTTTGAGAGCTAGGAGATAAAGTAATGAATGGATTATAGCTTCCCCTAAAAACTATGTAGTTTCTTGAAGTTGATTGGAGGAAGTATGTTGAGGATGGCTTTGATTTTGGTGGGATCAAATTCAATCCCTCAAAGGGAAATGATAAATCCAAGGAACTTTCCTGATAAGACCCTAATAATGTATTTCTTGGGGTTAAGGTGGATGTGGTAATGGATGAGGCACTCAAAGATAATCTTGAGAATGACCAAATGACATTTATGATATTTGGATTTCTTAGGAAGGTCATCTACATAGTCTTCGATAATCTTGTGGATAAGGTCATGGAAGATGTAAGTCATGGCATGTTGACAGGTTCCACCCATGTTATTTAGTCCAAAAGGCATGACTTTGTGATATACGAATTTTGCTCAAGAGAGGATGGTTAGTGTGGGGTTAGTTTCAAAATGAAAACAAAATGAAAGAAACACACTAACTAGGATAACATCTCTAGGCATATACACTAGGGAGAGCTTAGTTAAGTAATATGAATAAAACACACAACTAAAATGCAAAATAAAATTTCTTTTACCTTCTTTGGATGCTCCAAAATGCTTATTGTAGTGGCTTAGAATCAATTTGGCATGGTAACACTAATTTCTTGAAGCTTTGTAATTAATTATGCATTATAACTTTGCATAATCATGTGTTTTGAAGATATTTGAGCATAATAACTTTACACCAAAATAGCTTAGAAATGATGTTCATGGCCTCTCTATTTATAGATTTTTGAGAATGTCTAGAATCAATCTAAACCATCCATCTCAAGATTGAGATGTGTGGCTAAGGATTAATCTAGTTTTGAAACTAAAATTGATAAATAGGATCATTGATATTTGGGATAGAGGAACAATTAAGAGGCATGGAGGGCTTTGAAGAGGCATAGGAGGCACGAATCCTAATATTTGTGGAATTTATGGCCTAGGGATGCCTTCCTAAGAAATGAGGTCACCTAGTGATGCAGATATTCCATATTCATTTCCAAAATGCAGTTTTTAACAAGTTTCCATGGAATTATTAATTAGGCCTTGATTTGGGTTAATTAGATCTTAAGCATGTTTAAGTACTTTGTGCATAAATTACTCAAATTGATCAAAATGCCTTGTTATTGGTTCAAAATTTGACTGGATTAGAATTGGAAGGCAATGTTAGATGCATTGGATCCATTATCCCATTTAGGATATTATCAACAAAAAATAACAAAGGCATGTGTCTTGTGTAAGATATTTAATAGGAAAGAGCAATCTAGAGCACCTAGGTGCAAAATTGGTATTTTGACTTAGAATGATCTGATCAAAGTTAGCTAGTCCATAAATTGCATTACCTAATTTAGGGATACCTTAGCCAAAATTGGCATTTGAATATGTTAGTTTCACATTATTTATCTTGCTTTAGTGTTTTTAGGCCAAATTGTGCATTTTGGGTAGAAATTGGCCAAAAGCCTGATTTAAGGTTATAAGTGGCCAGATTTAGGTGTCTATAGTTTACCCCTATTTGGGAAGGCATTTTAATCTATAAGCATAGTAACATCTTCTTAAAGAATGAAAATGTCCTGTATGCCTACAAATATAATGATGATAAACTAACTATATGATGTCCCCTCAAGGAAACGATTAGCATAAGTAAGTCAGCAAATGGTCCCTTAAAAAGAAAGAAAGAAAATGAGGGGACCAAAGAAAGGAAAGATGATGGGGTGAAAACACAATGATATTGAAAAAGTAGTCAAAGTCATTGAGAATGTAAGTGGGATGGTGTATAATGGTTTGCCTAAAGGTAGTTATAAGCATTGTACCTTAATAGTGGTAACATGGTATGATAACACAATGATTTGCCCAAAGGTGGTTATAATCATGGAGAAGATGGAGTTTCCCTAGTTAGGATAGACAAACAAGATAATAGCATGCCCCTATATGGGGAGAAAAAGGGAAGTGCTTACAACACAATGATTTACCCAAAGGAGGTTATAATCATTGAGAAATGTAGGTGGGATGGTGTGCAATGATTTGCCTATAAATAGTTATAATCATTGGACCCTGATTATGGCAAACATGATAAACTTGGTTGAGGATGATGATAATGTAATACAGAGGGTAATGATGAATTAGAACAACCTAATAGTAGGGAGATGCTCATTTGAACTAATATAAATGTTGAAATTCTTTTATGGTTAATTACTCTATTTGGGATATGATTAGGATGGAATCGAGATGTTGGTGCCAAAGAGATGCCACCATTGTTGAATATAATTTTTGAAGCTTAGGTTTGTTATATCACATATTAGTATGCATCATGGTATAAAATCATGAGGACTTGGCCAAAATATTCATAAGTACTAACTCTTATAATCCAATACATAATAAAAAATAATGCACCAGTGATAGAAACCATAATGACAACGTAAAGATATAAATATGGATGGATTTGAGTATAAGTGTGGGCAAGGAATCACCCAATGAACACACATAAAATGAATCAAGGCAACAATTCTAAAAGCAAACAAATAAGCACACAAACAAAATAATAAAGAAATAAATAAAAAAACACTCAAAATAAGCCATACAAATAGTGCCCCTAAAAAATAGGTGACAACTTTAACAAACAAATAAAATGGGGAAAATAGAAGAAAAGGAAGTGGGTGGCTAATGATAATGGAATGTGTAATGGTGGGGAAATAAATGAAGATCAGGACTTTTAGTTACATGTAATGTTGTTGATGTTGGATTCAACATAACTTTTGTTGTGGCAGGGCTGAAGACTTATTCTCTCAATAGGACCAACAATTTTTGTTGTTGTTTGATCTTAAGAGTAGCTACCATCTGATTAGGCTGTAGATAGGAAGTTATTTTGATTTTATCTTTGATTTTGTCTTCATCAAGAAGTGAAGAAATGTTTTGCTCAGCTATTGGTGCCTTAAAGAGGTTTTCACCAATGAAGTTCTCTTGATTGTCCTGTAGTGCCTCCACAAAGGTTTCACTAAGGAATGTTGACTTTTGAATTTGATTGTCTTCTAGCACTTCTGAAAAAGTTTCACTAAAATATAATAAGTTTTGACTTTTATTGTCCCTTAGCACCTCCAAAAAGGTTTCACTAGGAGAGAGTTCTTATACTACATGAATGTGGTCTTGGCCTCCTTTTTCTTCTTCAACTACTATGTCACCATGTATGTAGTTCAACAAAGTGTGATTCTATCAATCCCAATTGACACTTCTAGGAGATGGAATGTTATTGATATGGCTATTTTAGTTGATGGTAATGGCCCATGGAATGGGTAGAGGCTACTTAATCATTGTAGAAGATACTAGGATAACTTGTGTCAAAGTTGAAGTACTCATCCTCAAAAATCATATAAATATCACAAATGTATTTAAATTGATCTTCAAGGCATGCATAACCATTGTTGTAACAACCATGAACATATTCTTCTTTTGAATCTAATTTTGACTCAAGGAACTCTAAAGCCGATGTTGAGACTATTGTTGATTCTGATTTTAATGATAAATCTAATGTTGATTCAAGAATAGAACCTAGCTCTAACTTTGATTCTTTATTTGATGGGTACTCTTATAATAATGTTTTGTTGACTATTTGGTTTTGGACAAGTAACAGCTTGTGATGGCATAATGGGCTCCACAAAAACTAGTTTATCAAAGTGGGACTCCTCTAGGATGGAAAAAAGGTCAAGAGACAACTCGTTAAAGACTGTCTTGTCAATAAGAGGCTCTTAAAAAATAAGCACATGTTTGAGGTAATGATTTGTCCAAAAGTAGTTATAATCATTAAGAAGTGTCTTGATAAAGACTAGCTCATCAGTGTGAGACTCCTCGATAATTAGGATAGGATCAATAGGTGATTCATCATAGGCTGACTTATCATAAGTGGTTGGTTAAACAGAAACATCTTGGATTAGTTGGTTGTCTAGGCTTTGGTTTCCAATGAGTTGGAAAAAACTAGTTTTGAACATAGCTTTGTCTTTGAATGATTAGATGGGTTGAGGTTTTGATGGGATTGGTACTTGATGAGGAATTCCTTGTGATTGGATAATGGTAGGGCCTTAGAGAGCATGATTTATTACATGAGCCGAAGGATAAAGTCCTGATATGGTAACAATAGGGAATTGTGGGGCTTGATTACTTTGACAAGCTAATGGACTAGGTCTTAGAATGATGAAGGGGCATTGTGGAGCTTTATTACTCACATAAACCAAAGGACGAGGCCTGGTATAGAAATGGTTGGGCATTGTGGAGCTTGGCTGCTCACACAAACCAAAGGATGAGGTCTTGGTATAGGAATGATGTAACATTATGGTATTGGAATAGAAATGGTATGATGTGGTGGAGCCTAATTACTTGCATAAGCCAAAGCATTTAAGTCTTCCTCATAAACCATATTATCCTAGTTGTGAGTTGGATCATAAGTTGGTTCTTGACTATGTTCCATATACTGATTATTAAAAAGAGGGTATGGATTCGTATCCCAAACAACATTATCTATAATTGGGTCTTCAAAGTATTCTTCACAAGCCTCTTCATACTAATCAAGGTCTCAATTTGGATGTTGTGGATTTTGACTATGTTCCTCATATGGAGTATTGTAGGGAGAATAATAAAACTCCTTAGAAAATCTTTCTCTATAGGAGTTCCTAGTGGGATTTTGACAACAAAAAGGCTTAGAGTTCTAAAAACTCCAAAAAAACTATGTCGAAAGGACAAATGGTTCAAACTTGGTCAAAAGGGTGAGGTTGTATCTCTAATATGGTCTAAAAGTGGAGCTATATCTCCAAAATGATTTATGCTAAGACTTGACATTAAACAATCTAACATCAAATGTCTAATGTAAAATGTCATACACACAAAAGGTTAAGTGTCTGAATAAAAATTAGCATGTCAAAGGTCTAGGTCAAAGTGTTCCAAACAAGGTCTAAACTAGGAAAGGGAAAAGTTGAGTTACTAGGTCTTTTGTCCAAATACGAAGTCAAAAGCTATGCTCAAACAAGGCATGTGCTAGGACTCTTGGCCAAACAATGTCAAAATCTAGACTTGAAAGAAATGCTTATGTGATTTGATTTAATCTAACAAGTTTGGAAATAACTTTGACATAGACTTGGCACACGGAATCAAAAATAAACATGATCAATTGGCATAAGGCATAAGATAAAAGGCTCTTTGAAAGAGGATATGTTCTCCCAAATAAAGACACAAATAATGTTAAGGATAGGTACTGAACAAATAAACCATCAATAGTTTTCAGATTTGGGTAATCGATTAGCCAAAGTTATGCAACCTAAATGAGATATATATGTGTATTATCTCCATGAATTAAGGCCTAAATGGAAATAAATCAATGTTTGAATCTAAACTTGACAAGGTTAATTGAAAACTCAATGTTAAAAACTAATATTTGACTAAACAAGCTAGAAAAGATTGGACAATATGATGACACAAGATAAAGGTCCAAATGGTATACACAAAATGGCTTAAAATAACTAGTTTTTGATACAAGGTGAAATAAGTCTTAAAATAAATTGATTAGCTTATTGGCATAAGCATGCTCTAATGATGTGATCTATGTTATGCTTCAAAGACTCAAAAGGCTCAAAATGTTTTAACATGATTTGGGTAGAATAACACTACCCTCTGCAACTCAAAAGGCACACACAAAAAAAATTAGCAAAAAAAATTCAAGGCACAAGTGTGGTGTAAAATGGCTAGCATAACATATCTTTAGACAAAAGAGTAACATATAGACAAATTGGTTTTGACATGGCTTATGATCAAACAAACAAGTTTTAGTCTCAAAACATACCAAACAAAAATGACCAAAATACACTAAGTATAATCATCCAAATCCTAGCAAGGGTATGGAAAAATGGGGTTGACTAGAACTAATTAGTTTTTTAATTATTCTAGGGAAATCAATTTCATAATGACTTTTACATCAAATAATACAAATAAAAATCATGGAAATTGGGTGACTATAGCATTAGCTAGTTGTAAAAAGGTTTAGTCCTTTTTACAACCACTACATCCTATTGTTCACTTAGTGTAGTGTGACGTCCAAATATAGATACATCTCATGTGCAACTCAGAAGGAACAAGTGAAGTCAATTTTGGGAGATGAAACCCTAGGTCAAAGCTTCCCTAAAGAACTCATGGGAGGTAATGACATCCCCCCAACAAGCCAAGATACATAAAAATAAAGAAAACATGAAATAGAAAGAGTTTAGGGTCATTTTCAAGGTCACCTAAACTTTGACGAGTTTTTGGGGAGTGCTTTAGATGACATTATTTCTAAGCCTTGGACTAGGCTTTTTTCAATAAGAATGACACTTTTGATTCCAAGGGTTACTTAAAGGGGACAAATGAAAGGTTATACATGCGACATCCCTCTTTTCGCCAAACAAAATATAACTTAAACAACTAAGAAAATACAAAAAAAACTTTGAAAGGTGCGTTCATTTTTAAGCCCAAATGGAAAATAAGGTGGTGTTCATTTGACCCCTTGGTGTTAGTTATAACTTTGAAACTAATGATAAAAACTCACTTAAGCACCTAAATATTACCTTAATCACCCAAAATAATGTTTTTGATTCATTTTAAGTATGTAAAAGGTGATCTAAACATGTTTTTAGCAAATGTCAAGCTTGGTCCTACAACAGAAATGTTAGCATGTCCTTTAGCCTTGAAGCTATTTTGGGTTTGAAATAATGAATTTTAAAAAAAGAGCTCTTTGGTGTATGTTTTAAGAAAAACATAGTGATTAACATTGGTTATATAACCAATGATGGTTACATTTGCTAACTGATGATGGTTATCTAATTGACATCGATTAGACTAATGTGATCAACAACAGTTATGCAACCAATGTTGGTTTTACTAACCGATGTCGATTATTGTGTAAACCCATGGCAAACAAAAAAGGGTAAAAAAAAGTTATAAAATCAATTTGAAAGAGTTTTAATGATCCAAATGAAGATTTTAGAGTTACAAAATTATCTTCTTCATGTGTGGGATGCTTTTTGTCCCACCAAGCGTGCCATATGTGATATAAGAATTTGGCTCAAGAGAGGATGGTTAGTATGGGGGTATTTTCAAAATGAAAACAAAATGAAATAAACACACTAACTAGCATAACATCTCTAGGACTAAGCACTAAGGAGAGCTTAGTTAACAAACATGAATAAAAACACAACTAAAATTCAAAAGAAACTTAACTTTACCTTCCTTGGATGCTCTAAAATGCTTTTTGTAGTAGCTTTCTCATCATGTGCTCATGAAGTCCTTGGAAATGAAAGCTTGGCTACCTCCATCTCTCCTTGGCACCTTTGGCTTGTGGCTTGACTTGGCTTGGAATCAATTTGGCATGGTAACACTAATTGCTTGAAGCTTTGTAATCAATTCTGCATTATAATTTTTTATAATCATGTGTTTTGAAGATATTTGAGCATAATCAATTTTCACCAAAATAGCTTATAAATGTTGTTCATGGCCTCTCTATTTATAGATTTTTGAGAATGTCTAGAATCAACCTAAACCATCCATATCAAGATTAAGATGTGTGGCTAAGGATTAATCCAATTTTACAATTAAAATTGATAAAAAGGCTCATCAATATTTGGGTTAGAGGAGTAATTAAGAGGCATGGAGGGATTTGATGAGGCATGGGAGGCATGAATCTTGATATTTGTTGCATTTATGGTTTAAGGATGTCTTCCCAAGAAATGAAGTGACCTGATGATGTAGATATATAATATTCATTTCCAAAACAAATTATTCAACAAGTTTCCATGGAATTCTTGATTAGACTCTAATTTGGTTTAATTAGCTCTTAAGCATGTTTAAGCACTTTGTGCATAAATTACTCAAATTGATCAGAATGCCTTGTTATCAGTCCAAAATTTAACTCAATTAGAATTGGAAGACAATGTCAGATGTGTTGGATCTATTGTCCCATTTAGGATATTAGCAACAAAAAATAACAAAGGCATGTGTCTTTTGTAAGACATTTGATAGGAAAAAGTAATCCAGAGCACCTAGGTGCAAAATTGGCATTTTGACTCGAAATGATTTGATCAAAGTTATCTAGACAATAAATTATTTTGCCCTATTTAGGGATACCCTAGCCAAAATAGGAAGTTGAATATGCGAGCTTAACATATTTTAATGTGCTTTAATGTTTTTAGGTTAAATTATGCATTTTAGGTGGAAATTAGCCAAGAGCCTGGTTGGAAGTTATCGGTGGCCAGATTTAGGTGTCTACAAAATCTATAGTAGAAGGTTCCCCATGGAGTGATAAAGGTTGTTTTATTTTGATATTCAATGGAAATTAGGATCTAATTATATCTTATGAATCCATCCATGAGAGACCATAACTCATGGCTGATTGTAAGATCAACTAACTAGTTGATGCTTGGTAGAGGGAAGTCATATTTTGTGCAAGCAAGGTTGAGGTCATGAAAGTCCACACATAAGTGTAGTCCTCTTATGGCTTTGGTGATAGGTACAACATTCAAAACTCTTCTAGATGAGAAGGTCTATGTGAGGGTGCATTCACCAAATTTTTTGCTTGACAGGTTTGGCATCATGGTTGGTGACTATGTTATGAATGGAAATGACAAGGTCAATTCCTAGTATGTTGCTCTAATTCCACTATGCTTAAATCTTAGAGGAAGGAGGGGAAGTCCCAAAGTTCCTTGACGTTCAATGATTGACCATTTTTGACTATGCATGGGCTATCTAGAGTGCCCAAGTTGATATCCATGGTGGATTCATTCAACATGGTCAAAGTATCGAGATGAATGGATTTATGGATGGAATAATCTAGGGAACACAAAGGTAGGTAAGAATGGAATCATCATCTTAGCACTAAAAAATGTTAATGGTAGGTGAATTATCTCCTATCATCTCGAGATGGGTCAAAGGGATGGTCACAGTTGCCCCCTCTTTTTGATAAGTTAGGGGTTTAAGGATGATCATGTTGACAAAAAAATTTAGGTGGGATGATGTCATCATCTCACAACTAGGTAGAGAATGGGTTGGTGAGGAGGGGATGTCTTCTTCAATAATGGTGATGGTAGTTGGTTTGGTTTTCCTCTTAGTGGGTACAATAAAACCAAGTCCATGTTTCTCATGAGGTTTTTTGGTCTCAATGGAAATCAACTCCTATGGGCCATGTTCATATCATCCAAGACTAAATCCTTTCCAAGAGCACCTACGGAGGTATGTCTTGGAAAAACTTGGTTTGTCTAGATAGGAGAAGCTAGAGGTGAATGGTCAAGGTGAAGGAAAGGTGGCAGATGGGGTAAGTAGTTTATTGAGTCCCCCATAAATGAAATGGGTTTAACAGTGTGAAGGTCCAACATGAATAATGGCTCTAATATTGGGATCATACCTAGGTTGTTAGTCAAGTTTCCTATACTCTTGGGGAGTAGGAAAAGCATTGAGGGTGAGGAGATGATATTGCCCTAGTGAAAGATGTTGGAATGTGGATTCCAAGTGGTTTGAAGTGGGGATATGATCAGAGGGGATGGATGAACTAGTTAATGCCTCATTGGAAAAATAAGGTATGACTCCCTCTTTCATGGTTGAGGTCTTGTCTTTGGTTGAGGAGGGTGTGCTAGATGCAGGTATGAAGATGTCATTAGGTTGGTAAGAAATGTTGCATGATTAAAAAGGGCTCAAGTTAGCTTGTATAATTACAACCTAACCTTCATTCTCAAATTTAATGCAATGATGAAGGGTAGAGGGGACACAACCCATGGAGTGGATCCAAGGTCATCTTAGTAAAACTTTGTATTAGAATTCACCTTCCACTACATAGAAGAGTTTAAGGAGTGTGTAGGGTCTTAAAAAAATATGAAGGAAAATAGTTCTGAGGGTAGTGGCCATGGTATTGTTGAAGGATCATAGGATGGCCAAGGTTTTAGACATGACATTGTCTAGTAGGTTGAGTTGGTTATAGGCATGGAAGGAGATGATATTAATACAGGTTCCCCCATCAATCATGACCCATTTGATGTGGGTTTGGTTAATGTAAGAATTAATAAAGAGAGGGGGGTCTAGGTCATTATGATGGATAGAAGGTATTTTAGAATCTTAGAAGGTGACAAGGTTGAAAATTTGGAGAGCACGAATAAGAGATGCTAGAGGTTGGGGGTCTTCAGGTTGGACCTCTACCAATTGTAATAAATCTATCATTGCTTGGTGATGATGAGGTTAAGTAGAGATCAAATCATATAGGCTCATCTACATTGAGGTCTACTGAAGTTGTTTAAGCACCACTCTCTTGATTGATTTGGATGGGTTGGATTGGGAGGTACCCAAGATAAATACATTAGGTTTTATTGAAGGTGAAGGTGTTTGAATTTGACTTAGTTAGGAGGTGGAAGATGGGTATGTCTATGAGATGGACACTTTGGCCTTCCCATTATCCTTATATTGAGTGTGTGATCATGTGACCACATGGATAGTATGGATAGAGAGAAGAATTAGGGTAGGAGAATGGCTTGGTTCCTAATCACTCTAAGGTGAGAGTGGGGGAATAGGTAGGTTTTGGGTAGTGGTTTTTGGTTTTTAGATTGGTAATGAGCCCATGGGAGGTTCCTTTATTAATATATTATCCTCATCATAGAGATAATAGGCAATTGTTTGGAGAGATTTATAGTTCTCCATGTCATGCCCAGGTGTCCTATGATAGGAGCATAATTAGTGGTCATTATACCATACTAATTTTGGATTGATAGGGTCAAATAACATGATAGGGGGTAATTTTAAGTAATAATATTTCAATAACCTTTGGAAGATGACTAATTAAGGCTCAGCTAAAGGTGGAGAGTGTTTAGAGGTTTTGGTCTTGGTCTTGGTCTTGGTTGGTGAGATGGAACTATTTTTGGAAATAGTTATAGTGGTAGGAGGTTTGGGTATGTTAGTGTTCTTAGTTGATGGTTTTGGTTTTGGTAAGGTGGAGGTTGATAAGTTGGAGGTAAGAGGTTTTAGGGTAGGTAGTTTGGTTATTGATGGCTTAATGAAGATAGGTATGTCCAAAAGCAAATGTGCTAGTGTAACCAATAGTGGCATTTGGATTTTGGTTGAGATAATAGGATTCCTAATCAAAGTGGAGGGATGAGGCCCAAAGATAGAGGGAAAATTTGAGTGAGGTAAGATTTTGGCCCTCTAGTATTTTGGTGGATTTACTTCCTTGGTTGATTTGGTTTTGTGTTTGATTATTAGGTTTGGTGAGGTAAGTTCCACTTTCACAGAAGGGTGATTAAGGCTTTGTGTAGGGAAGGTGTCAAGATTTTGGGATGGTTTGGTTTTTTTTGTTAGATAAGGTGATTGGGTTATTTAGAGTTTGGGTGTATTGGATGGTTGAGAAATTATTGGGTTGTAGAGGTTTTTGTTAGTTTAGTTGGTAAGATGGGGGTTGGATAATAGAAGTGGTGGGTGGGTTGGCATGTCAAAGTGGGGATTGGAGGTTCCTATTTGGTGATATAAGAGATCCCCAATTAATACAAAAATATGGCTCAATCCATGTCAAAGTTGGAGACAAATTCTAATTTTTGCACCAATCTACAGAATGGTTTGTAGACTAGTTTTGTTCCTTGGATAGTGGAAATGAAAGATAAACCCATAGGTTGAGAAAGTAGAATGGTGACCTCATCCTTTTCCTGTATTAAAGGATGCAAGGTTTTCATGGGTGAATCTTCTATGAGAGGTGTAGACATGGTGGCTTCTTATTTTGGAATGACCTCCAAGGGGCCAGTAAATTGATCAATAGTTGAGGGAAAAAGTAAAATGGGTGCTTGTTCTAGTATGTCAATTAAATGAGGGGCTGATGGATCCACTACCTTAATAAGTGTAAGAGGAGAAAGGGGTGCTTCCTTGGTTTAGGTCTCAAAAAGAAGAGAAGGTAACTCTACTACCTCAATAAGTAGAGAGGGTGAAGAATAAGTAGATTGGGTGGTATATTATTTAGTAATGAGCATGTTAAAAACCATACTGACAGTATGGGTATCATGAGAACAATCAACTTTTTCACTCTCATTTTTTGTAGGTGCATGATTGGGAAAAGGTTGCATGAAAATGTCAAGGTCCTGGTTTTGGGGTGCATTGGGGTTGTCTAACACAAGCTCTCCTTTGTCAATGAGGGATTGGATAGTGATTTTGAAGGTATTGGACCTACTAACATCAAGCCCTACTACTCAATGGAAATCACATAGATCATTCTCATTATACCAACTAGGTACATGACAAGAAGAATCAAATTGTTAAGGAAGCTTGATAGTAGGAATTTATATGATATTAGCCTTCTCCAACTTCTCTAGGATCGAAGTGTACTATTTTTTAAGTGGGGTGAATTACTTCTAATTATTCTAGTTTTGGTTTCTCATGTTTTATTTTGAGGAGTTAGAGGAATTTGGCTGGTTGATAGATGGTGGATGAGCAATTTTAAGGACAATTGAATTTGTAATTACCTTACTTTTGGCATTGGTATTGGTTTGGTTGCCTGGTTTAGAGGAGGAAGCCTCATTCATTTTGTAGGTAGATTCTTATTTTCAACCTTAGCTTTCCTTCATCAATTGTTTTTTTTATAGCTTATGTGCCATGCTAAAATCTTTGTCAAAAGTTTTGAAACTTTGGACATGTAGTGTAGAAGAGATGTGCTTGGCACATGCCCAAGCAAAAATTTCTATCAGTTTAGGTTGGGGTAAGGAGAAGGAAATTTGATTGATTAGGTTCCTACAATGAGCTACAAAATTAGTAATAGATTTATCAACAAATTTTTGAATAGAGTAAAGGTTAGTGATGGAAACATTATTGGAGATATTTATCAAAAAGTGATCTATGAAAGTTTGGGCCATCTAGGTGAAAGAGAATAGAGAGTGTTTGGTTATGACACTCTACGAGTCTAAGGCTAGAATAGACAAGGACATAAGGAAGGTACAAAGAAGGAGTGCATCATCATAGGAAATAAAATAACATGCATGCCTAAATGCCCTTAGGTGCTACTGGGGATCTTCCTTACTCTAAAACTTAGACAACTTCGGAATTTCCCACTAAGGAGGATATGGTCTGATAGGGATAGATGGTTGAATGGGATTGTTGTAGATATGGTCATATGATAAGATGTTGTGATCTCCAAAAATAGATGACTCTAAGGTAGTCATTTTATCTATGAGCATTTTCATTAGATACACTTGGGGTTATGTACCTAAAGGGTTTTAAGGTGTATACTATTATGGTGGTTGGGTGACATATTGATAACTGGTAGGGGGTTGAGGAGATACCACATATTGATACATGGACACTAGTGGTTGGGTGGAAGTTATGTAAGGGTAGGTGGATACAATTGGTTGGGTAGTAGGTAGAGGTACATGCCCTTATGGGTTAGGGAGCTATCCCAAGTTTGGTGTAATAAGCATATGTTGGGTAGGAGTAGTGCTTAGCTTGGTTGTCAAAGGAAAGGGTAGTTACCTTTATATTGATTGATGATAAGGTAGAAGGTATATACACCACAAGATTTTGAAGTGGGGTAGTGGTTAGCAGATTAGGGGTAGTTGATGGAAGGTTAGTAATAATAGTGGTACGTACTCCCATGGTGAGGGGAATATAAGTGGCTAGAGGTTGGGTTGCTCCTAAATTAGAGGAGTTATTAGTTGGGTTGAAAGGTATAAGGATGTCTGTAGGTTGGGTAGGTTGGTTTTCCATAGTAATATCAAAGGGGTTATTGGTAGATGAAGAAGCTTGGTTATTTAATGGTTGTGTGGTGACTGTGGAAACAAAAGTGTTTCCCATAATGTGGGAAGGCATGCCATAAGGTGGGTCCATAGATGGAACCAAAGTAAGGGATGATGAGGCATGGTGTTAAGATAATGTTAAAGGGCCGCATGATTGTTATCCAAGAAGGTGGAAAAGTCTGTATCTCCTTAGGGAACTTCCTAAGGGAAGGAGGGCCTTATTAAAGGATGAGGAGAGTTTTTTGGTTCATAAATGTACTCTATGGATGAGGAGGTAAAAGGGTTTAATTGGTTTGGTGATAATTTTTGTTCTGCTAGGTTCTTTCACTACTAGCGAGTTAGAACCTTCCAAGGTAAGGGAGAGGGAACACACAAATAATCTCACCACTCAAATAGAAAGAAGATGATAAATGATCAAGAAAATCAATCACATTCTAAAAATTTCATTAAGTCCTAAAGGTTATTTTTAGTCTCTCTTTTGGTTTATGCCTTAAGCTTTCAAGAAATTGTGTGATTGAAATTGGCTTGTAGAGTGGGCACTAAAAAATAATTCTATGGTTGGTTTCAGGTTGTTTAGGTTCTAAAATAGAATCTATATTAGAGATCAATATGTGACTTGGTATTGGGCCCTACCACCTCACTTCACACACCATAGTGATAAGGGTGTTGAGTGCTTAGCCAATATATATATCAATTTCTAGAGTTTATACTCAACTAGAGAGCTGACTCAGTTTTCCACTTTATAATGACCTCCAAGTAAGATTGTCAAGAAAGGGTAAGATGACCACTAGGTGATGAAATCCTAGTTGGACCTTGTTTCAAGTTTATTTGATGTTTGATTGATGTATGTGGTTTGGTTTAGTTTTTCCAAAAAAAGTGATCCTATGACTGAATTAATTTGCTTTAGCTTAACCTATGTTAGGTAAACTTGCAAGTAATCAATGTATGCAATCAATTTTAATCCCAAAAGAAACTTTTATGTTGTTTATGAGCATAGAATATAGAGAATAACATATAGATGCAAACATGAGAAACCCAAGTAGAGACTCAAAGCTCCCACTGAATGTGCCAAAATGTTTCAATGAATTTTAGTTTATATTTTGAGAAAAGAAGAAGAAGAAACTAAATATGGGTATGGTTGAAAAACCTATTTAATTGTGCACACATTGAATCATATGATTGTGAAGAACTCCTCTTTAGATTGGGAAAATGACCTATAAATAAGACAAAACTAAATAAAATGGTTATTTAGATAGATAAATAGGTGGATTTCCTGGCATTAGCTAGATCTTAAAAGCAATAGCTTCCTCAGGGACTATCAATCCACATGTGTTAAATAATCAAGTTTAGAAAAAAAGAGATAAATTACTTACATCAAAAATCAAACGATACTAAAATTGAACATAATAAATTATTTATAAATAAATATACTATAAATGACTAATATAGAAATAAAAAAGCCAATACTAATGCTAAAAGGGTTAAGTGTGTTTCAAAAGATAGGGTAGGGGTATGTGAATAGGTAGGGACACAAAAATCTAGGTTTGGTTAAGGGTAAGAGGGTGAAAATAACTTACTATTATTTTCTACCATCGTGACCATTGGTAGTTGAGATAATAGTCGATGGTTGAGGCAATCATCGATGGCTAAGGTAACCATCGATAGTGGACAGACCGTTAGTGGTCAAGATGACTATTAGTGGTTATTGTGTGTAGGTTGTGGGTACTAAATGGCTAATTGATGAGATTTCAAAAGGAAATTCTAGGAGATGGGTTTATGTTGGGCTGATTGTGAAATACAAATAAAGTAATTGAATAATGGAAAACAAATACTTAGCTTACAAAAGATCAATCAAATAAGTTGTTGAGGTGGTTGCCTCAATGGTAGAGTCTGAAATGATTCTGACAAAGTAATGGTACTTGGCTATAGACCCAAGGGTGGTTGCAAGTTGTCTCTCTATCATGATGGTTAGATCACTATATTACTATAATAATACCTACAAAATAAGATTTGGATGCAAAAGCTCTTGATCGTTGTGGATCCTTACTCATCTCTTCTTATAGGTAAGGAAGGAGAGGTGAAACAAGATGTTAACTAGGATTTATAATTATGATTAATGCATATAATGGCTCACATATATATTTAGACAAGTTATTTTTGGAAAATCAAGGTGGAGTTTATGTGGGTGTTTAGTTGGTTAGGTAGTGCAACCTTGACCATCGATGATCGAGGTGATCGTTAGTGATCATCTTGACCATTAGTGGTTGAGGGCCAAAGTAAAAAGGAGATTAAAGAATGGGATTATTTATTTGGTCAAACTAACCATGGTTAATCTTAGTTAAGGGTTAAAGGGTCAAATTGGTCCCAAGGGGGTCCTAAGGTAATCTAGGGGAATTATGACATTTAGAACCATCGTGTGCAGATTTTTGGTGTCTACAAGGTGATCCCAATTTGTGTACCCCCCATGGAGAGGGAGTGAAACACTAATAAGAGATGAAACCCCTTATCAATGCTTCCCTAAATAATTGGAAAGAGGTAATGACATCCCCTTCACAATCTAAGATGCATGAAAATAAAAGATAAGTAGAAAGACTTTAGGGTTATTTTTAGATCACCCAATACTATGAGAGTTTAGGGAGAGCTTTGGTAATGTTCCTTTTATGCCTTGGACTAGGAACTTCATGAAATTAAAAGATGATTTTTATCTCACATGTTCCATATAAGGGATGGGGGGAAATCATACACGCTCTATCATTTTTGCAAAACAAATAATGAATAAATAAGTTGTAAACAATTATGAGTGATGTTTTATTTTAAGAACCAATTTGAATATGATCATTGTTTGTTAATAGGCCCCTTGGCTTAAGTGAAAAAATTGAAAAATTTGTATAAAACCAAATGAATCAAAAGCATCTAATTTCATTTCAATTCTAAAATTGAAAGGTTCAAGACTTAGCTTAGGTTCATATTTAAACACCAATTTGAATCGTTCAAGACTTAAAGGTTTGATTTAAGTACCAAAAACTAAATGTTTCTAAAACTTAACCAATCCTATATTCATTTTAACCACCAAAATAAAAATTTGTAAGATTAAACATTTTCACTTTAAGCCTAAATTGAAATGTTTGAAATTTGACTAATTCCTTTTAGAACCCAAATTGAAATGTGTGATTAGTCAAAAACATGCAATTTTGTCTCCAAATCAATCCTTCAACTTAAAAATGTTAGATTATAACCCCCTACTTAGAATCACTTTCTTGATTTGACAAATGATGTTTGCTTTTTATCTCTCAGGTTTTATTTTATTTCACACAATGACCATTGGTGGTGAGAGGAAACCATCAGTGGTTTCAAGGCAACTGTTACTAATTAGTTGTAAGATAAATGTTGTCAGTCATGAGAATCAACACTAGTCAATTAAGACCATCATCGACCACTTGTTAACCTAAAAGTAAAACAATAAAAGATAAACATGTTAGGTTGGGGTTTAGTTAGAAAAGATCCAATAAAACTTGCAAGGTAAACTTAAGTTGAGATATTTAGATTCTTTTGAAACTGAGAAATCAAGAAATGAAATGATAGAAACAATCAAAATGCAAGCTTTAAACACATTTTACCCCTGCAACTAGACCATCAACATTCATAAAATATTGGGCATGATTAGGAAGAACTATCACTAGTTTAGGTAAAACCATCAATAGTTTAACTTGACTATTATCGATCTCTGTGTAAACTCAAGAAATAAACAAAAATAAAATCTGACCACAACAAGGTTAGAAAATCAATTTAGAGATATTCAAGCATCTAAATGAAGATTTTAAAGTTACATATTATTTTCTTTGGTATGTGGGATGTATTAGGTCCCATCGAGCATGCCATTTATGATCAAGGAATCCAAAGTGGGTGGTTAGATCATATGTTAGTCTCAAAATGAAATCAATGAAAATGACTCAAAATGAAAAGCATAACACACTAACATTCATAATAGTACCTTGCCTAGATCAAAGGGAGGAGCATGGTGAATAAACACAAATGAACAAATCATAACTAAAAATGAAAAGAAACTTATATAAGACTCTTAAAAAATCTTTGAATGTGCCATGAGGTTCTTCATTTAGATTGCTTAGATTGTGCTGAAAACATATTCATCAATAAGGCTTGGATATCTCCATCTCCTTTTGGCATCATGCTTGGATAGGATTGGATTTTTATATGGCTTGGCTACATTTTTTCATAATAAACCTATGCATTTATTTCATGAATGAAATTATGCATTATAACATTACTATGTTCCAAGCCCTCAAATCATTTGTGCATGTTAACTTTGCACCAACGTAGCTTGTTAAATGAAGAGGTTCAGGCTTGCTTTTATAAGCTTTGAAATCAATATGGAATGAGTTAAATCCTAACCTAGGTTTTCTTAGTTAACCCTAGTATGGTTAAGAGGTATCTAAATGGTCATGATTAGCATGAAATAGGTGTGCTTTGAGATATTTTCCATTTGGGAAATCTCACAAAGGTAATGATTGATTCCTTACGATATTCATTTGTTTTAAATTTCCTTTTTGATATTTCATTGAATTTCTTAAGGATGAATTCAATTAATATTTGATTCAAGATTTACAAGTTAATTAATATTTATTTGGAATTTGAATATTTTTTATAATATTTGATTTAATTCAATGTGTATTTATCTTGTTTAATTCATTTATGGGCCAAATTGATTTAATTACATGATATGAAGCCAAATTTGAGACCTTTAGAAATTATTAGTATAGATATTAAATGGTTGGTAAGAATTATTATAAATTTGGGTATGAATCCATTGGTGGCTAGTTTTATAGGTATACAAAACCCACCATTTGTTGAACCTAAACAATTGAGTATAGTACTACAAAATCTTGGTCTAGGCTAGGTTGGAAAATGTAGTCAAGATAAAATTATTTATCTTAGTTGACGAAAACCTCTAGTAAATTCCACTGTGTAAAAAAAATTAGAAGGACCAAAAATGGTATTAGAATACTTGTGATGTTCTATTAAGGACCTTATCAATGGTATTTATGAGATCAAAGACCAAACATTTAGGATAATTAAAGTTCTCATGCATCCATATCATTCGATAGGCAATGTCAATGACCCCTTTTGTCACATATCATGTTTTCTTGGTGGTATTGAATAAAAAATTGGTGATACACTCAGAGAGAATACACATCACTATGTCATACATTATGTTGATAGGGATCCCACTAGATACCCTAGTATACTTTTCCTTTATATCCAAATGAATGTGAGGAGACTTAGTTCTATATTGTAAAAGGGATTTGCCATAAGCTAGGTGTCATGTTGTTCATGCTATGATTGCATTGTTGATGAAGATGGTAACATCCTATGAAATATTAATCACACCTTCATTGTATCTATTGATTAATATGATCATTACCTCATCCAACTACCTAAAACTATGAATCATGATGAGTATCTTGGTATCAGAACCTCATAGAGGATTTTTAAGTACTAGGGATCCTACTTGTGCATCTTTTGACTTATTGTGGCTAAACATTTTGGCCTTTACAATGTCAATGAAATCAAAGGGATATGTATCATGATATATAGTTTTTCAGAGTTCCATCCCAATTCTCATTTATTCCTTCTATATTTCTTTTAGAGGGATTGAAACATGTGCCTGGTCCACTATTCCTATTGTATATTTTATTGAAACATTTTTATGACTAGAGTTGGGTTGTTGAGTAATATTTGCATAATTAACTAGGCTCAAATCATATAGGTGTCTTATTTTCAAAGGCGTGTAAAATGTCTCTTGTGATATACATGCCCCTTATTATATATCTTTTTTTGCTCAAATCACTCTATCAAAAACATTTAAATGTGTTAAGTTGTTTTCACATATTTTTTCCTTACATATTAATGTCACACAATTACCAATAATATTATGGTTGTTATTATATGTCTAAAAACATTGATCTATCTAAAGATATGTTTTAATGTGATGTATCATCTTCTTACTTATCTAATTTCCTTTATTATATATCCTTTCATTATGACATTCAATATGCTTTGAGAAAGATGAAATATTTAAAGTTATTATCATTAATGATTTTGAATGATTTTTGGTTTTCCTTTTTCCATACCTTGGTTTATGTGCATCCTTCCTAGACTTAATTGTTGATTCCCATGTACTTTCTAAAAGTGTCTTCCCCTTAAGCTAGAATTATTCATAGCTCACACTCTATGACTTTGAATTTTCAAATCTAGTTATGATGTCTTGAAATATATAAATTACAATGTACAAACACACACAAGCCTAAAATCAAAATAGGAAAAAAAATTAACCAAAAATCCTAACCTACATGATGCTACTCAACACCCTCTCTCATTTTTTCTATGAGAATTGATAGAGATTAATGATAGTAAGGCTTAAGCCTACAACCATTTACACATCTTGGTAGGATGGTTTCCTCAATATATTATAAGATAATTGTTCCTTGCTATGATAAATCATGAATGATATAAGGCCCTTCCATCTAATGCATAGTTTATCAAGAATGCCTTGAATATAAAATCATATAGTAAGACCATTTGTTTTGGATAGAATTATTTAGATTATAGATTATGATCATAACATGCTTTCTTACTTAGATTATTAAATTCATGTGTCTAATGTACCATTTACCTATTTTCATCCATTTTGGTTAAATACACCAATTATTCCTATAGATAATCTTGATCCCCTAGTCTCATGATCATTATAGTGCACAAAAAAAGAATGATGTATTCCATAGGAATTATTGCTTCAAGTCCATAGATAAGTTGAAATGGAATGAAATGTCACTCCTTGTAATTTATCTTATATTCCCATAGAGTTGTATGAGTCTGATCCTCACAATTATCCCTTTGGACATTGCATATTTTAGTGAGCATTTGACTACGGACTTTATTTATTGCATTCACTTGTCTTTTGGCTTGTAGATGATAAGTTATGATTTTATGGTACAATATCATGAATTATACTTAAACCATAATTTGGATAAGGTACGACTCCTCCTTTATTTTCTATGAATTAGATAGGGTTAAGAATATAGAAATTATAATACATAAAGTGATAATCAGATATACAATAAGCTAGTTAGGTGCTAAATTTAGATATAACATATGTTGAAGTTATTAAACTGAGAATAGGTTAAATATAGAAAGTAGATCTATGCTAGATATGAAAATAATAAAGAAAAAAATTTACTTAGATAGTTTTGATGTTAACACATTTCTAGATCTATAATAGGTAGGATGAAGACTGAAAGATGACTCTAGAACATTCACCAAATTATGGATTAACTGCATTTGGAGTCGTGGATACTTGCATTAGAATGTGATAGTTATGTTGACTCTAGTGTTTGTGTCAAATGTCATTGTCTTGTAAGAAATACCAATTGTAAAAGGATGTGTCTTTTTAGATTCTTCTAGTTTGTATTCACCTTAGTTTTGGTACATTCAGATTTAGGTCATTAACTCTTGCTCTTCATGAAATTAGAAAACCTTAGTTCTTCATCTTTGTAGTGATTTTGGAAAAAATGCGTTAGATGGATCATGGTGTTGATCTAACCTAAAATACCCCTCTATCAATGATCATTTCCTACATATCCAATATTATGAAGAGGTATTTATATTTATGTAGTTCTCCCCTACATGTTTTATTATGTGTGATTCATGAAATATATGGAAAGCAAGTACAATAATGACCTATATTATAACTCTAAAAATATATCTCTCAGGATGCTACATTAGTATTAAAACCTATAAATGTGTTGTCCCTATTATTTATACCAAAATAGGAGAAAATAAGGAAGCTTTACTCAATATAATGCTTGATAGAATGCTTTTAATAAGTTGCCTTGGTCTCTTTTGGTTTTTTATATGTGAGGAATGAGTGAGGGTTTATATTGTATTTATATCAATATATTTGGAGAATAAATCACATTAAATCACTTAGGATAAAAATTATGATATGTTTCATTTGAAAAATAGATGAATTTTAATGTACTAGTAACTTTGATCAGAGCAGAACACCTAAGTTGATGCAAGTGTCTATCTGAGACACCAGTGTCTAGGGAGAAATAAAAAAAGATAGAGGCTCAAAAATTATATGAGTATAATATAACTATATTTAAAGAATTTTGGGCAAGATATCAAGCCTGGGTAAAAAAAATAAGACTATTCAGACTAAGAGATAGGCCAAGGGGATCAAGATAGAAAATATACAAGACTTGTGGAAGTGGGAAAGGTCTAGAATTGAAAAAATATTTGAGGTTTGAGGTTTCCAAGTGTAAAAGACTGAGGTGCTATAAAAACCATAAATATCATCTACATTCCTCCCATTCAAATATCATGTACAAGACTGAGTAATGTTTAGGAGTACCCCTATGCATTGATGTAATAACCTTGCCTATTGGCAAGTTGTTTGAAAAAATATATCATTATATGGATTTGAAACTAAGACTAGGATAAATATATATAAATATAGAAAGTTAATATATTTAAGGAGATAGATAAAGAGATATATTTGAAGGAACATGCCCCCTAACCTTAGAACAAAAGTGATTTTCCACTTGATAGTTGAGATTAACTCAACCGTGTAACCTAATAATAATTATAACATGGTGAGGTTGCATGATAAAATAAATTCAAACCTAAAAACATGGTAATATTGGGTTATTAAATCACATAAACTGCACTAAAAACCAAACCAACTACTAGAGTATATTATCTCAATAAAGTTCATAAAGGTCTAACTTGGTAGGTGATGACAGTCCCTAAAGAGTTTTTAAATCTAAAACTAATCTAAATTTTGTAATAATAAGCACTAATTTCATAGAAAATTCACCTCAGATATGACTCATGCTATAATTATCTATAAAAATGGTACCAATGTATGTAATTCTTCCAAAATTGTGAATCTAAATCATATAACTATGTGTTTTGTGTAGCTCCAAGAATGTGAATGGATCCACTAAGGTTTAATAATGGGGTACATAGGGGACTAATAAAACATCTAGAAGATAATAGGCAAAGGGATTCTATGGGTAACTTTATATCTATAGAGGATATCTATTTTGTCATCTTGCACCAAGTTATAAACTGATTTGTAAACTAAGTTATGGCTAACATGATCAAGCACACAAAAGACTCAGGTATCTCTAATGGTTATAACCACAATAAATCAACTAGATGAATGAAATAAATTAATGCATAAATAATGGGAAACCAAAATATCTAAGTAAGGGAACACTAATAAAAAAGAAAATGATTTAGAAGCATGTAGCCCTATGGAAATGAAAGATGTTTTCAAAGGGAAAATACATATTCCATTAAAAAATATAAGATAAATTATTATTTATAAATTGATCTAACCATAGAATGTAATATGTAACCTCAGAAATATAATACACTAACATAACAAACTAGTTTCACCTTACAAATCAAGGTGCCCTTAGATCATGCTCAAACACAATGCAATAATTATACCAACCATGAGTCCAAGTTTGATCTAATATGGAGGAATTCTAAGCTAATATGTATAAATATATCCAATCCACTAACACAAATATATGATAGGTGAACTATTAGCAAGAAAGGGATGTAGAGGCTAATCGAAGGAGCCAAGAGCATACAACAATGTAGGCAAGAATAATTGAGTAGTAGGTGAACCAATCTAGGTTGAAATAAAATGTAATAATGTGAATATATAAGGTTGAGAGTTAAAAATAGCTGAGGAACCATGTATCATGTAGTATAGGAGCTCAAGAGAGGTGAAGAACTCCTAGTAATAAAGAATAAACTCAGAGAGGTGAAGGGCTATCAAGATGTCCAAATGAGAGCTAGGAAGATCCAAAAATATCCAAGAGGATTAAAAGGGATCAAGAGGAAATAAAAAAATAAGAGATATTGAGAATGAGGCATGCTTTAACCTCATATAGAGTCTCGAATAGTCAAATTCCTCAAAGACTAGACATTTTTTGTTATTTAGCAATGACTGGGAATAAAACAAGTAGTTATAGTTGGGTTGTAGCCTAGGTCATAGATTATGGACATAACATGTGACATAGACCAGGTTGAGGCCATGGGTTATGACACAAGATGAGGCCTATGATACAAATTATTTAGAAAGGATCAAAAAAGGCTCCAGAATGAGCCTAGAAAGACACCAAAAGACCCAAGAAGGTCCTAGAAGCCCTTGAGAGGTGTTGTGAGGTCTAATGGGGTGTAGAAAGGTTTAGAAAGGGGCTCAAAACTAGGGGAAAACTCAAAATTATTGAGTAATATCAAATAATACTCATGATGACTGGTATAATACATGATGAGTAGATATATAATCATTGGGAGGAGTAAGGTCATGAGAAGTATGATTACATATGACCTTAATGTACAAGTAGTTGGTGTTGAAATGAACAAGGATTGTTGTGTAGTACTTAAAATCCAAAAAAAGGTAATGAAAATAAATAATTGAAATGATAAAAGATAAAATTACCTATATTTACCAGATAAGGATGGTGGTAGAAGAATTTGACAGTGTAATCCATGGGTAAGAGTGCAAATGTTACATAATCCAAATCCATCTCCAACCCCATCTCTAGATCTTGTGTAGAAAGGACATAAGTGATGTCAAATAAAATAATAAAATAAAAATGACATTCATTAGATTTAATAAATGGCTAAGATTGAGTTAGAGAATAATTGCACATAACATTCACCCAACACATGAGCGTCAGTCAAAGCACTAATGATTTCATGATACTTGGATGTATTATTTGTCTCATTAGTAAGGAGGTAACCAAATACAAAAAACTCATATTCCCATGGGTCATAAATAATCCAAACATTAGTTGTGGGTCTGGGGTTACCTCAAATGCTACCATCAATGTGAATCACCAATAAGAGGTGCACCATAATATGGGTTGGAGATGCAAAATAATGTTATGGAAGGATTATATTAACATAGATAAGGATTAGCGAGTTGTATAAAGGAGACAAAGAAATAAATAAAGTCATAATTAAGGGGGAAGACCAACACTAATTGTGAGATGAGGTGATTAAGGGTTGTAATATGTCCATGAAGGGACAAAGACTAGTCAATTTAGATTAGAACAAGTCCCATAGTGATCACAACCATGAAACCTATACACCTAAAAAAACAATAGTGACAGAAAGAATAAGTTAGTAGGGATTAACTATGAATAATCAAAAAAACTATTGACTAAAATAAGTAGAGAGATCAACTTCTATCCCAAGGTGTATCTAGCAAGGAGTAGACAAGCCCAACAAGATAGAGTATTGAGCAGTCTAAGAGATCAAAATGGTCCAAAAACATGCCTAATAAGGATTCTAAGAGAGAAATAGACATTGTCATTACATCTAAAATGGGAAGAAACCCCTAAGATGAATTTTTTTATGGTTCCACATGAAATAATAAAATTAAATGAAGGCTAAGAGAGGGAAAAAAGAAGGCCTCTAGCCCAGTCCATGGCCTACCTAGGTAAACTCATGGCCTAGACCATTGCCAAGCCACTAGACCTATGGCCTAGTCCACTATCAGGCCATAAGTTAGCCCAAAAACTTGTGTCCTAGGATAGAAAGGGCCAAAATAGGCTTGTGGGAGCCTAGAAGGGCCTACAACTTGCCTAAAAAGGCTAGAGAGGGGGGGAATAATAAAAAATATTTTTTGAACATGTTTATCTCATTTCACTACTTGTACAATTAACCTAGTGTCATGTTTATCTATTGTGAAGATGTGAGGAGAATTCATATTGATAGAGGTAGGAAAGGTACCTTAACTAGTAGAGATGTCACCATTATACAATGGCTAATCAGGAAAGAGTGTCTTGATGTCAACTATAATGAGAGGAGAGGAGTGCTGGTAGGATGCCTGTGAAAGATGAAAAATAGCCAAGAAAGGCTACATCAAGTCTTAAACAACCATAACCACTAACCCATACCACCTATAGGAACTATAGAGGAGAAATGGATTTGGTAGAGGGTTAACTACAAGCAAGTTGTAACATGACCAAGTAAAAGAAACAAAAGACTCTAATTCTATCCTGATGTGTATCCTAAAAGGAGTGCATAAGATAAATGACTATAGAGGCCCACAAGGTCTAATGGTGGATTCCATGAGAGGTAAAGTCCACTAAATGAGCATTTGGGGAGGGTGTTCTGGTAATATTTGAGGCTCACCAAGTACCATAGTCCCATGCCCAAGTATACGCCTAAGTGTAGGCCACGACTTCACCCTAACCATATGTATGCCCTCAAGGTTAACCACTACTTAACCTTTGAAGAGGCCAAATAAGAGAAAAAAGGCAGGAAGAAGGATATGGACCATCCATATCCTTAGGTTCACTAATCATGACCCAAAACACATGATTTCCAAAGGTGGGGTCATTGTTGCTAAATGAAACTTCTGAAACCAAATAAGTAAGAGGATGGTGGCACATACAATGTGTGAGGATGATCTTATTATAATATATCCTCACATTGATTGGATTATGTGTTATAACATAGATGGAATATCACTCAAGATCTAACTTGAAAACTCAAGATAACTCACTAAGAGAGGCATTTAGAGTGACAATGCTGCAATAGGATAATAATTAAAAAGTGGGAGGAGGCTCAACATCCATGGATATTTCTTGGAATATATCTTCTAAGAGTTAAGAGCTAGTTAGGTGCTTAAAAGTGGGATGAATAAAAGTTCATGAAATAGGTGTAAGAGGAGTGAACATTAATCGATACTCATCAAGGTCAAACTGTTCATTATTGAGAAAGAAATATTCATAGTTAGGAGTCTTGGTTGAACCCATAGGGAACCATAAATAGACAACCAAAGCCTCATTATAAGACTTTATCTTAGGAAAAATAAATTCCCACAAACCTAGTTCTGCCTCCAAGGTGTGAACCTCACCTTCATGTATGAACTAGACCATACAAAATGTTGATGATGTGATGGCTTGCATGATAGTGGTTTAAGGATGGCCAAAGATTATTTTGTCCAAGAGAACAAGGTCTAATATAAAAAACTTGATCTTGACTATATTGTGTCCAAACTTGACCCAAAGCTTTATATTACCCACTGACACATTTGTATCATTGTTGAAACTAACATAGTTGTGGTGAGAGTCATAAAACTTCTTATGTCTAATATCTAGCTCATTGAAAACATATAGAGGCATTATGCTCAATACAAAACATTTGTCGATGATATATCTATTGATACGATAGTCATTTACAAAGGTCTTGATGTAGAGTGGGAACTTATCACTCTTATGTAGAATAGAAGGGTTTGGTAAAGAGGCAAGGTCAACAAATAAGATAGGTGGGTGAGGGTAGTTGGGGATGTCTGAGTTGAATAACACCTTAGCATAATCCCTTAGTGGCACCTCATGGGAGAGACCAAGCTCATTGAAGATTATCCCTCTTTGCTTAGGTCAAAGGAAAAGAAGGTCCAAGATGAAGATTATGGTTGAGAGGCATTATAACTCCTCTATGAAAGAGTACAAATGTTTCCTATCTTAGGGAATAATTTATGCAAAAATTCAAATATGATTTTGGGATTTTGTACCCTCGTGGGCTGGCATGAGGGCCATGCACCACTATAATATTGAATGGGTTCAGTCGCACGACCCAAGAATGTATTGATAAAGCACTCATATTTGACAAGGGCTATGTTAATGCCAATAATGAGCTTGTTTCTTTCCCCTTTTGGGTCAGTTGAGGATGAGGAGTTAAAAGAGGTAGAAGAGAGAGAGGAAGAGTGTTAGGACTTATCCTTGGATTTTTTCTTATTTTCCTTATCATGTTTAGGAAGAGGCTCTATAAACACATCTAGCTTACAATTTTTTTAGGTAAGTGGGAATTTCTAGGGAGCAAACAAGGTCTTAACATAATATTTTTGGGTGAAACATCCCTTCTTATAATGCCCCTTAATTTGGTGGAAGTTGTATAAATTGGTTGGGTCATAAGGATATGACACTTTTTACACTCCTCTCTTTTCAAGGACCTTATTTTAAGTTAATCTCTTACTCAAAGTGTTGACCTAATGGCCATAACTATATTGGAGGTTTGTTAATGATGTCTCCAAGGTGACGAAGGATGTTGATGAGGTGTCATGTGTGCTAGAATGACAATGGAAAAGTATGGTTCAATATTCTTCAGTGTTCTTACATAATTCTTTAGTGTTTGACTTGGATAGGAATATGGTGGATGTTATTTATGGTATGGTCAAGTTGCAAAGACCCTATGGGGTGTTATGAGTGCTTAGAATGTTTATGGAAGTGAATAGAATTCATTAGAGTAGTCACATGAGTGTTTAGGTTTTAACAGTTATCTTGATAGACAAGGTTGAGTAAGAAGTTTGATGATGTCATATTTCACATGTATGAAGGTTCCAAGAGCAAGTTGATACATGGATGGATTCCCATACGATCATGTGGTTCAAATTTTAAGTCTAGACATGGAGCATAGCAAAATTTATTAAGGTGAAACATTGGATTATCAAATATATTTAAATAAGATACCATACTTATCCAAATTTATGATATCAAATATATATGGTGAGAATTTAATTAGGCAATGAAGATCTAATGGTGAGCATCTAAACTCATAGATGAAGATCCAATTATGAGAGTTTAATTAGGTGATCAAGATCTATGGAAAGTGATTAATCTAACTAGATAAGGATATAATGATGAGCATTAAACTTGTTAGATTGTGATCAATGGTGAGAGTGAAGTCAAAATGTCTATGGTTTCTAATATTACACATGCTAGTGACATGTCACAATCATGGAGTTTGAGCAATAGATCTATGGTGAGCATGTGATCATGTAGATTATGATCCAATAGAGCATATTGACTCAATAAATCAATAGAGTGCTCAGAAGTCATGTGGGGCTACCCAGTCATGAAATTTCATTGGAGATTGACTATAAGGTGTGTAGAGGGCATGCAGGGCTACCAAGTGGCTTGATTTTGAAATCTAGGATCTAAGATCAATGGTCAGAAATGAAAGTTAAAGTTAGGAGACTTATAAGGACATCAATGGAGCATATTTTTTCAAGATATACAAATACATGAGATGAAGACACATGTTTTCAATATTTGTATTTACCAGTGACTATTAGTATTCAAATTTATAAAGGAAAAACTAGTTTGCATTATTTAACATATAACTTTTGATATATGTATAATTTAATAATGGTGTAAAAATAAAAGTTGAATAGGATTTAAAATCACATCTAGAGAAGTGATTTAGAATATTTTAATGTTCATAAAATTGTATATATTGAGCTCCAAAGTTAAATGTGTATACAAATAATATTTTCAAACTTTTATTGATTACTGACACTTTGTATCTTACAAGAACCTATCGAGTCTCAATATATTTGAGTGTATGCCTTAAGGGGTGAATCATTAAAGGGGTGGGAAGAATGTTGGTGCTTTGTAAGATTATTTTTATTTTTTACCACTTGCCATCTACACTCTAGTCTCGTAAAATACTAAACCCTAATCTTATTCTTCACTTTCATATCCATTCCAATCATTATCATGCTTTATTCCCTCATTTCTTGCCTTATTACCATTTTGATCTATTTAGTACACTAGGTCATCCTAGTGTGTTTTGGGGGCACTTTAGCTCTTTTGGATTCTTATCCTCTCGATAAACCTAGCACTAACTTTAGGTATTAGGCTAAGAATGTACTAGGTTGACCCAATCAACCTAGTACAACTGACATGTCCAAATTTTTTTGGGTAAGATACTACTATATATATAAGGCCATTTACCACCATTTCATAAGAGTCAAAAGAGAATGAAGAATTAATTGAATAATTTTGAACAAACATTTGATTATTGACCATTCTACTTGAGGAATAAAGCCTTAGGGTTCAATACTTTCTTTGGAGCTTTGATCTTGTCTTGTGGAGAAGTATTTTTTATCCAAAACTCAAAAGTTTTGATTGAAAGATATTTCAAGAACATGAAAATAATATAGTAACAATGATTTCTTTAAGAAAAGATTTTTTATTACTCAAGATTGCAAATACAACCATATGCTTATCTTTGGGAAGAGATGTCTAATTTTTATTTTTGGTTACATCTTCATTTATACACATTTTGAAGGTAGGAGGAGGATGTGGAAGGTCACCAATCTAGAGGGAGATTAAGTGGTTCAACTTCCATGATTTACAGCAATACAGAATTTAAGGAATTACTATTTTTAGAAATTTACTATTTTTAGATTGCACTACTAAAATTGAAATTTGGGGAATTTCCATTCGGTTTTTAGGGGTCAAAAATAATTGATCAGATTTCAATTACATATCATCACATTTTCCTCATTCTTATCTTTCCAATGGTTCAAATGGGGAGTCAATCAGAGCTATGGTGCAAAATTTATTGCTCCTAGAAGTTCCATCATCAATTTGGGTAGAACCATCACCCAAATTGTCACTTGAATTATTGCCCAAATCATTCCTCCCTCCTTGAGAAGCAATGATCCCCATTTCATCAATATTCCTCATCAAGTGTGGTAGTCGTGTCTTAATTTGATTCTCTATGAGCTACTCACCTTGGTGGCTAAGTTGGCCCCTTTTAACCACCCAATAAAGTGGAATAGAGCGTCTTCTTGTTGTCTTTATCTAGGTGTCCACAATATGATCCTCCTCTACTAAATAAAATCTCTATGGATCAAGCTCATCAATGTCTAATTGTTCTACTATGAATAAAGTGTCCAATAGAGGTGGATGATATGGTTTGAGGAGCTCCACATTGAATATTGGATACAGACCAAAGTAGGATGGTAGGTTCAACTCAAAAGCATTTTCTCCAACTTTTTTGGTGATGGTGTAGGGACCATATCATAGAGGCCAATTTTTTCTGTGTGGGCCTACAAGTCATTCCTTTTGAAGCCACAACCAAACCTTGTCACCAACAACAAAATGGTATGCAATCCTATGTTTGTCATGGCATTGCTTATATTTATAATTAATATTCTCCAAGATGTTATGAACCTACTAATGGATGTGTTTCATTTGTTCAATGAAATTTGTTGCTTTTTCTAACTTAGATCTCCCATTAGGTGTTTATTCCATGGTGGATAATGGAATGTCTACATCAATTGGTGCCATGGGTTGGAACCCAAAGCATACCTAGAATGTACTATGCTTGGTTAAGTTATGCAGGGCTTGATTGTATCCATGTTGTATGAAAAGAAGCCCCTCATCCCATGTACATGGATGTTTGGAGTGATACATCTAAATCATGTGAACAAATAGGAGGTTTACCACATTTGTTTGACCATCAGTCTATGGATGGAAGGCTATGGACTTCATCATCTTGGTATCCATCATCTTCCATAGAGTGAACCAAAATATTCTCAAAAACCTACTATCTCTATCTAAGATAATGGACTTGGGGAGACCAAAATGGAGCCATACATGACTAAAATATAGTTGAATAGTTTCTTTAGTAGATATATTTTTATTACAAGCAATCATGATAGCCATTTTTAAAAAATGATCAACTACAACAAAAATAAAGTCCTTACCATGTTTTAAAGTGGGAAAACCTAAGAGAAAATCCATTGAGATAGATTCCCAAGGCCTAGTTAGTTCTGGCAATGGCATGTACAATCCTTGCTTCTTATTTGTCGGCTTGGCTATTACATATGGGGTGAAAGATTTTAGGTACCTTTCCACATCCTTTCACATATGGGGATAGTAGAAGTATTTTTGAAGAACTTCCAATGTCTTCTCTACACTAAAGTTTCAAACTATCCTACTAAAATGTACTTCCCATATCATCTTCTATTGCTCTACAACTGGAACATAGATGTGTCCCATCTAATAGAGTAAATTATCTTGAAAATAATAATTAGAAACATGTTTGCCTTCTTGAAGCACCTAATATGTATCAGCAAATGTAGGATCTACTTCATATAGAGTACTCCAAGTGGTAGTCTCATGTCCACATAGGTTAAGAACTATTGTGAGTGCAGTAATTGGTAGGTGGCTCAAACAATATATGGCATATTTGAGCTCCCATTTTTGTGTTTTATTATAAAATGGAATTACTTTAGATATGTGGCCCACTTTTCATAGTTTAATCTATGTCTAGATGAATTTCAATGGTCTATGGTTAGTGTGGATGACTATCTCTTTCCCCAAGATGTAGTGTTTCCATTCTTTGCAAGCTTGCATAATGGCATAGAGCTCCTTATCATATGTTAGGTATTTCCTAACTATATTAGTGAAATTCTCACTATGATATGCAATAGGATGGCCATTTTTCATGATGATAGCTCCCATGGCATATTTAGACTCATCTGTCATCAACTCAAAAGGTTGATGCAAATTTGGCAAGGCAAGAATAAGGGTTGAGCAAAGTCTATTCTTCAAATTGTCAAATGCCCTTTATTGTATTTCAACCCACTAAAATGTAGCTTTATCTTTTCCTTTAGTCACTTGGGTTAGTGTCTAAGCAACATGTGAGAATCCAAGAACAAGCCTGATATAAATTTGAAAGACCCAAGAAGCTGTGAAGTTCTATGAGGGTCTTTGGTGTAGACCATTCTCGAATAACTTGAATCTTCTCTAGATTAGCATAGATCCCTTCCTCATTCACAACATACCCTAGGTACTAAATTATTTTCATCTCTAATGTGCATTTATCGATATTTGCATACAACTTGTGCTCCTAAAGAGTTTGAATCACCTTACAAACTTGGTCCAAATGTTCCTCCCATGTTCTATTGTAGATGAGTATGTCATCTAGGTAGACAACCACAAATGAGTTGGTGAAGGGTCATAAGATGTCATCCATCTTCCTCATGAAGGTTATAGGTGCATTAGTCAAGCTAAAAGGCATAGCCAACCATTTAAAGAGCCCCTCCTTAAATTTGAATGCAGTCTTCTAGACATCGGTGGGATCAATCAGAATTTGGTGAAAGCTAGATTTGAGATCAATTTTGGTGAAGAACTTCACACCATGGAGTTGGTCCAGCAGGTCATCAATCATGGGAAGGGGGTAGCGATTCTTCATAGTGATTTTATTTAGGGCTCGATAGTTAATGTAAAGCCTCCATGTCCCATATTTATTTGGTGTCAAGACAATTAGGCTACCATAGGGTGAAGAGATTGGATTGATGTGACCCTTTTGAATCAATTCTTGAATCTACCTTTTTATCTCATCATTCTCCAAAATTGATCTATGATACACATGATTATTAGGCAAAGGTGATCCTAGGATCAAATCAATAGAATGTTTTACCTAAGAGTGAAGTGGAACTCCCATAGGTGACTTAAATAAGTCATCATATTCTCTCATGATTTGTCCCATATCCTTCTGTTATTGTGTTGATTATGTAGTTAGGACTATAACATCAGCCTTCTTGGATTTCTATGGTTTGACCACCATGAGAATGAATTGCTTTGTCTTCTCCACCAGTCTCTTGCATTGCTTAGCATTAAGAAGGGAAATAGATGTGGGAGGTGGTACCTTTGGTACCTTATAACACCATGTTCCAATAGTGAGGGTGATTCTTTGGGTTCATGATTCATAGATGCCATGTTGATCATACATGAATGGCTGACCAAGGAGTACATCATAAACATCTAGATTGACCACATCACACAAGACTTCATCTTGAAAAGGTTTTATTTCATATGAAAGAAGACACTAATGGGTGACACAAAGATCTCTCCTGGGCTCAACCATCCAATACTAAATGGCTTTGGGTGAGGCTTCATGGATAGATTTAGAATTTTCATAACTTTAGTAGAGATTAAATTATTTTCGCTCCCACTATCAAGATTGAAATGTAGAGGCTTACCATTTACCCATAACTTGGAGTAAAACCACCTTTCCTTGTCAGCTGGCCTTTCCTCATGGGTTTTTGATGAAGAAAGGATGCTATCAAGCTCAACATCTACAATGTCTTCTTCATCCTCTTTAACTATATGGTATGTATGAGAAAAAATATTATATGTCAATTATTTTGGCTCAAAAAGTAGTAACTTGATGGCTCAACATTCTTCTCTAGAGTGAGTTCTAATTTTGTGGTAATCACAACATTTTTTAGTCTTCCCCTTTTGGGGTTTCTTATCTTGAATTCATTTTGCTTCCAATTTTGGCCTCATATTTAACCTTCCTTGTCACTTTTCCATTTTGAAGGTTGACTCTTCATATTATTTCTCACATGCTTTTTCTCAATCTTCACTATGAACTTGTATGCCTTACTAAGGGTTTCCAAATTGAAGAGTTCTATTTCCCCCCATATGTACTATTTTAGTCCACCATGATATTTGAGAGTCTTATGTTTCTCACTTTCTTAGATACCCAATCTTATAGATAGAGACTAAAAAATGTTAATTTAATCTTAAACAAATTGGTTCTTACCTTGGTGAAGCTATTGCCACTATATATACAGATCATCATATGCTCCAATGGGATAGTATTCTTCCTTTACCATTTCCTTGAAATGATCCTAGGTAGGCTTTACCTCAAGGCTAATGTCATATGTACTAAACTTCTTTTTCTACACTTCCCACCAATTTTTCATTGGAAATGATGCTTTGAAATGAGCAAAAGTGATCTTTTCTCCATCAGTGAATTTATTTACAAAAAAGTAGGAAGATAATTCATCCTACTAATTTTATACTACATCAACATTGATTTTGCCTTCAAATGTAGGGATATCAAAATTCACCTAAACCTTGAAGGGTGTTTGGACACTAAAATGACATTCCATGGATGAGGAGCTAGGAAGTGTAGATAAGGACCCAGAATTTCCCATCGAGATTTGTTGGAGAATTTGGGTGAATTATTGCAGCATCTACACTTATTTCCATTAGAGGGATTCATTCACTATTTCCTTGAAGGGATCAGATGTCTTAGTGTCTTTTACCATTTGAGGTCATTTAGAGTGAATAGGTGGATATTTTGGAAGCTTTTTTGGTTTCTACCCAAGCTTCTTGTAGCATGACCTCATCCTCGAGATCATACAATCTCAAGACAAATCACTCTAATACCACTAATCTAAAACTAAAAAGTTTTGATTGATAGATATTTAAATAACATGAAAATAATATAGCAACAATGATTTCTCTGAGAAGAGATGTCTGATTTCCATTTTGTGTTACATCTTCATTTATACACATTTTTAAGGTAAGAGGAGGATGTGAAAGATAACTAATTTTTATGGAGATTAAGTGGTTTAACTTCCATTATTTACAACAATAAATTTTTTTAGGAATTACTATTTTTAGAAACTTATTATTTTTAAACTACACTACTAAAACTAAAATTTGGTGCACTTCTATTGGGTTTTTATGGGTCAAAACCCACCAAGTGGATATATGTGTGTGTGTGTGTGTGTGTGTGTGTGTGTGTGTGTGTGTGTGTGTGTGTGTGTGTGTGTGTGTGTATGTATGTATATGTGTATATATATATATATATATGTATATATTTGTATATGTATATGTATATATGTATATATATATATATATGTGTATGTGTATATATATATATATGTATATGTATATGTGTATATATATATGTATATATATGTATATATGTATATATATGTATGTATGTATATATATGTATGTATGTATATATATGTATGTATAAGTATACATACATACATACATACATACATACATACATACATACATACATATATATATATATATATATATATATATATATATATATATATATATATATATATATATATATATATATATATATATATATATATATATATATAATCTCATCACTTTCTCATTGTTCTTACCTTTTCAATGATTTAAATGGGTAGTCAATTAGAACTATGGTGCAAAAGTTATGGCTCCTAAAAGTTTCATCATCAATTGGGGTAGAACCGTCACCCGAATTATCACCTAAATTGTTGCCTAGATCAATTTTGGATGACTAGGTAGGTCATGTATCCTAGAGATAATTTATCTTAGTTATCCTTACAACCATAACAATCTCTTCTAAATCACCTTGTCCAATTGAAAGATTGAGGCTCAACAGGTTCATCTTCAAAGTTAAGTATTCCTAAATTTATTTCTCCTTTATAATAGTAGATAAATAATGTAGTATGTATTCTTATCTTCCATGTATTAAGATTTATTATACATTAACATGAGTATATGTCTCCTATACATGTTTAATTTATTTGTTTTATTCTAATCCCCACTTTGTGCCACAAGCTTTAGTGCACACTAGATTAGTTTAATTTTCTTATTATTAAAATAGTTTACTCTCTTGTTTATTAGCATAAGTAAAATATCAAATAATATGACTCTTTTAGGCTTATCATGTGATTGTGTTAGACTGTAGGCTTTGGAACCCTTCCTAGCATGACTTTTATGACAATTGATACAAGTGGTTCCCTAATTAGGTCTATAGGATCCCCATATTGGTCATGCTCCCACTTAACAATTGTATACCAAATCATAAGTGTAAGGTGTGTTATATCTTATCTGATATAGGATTAATTCATGTACATCATGCAATTATGATTACATACATTCTAGTGAAACTAACATGAAACTAACTCTTGCAAGATTTCTTTCACCTTTTTTTGTCATCATTTTCATCATATATTTTAACACACTAGTTTGATTTTATCGACCCAATTATTTTATCTCTATGTGTAAAAACAAGCAACTAAATTGATCAGTTAACCTAATATAGGTTTTCAACACTTTCTAGACTTTCAAGTTGGCCTACTAGGTTGACCAAGTTGACCTAACACATTTTCAACCACTTTGCAATAGGTTCTTGTACAACTTGATTGATCAGCTTGACCTAGTACAAGTTTTAGTTTTCCAAACTTCTAGATTAGCCTACTAGGTCAACCAAATCAGCCTAGTGCATTTTAATACATCCTATTCAACATACTAGGTTGACTAGGTTGACCCAGTACATTTTTAGCACTTTTTAATCTTCAATAGTAGGCTCTTGTATAGCTTGGTTAACTAGCTTGACCTAGTTTTGCAGATTAGATCAAATTTATCCAAGGTTCCATATTAGTAATCTCCTTCATTTTCATCTTTGAATAATTAAGGTTAGTTTCTATTTCTCTATATTTTTATTTTTCCATTGTTTCTTTTCTAAATTTAGTCTTCAAAACTACCCCTGCATAGTCAACTGGATTAACAAAGTTGATGTAGTTCTATGTTATGTGTGTTGTTTGAAATAACTAGGTCGACTAGTAGGTTTTCTATACCTTATCTTCAATAGTACTAGCTCGACCCTATTGACCTAGTTCTTTACACCATGCATGTAGTGTTCTCACTATACCTTATTTTAAAGTTGGAATTCATCTTATATGTTAATCACATATTTCTTTTTAGTTGTTTAAATGATTAGAATAGTTCACATATTCTAATTATAAGGTTTTAATTAACCATTTAGTTTCACTATTTCTATTTTTTGCACACACAACTAAATCACATAACATCAACAAACATTCTAATATTTGACTACATAAGCTAACCTACTTAGATTTCATCACCAAGGGAGAAGCCTATTTGATGCTCTGGTCTAGTATAAAGCATGGTTAATGGTATATTTTGGCTAAGCATCCAACACCCTGATTATTGTGATGTGTGAAGTGAGGAGGATATGCCCCAATACCAAGCCTATATTATTGCCACTATACTCCATTTCCTCCTAAACTCACCTAAAACCATCCATAGATTGTTATTTAGTACCTTGCTTTCAACCAACTCCCTATCACTTAAAATAATTCTTAATAATCTAATTAACATTCTAGGTTGACCAAGAAGATAGTTTAAATTTTAAGTTATTTGATTTCTCTTTGATCAATTGTGTATGTAAGAACTTGCATTAGCTAGCGTCGGTGCAAGGTTTTGCTTTATGTACATCAATTAGATTGGCTAGCATCAGTTCAATTGACTATCTATTTACTTTCAACATTTACTTTCTTAAATCAAATATAAACTATCTTATTTCATTTCAAAAGCTTGTTATTAGCTCTTTCTTTTACTTTACATTCACTGTATTAGGTTGACCTGATTGACCTAACACATTTTCCAGCTTTTATTCACTATACTAGGTCGACCCGATCAACCGATCACATTTTTTAGCCCTTCTACACTACACTAGGTCGACCTAGTCAACCTAACACTCTTTACAGGCTATTTCCCCTTTTCTCTATTCTCTATTTTCTATACTGGGTTGATCTTGTGGACCCTATGTAGTTTCACAGTCCTTATTTTTTGCACTAGGTCAACTAGGTTAACCTAGTTCTATGTTAGTCACTTCCTAATTTCTTTACTTTCTCATCTTGCTTCTTCCCCCTTTCATCATGAACTTTTTGTTTGGTGATAATATTGAAGTTTATTCAATAAACATGATGAAATTTACCAATCTTGATAGGATCTTTCATAGACAAAGTAGGATTCCTTTCGAGAATGCTAATAATATTCATTGTGCAACTCATACAATGAACTATAGGAATCCTCATACTTATTTTCAGTAAAACCTTTAGACATCTAATTCCTAACACCATTTGTGTTGAAATTGTCAATCTTACTCGAATTACACTTGAAAGTCCCAGTTTAGTTTAAAGTATCCCTAAATAGGGCAATGCATTTTATGGGCCAACTAACTTTGATCAGTTTAATTTGAGTTAAAATGACAATTTCACCATTTAGTGCTCTAGATCACTCTTTTCTTCTAATTCATTGGTACATGTCATGTACCTTTGTTATTTATTGTTGGAAACATCCTAAATGGGAATACAGCTCCAATGTATCTAACATTGCCTTCCAATTCCTCTCTAGTCAAATTATGACCTATTAATATGACTTTCTGACCATTTTGATTAATTGAGGGCCAATTTTCAAATAATTGCATAAATGTTGATTAACCTTGTTTAAGGCTAATTAATCTAAATCAAGAGCTAAATTACATTTTCCACCAGAGTTGTTGAATATTTCTTTTTGAAAATTGATTCTTAATAACTACATCATCAAATGACATCATTTCTTGGAAAGGCATCCCTAGGCCATAAATGCCATAAATATCAAGATTATGGGTCACCCATGCCTAATTAATGCCAACCATGCCTCATTAATGATTATTTATCTTGAGGATATTTATGAGTTTAATTCCAAATACTAGGATTATCCATGGCCACACATCACAATCTTGAGATGGACGGTCATGGTTGATCCTGACCAATCTCAAAAATCTATAAATAGAGAGGTCATGGACATGAATTTTAAGATTGAATATTACAAAGTTATAATGTTAAATTGTTTCCATAATCCTTTGCATTTGATCATTGATTTTATTTTCAATATTCATTGATAGGCTAGTTTAGTGATTTGGAATCATGATTTCTAAGTATGCAAAGTGATGTATGTTGATGCAAAGTGATAATCTTCTATCATTTATTCTCCTTCTCCTTTCATGTTTATGCATAAGTTCCTATTATAATAGGTCATGTAGAGTGTATTCAAGTGTATTAAGATACTTTAAAGTGTAAAAATATTCTTTGAATGTGCAATCGACCCTCTGGTTCATTTACCTTGTGTTGATTCATGCATATCACCTCTATATTGAAACATTGATGTTAGAACCTTCTAAGACTTAGAAGCTAGTTTGTATACCTTATTTATTTGTGAAATAAGTATGATGGTCATGTGTAAATAATATTTATTTATCAACCCATTATATTAATTTCAATTCATGTAATTTCTAATTCTTTTCCCCATAAACAACTAGTTAGTTAGGTGATAAGCTTTTCAAGATATATTCAGGGAGTTAACCCTTAAACCTAGAGGCCTACTTCTACCTATAGGTAAACCCACATACATATAAGTATTCCCATGTTGAAAAAAATTAGAAGAGGCTTGAACACCCTCTTATAGGGTGCAATATGTTTTGACAATAGTTTTGATTTCCATATCAAACACAAAAGTTCCATGACCTATTTCCTCAAGGTAATGGCCAAGTCAAGGCACCAAATAAAACCATTATTAAGATTCTTAAGAATATTTTCAATGATGTTGGCTATAATTATCACTTATAATTATTCCTATACTTTTGAGATTACCATACTAATACCTACACACTTATAGGTTCCACCCCTTATTCCTTAGTCTTTAACGCTGATGTTATCATTCACATAGAGTTCAATTTTCCTTCTCTATGAATCTTACTACATAATAATAATTAATGAGAAAGATTATATATTCGCTAGACTAAAATTACTAAAAATCTTATATGATAAATGTATAAATTCATTAAACCATTTTAAAACTTACTATAATTAGTTATGCCATGGTTATAACCAATTTATTCTTCTCAGAGAATTTGAAGTTTATGATTTAGTACCAAAGTAAAATTAGAAAAAAATAAAATGTAGAATGTAAAAATAATGGAATGTTTGATTTAAATTCATTGGGTTCATATGTCATTATAAAAAATTAAGGTTTTGGAGCATATTATTTTGCTACCCCAAATGGGAAAGAGTTCGAGGATCCCATTAATATTATGCATCTCAAGTTTCCATGGTTGATTTGATTGAACATTATCTATAAGAACCCTCACTTGGGGGATTTTTTTTCTCATCCACTCCTAATATTTTACCACATATTCTATACCATGGCTGATTATTTTCCTTATTCCCATTTTGTATTATCATCATGATTTTGACTATAATGAATAGGTGATACATACAGATTTATAGAGCATTTAAGAAAGTATTTCAGATTGATAAACTTCAACAACCTATTTGTAGACAAGTGTATTAGGTATGTCAATATGTGGTTGACCTAATTATTAGTTTTTAAGATGACTTATCTTTGCTTCCTATAAGTATTCCCAATGTTATTTCCTCATTTTGTATCTTCCTATTCCTATTTATTGTTGTGTGCTATTACATTTGCCTCAAGTTCTTATTGTTGGTTCATGGAATTATCATTTCAACTATTTTAACTTTTGTTTGAGTCCCTACAATTTTTTTTTTATGTTTCTAAATGGTTACTTGTAAATTTTAAAATATTCCATTTATTTCATTATTCCTAAAAAACCAAAAAGATTGAAAAAAAATCCCAACAATACTAAAAATAAAAAAATTTAGAAAAAGGCTTAAAATTACCAAAAGAGATATAAATATATAAAATCTTTGAACTTTCTATCATCCTATTCACCATAATATATTTTCCTTATTCTTGGTATGAAACTCTTATTCAATCCCAATAATTTTCACTCATCATTTCCATTTATTCATTATCCTCCCATTTCTTGGGAAAACTACATTAGATTGAGGTCTACATGGACTATGTAGGCAACACTTGGATGCATAGGGCATCTTAGGTCATCTCAGTCACTCTCATTCATTTTATATTTTTACCTAATATTCCTTTTATAATCACAAACTTTTGGGACTTACCTTTTATTACACTGTCACCGTTTTATGAGTAATTGTTTGCGATGTTATCATTGTTTTAGGAGCCCATTCCTATTTTACTCTATAATTAAATTATTATTATCTAGTTATCATATATTTTATTATTCCCTAGTTATTGGGATAATTACATTTGTAAATAGGTCTACATAGACTATATAGGTAGCGTCCATTTTCATGGGGCATTTGGAGGCATCTCAACCACCCCTTAATCTTTTATTTCCTCTTTTGTTCATATTATAGTGTTATCTTATCAGTTGTCCTTTACACTTAGGGGTAGTATATATAAGTTTAAACCCTCATTTACACACATGAAAAAATTTATAAGGGAATAAAACATGTAATTTTTTCATCATTTGATGATCTCTATTTATTATTCCATTCGATTTGTGCTTACTTGGTTTTTTATTTGCCTGTTTATTTTATTTTTCTTGTCATTGCCTTGACTTAGTCCATTATGCCAATGAGGTCATTATCATGTTTTACCTTGTATTATAATTATAAATTTTTCCATTCATATTGAGACATTAGCATTGTCATTATTGTTTTTATCATTAATGCATTGTTGTCATTTATCAATTTGATATGAGGTCAGTCCTTATATAAATCACAACCAGGACATCATGGTGTTTTATATCATGGTCCATATATATATATATATATATATATATATATATATATATATATATTACTATAACATTAATTATAAGACCCTAAGTACTTGATTATATATATATATATATATATATATATATATATATATGTATGTATGTATGTATGTATATATATATATATATATATATACATACATACATACATACATATATATATACATACATATATATATATATACATATATATATATATATATATATATACATATATATATATATACATATATATATACATATATATATATATATATATATACATACATATGTATGTATATATATATATACATATACATACATATATATATATATATACATATACATATATATATATATATATAATCAAGTACTCAGGGTCTTATAATTAATGTTATAATAAAAATACCTTTGTCTACTATCACTCAACATGAATACATACATGTTACTCATGATACATTTACAAATGAGTGTATACAAAGATTCATAATAATTTTACATCATGATATTTTCCCTGATCATATCAAGACAACTTAACATTCTCGTTGTATCAATGTTAATCAGGTTGTGCATCTATGAATCAATAAGTACAATGAAATTATGCACATTTTTCAATTATTATCACCATGTACACCATTATCTCATTATTATTTAACCATTATTTTGTTTTCATAATCATATATGTCATCACTTTATGCATTATTATGTGCTTAGATTTTTGTGTCTTATTCATTATTTTAAAGTTTGTTATCCCATCTGTACTTGCATTTGCATTTCTCATAAATAATATGCATACTAGGTTAACCTTGATCTATTTTTACCAAGAAACTAATCCAACAATTAGACCAATCAATGATCAAATATGCCATGTTGGGAAAACTCATTAGTCAATTATTCTCCTTTATTTGTAATGGTTCAATTATTCAATCTTTATTATAATTCTAATACTATATATTTTACCCTATTTATGGAAATTAAAAGTGTGCCATTTGTTTTGGGATGAATCCTTCCCACTTCCCCCTACCGTGGGGCCAATTCAATTACATTATTATCAAACATTGGATATCAAAGTATGCAAACATTATATCACTTATATTAATATCATCCATGGGTTAATTTAACTCTTGGTCTTTCTTATTCTTCTTTTTTTTGGTATACCATATATATCATGCATGCCCTCTCAAGAGGGTATCTTAGGCTTCCCAAATGTAGTTCAAATAGTTTTTTTTCAAGCATTATTTAGATCACTGTGATGAATTTTTCATTCTTTAAAAAAATTTCACTTCATATAGTGTCTCGAAATGCCTTCTCAAATAGGGAAAACATCTAGACACTCCATTTTTACCACTTTGATGACTAAATGGTTATTAGAATGATTTATTACAAATAATGAAAATTAAGCATAGAAATCATTAAATATTATGAACTATTATGCACATTGGATGTTAATATCTCTAATTTGGGAAATTAATTCTATGTAATCATCACCTTCATCTAATTCATTTCCAGTTAAATTGTAAACTATCAAATTATTGTTTTTGACCACTTGTGTGAGATAACTTATCAAAGTATAAAAATTATAAAAATAGTAATTATGATTACTTAACTAAACAAATCCAATCATATGGTTAAGATAAAAATACATATGAACTGGATGAATATCTAATTTTGGAAATTCAAAATTTAGCAAAATATCTAAAAAGTGACATCATTAGTCATAAAAGTCAAAAATTTGAAATATCAACATAAATAGAATAAATATAAGGAATGTTGAGACATGATTCATAAGTGTAATAGTAATTCCAAAATTTAATGCACTTGGTCTACTAAATTTTACTAATCTTAGGCCCTTGATTCTCATCTTGAGATAGATGGTCCTTGTAATTTTACCAAGTCTATAAATATAAGAGTCTTTGGCCATTATAGACAAGATTTTGGAAGTAAACTTACTATGAAAAAAATTAATAAGATTTTCATATTTATTCAACCATGCCAATCCAAAAACATCAAGTGGGAAAGGGGAAATTATTCCCATATATGGATTCATCATTTTTAAATACTGCTAGTTTAGACACTGAGCTAATACCTCTTCATGTCAGTTATTATATGGAGTCTACAAAGAAATTATTATTTTTTATTTGTCTTATATTTAATTATATTATTAATAATATTAACTCATCTTAGTGAATAGGCTTAGTATTTTATTTAGTTCATTTGTTTCTAAATTTCAATCATTAATGATTAACTAACCTCCGTTCGATAATTATTCTACATTTTCCTTTCTAGGTTTAAGAGATTTTACCTTGTAACTTGGTTTGATAGTAAACTTTGTATTAGATGTAGATGTAGTCAATTCATTTTATACATACTTAGTTTTTTCAATGAGATAAGTTTAATTTCATGATTGCAAACAATATGGCATAAGTCATCAAAATATTTGAATTTTATGAAAATAATGGAATCATGTAATGGAGAAATGAAAATTTACTTCAATATGTCTTTAAAATATTTATCTACCATTAGATTGGTAATTTTAGTTAACATTGTATTGTACTATAATACATATTCATTGATAGGTTAATTGATTCCATTTTTTTTTTTTTTTTTTTTTGCAATTTAAGCATAAGAAAGCTTTTTAGCGATATTGAAAGAAAAGTGTGCTAAAAACTGATCTAAAAGAGGTTGAAATTTGTTTATTAATTGGGTTGTTAAATCATATAACCACCTCAAAGCATAGAATTTTAATATTCTTGGAAATAATTTAGTCAAAAATTTATCATTGAAGACATAATCAAGTCATGCCTCATAAAAATATTGAAGATGTTGTTCATGATCACCCTTACCATCATAAAATGTGAACTTAGGTGCAAAAAAATTAGTTGGCAAGGGGTTAATAGATATCTCTAGTGCAAGAGGATTATACAACACCTCTTTGGAACAACAACATAAGGTGATTTCATAGAATTTTGGTCAATATTTGTAACCTTAATTTTTAAGATTTTTATAGTTCGAACAAGATCTTGGATATTTTGGTATTTAGGGTTGAATATTTGATAAGTCACCAAACAAGTTGTACTCATAGGTTTGGTATATATATTCATTGAAAATAGACATTATGTTGAAGTACTAAGGTTTCCCATCTAAGATATATAAATAGTAGTTTCAATAAATAAATGTTGGAAAACATAATGGATACATCCATTAAATGTTGGTAGATTTACTGGAATGGAATCATTTATAGTACCCTATAAGTATTCACTATCACTAGGTGAGGAAACCTTAGCCTTATCATGCTTACTGATTTCATTTCTTATAACATATAAAAAATCATTTATTAAGATTTTATTCTTATTAATATATGTAACTATTTCATCTTTATCTTCTATTTGAAAATGTGTTTTATATTAAGATAATTTATTGCATATAACTACATAAATGTAGGATTTTAAAAAAAATAAAAAAATAAAAACTAAAACCCTAAGAGACTAGAAACACTAGGAATCAAATCATGTTCATGAAATCTTTAACCCTAAAATCTTAATTAAAGAATATAGGTTTAGATGGGATAGAGATGTCCTATGGCACAAATGTGATAAACTATCTCTATAGTATGGCAATTAATTTGTAAACATAGATGAAAAATATTATGAATTTATATACCAAGATATGATAAAAATAGAAAGTAAAACTATGCTAGATTTTAATGATAATAAAAATAAGATACTTAGTTGGTTAAAATGATAACACAAATTGGGATTTGGAATAAGAATGAATGAATCTAGAATTAGATTCTAAGACTACTATTAAATTATGAGAATTTGACTTATGTGACCATAAACACTTGTTTTAACGTCAAATGATTTTATTGATGCATATATATAACCTAGATGTAGGTGTCTAATATGTAATACCTATTACATTTAGAAGCAACCATCTATAATGTTTTAGTTTCATTGTCTCCTTTACTCTAATGCATTTATCACTAACTCATGGAATGTCACTCCTTGTTAAATATAAAAAATTTAGTTCTTCATCCTCATAATGAATATGGTAAAAAATTAATTATTGGGATCATGATGTAGATCTAACCCCAAATACCTTTGTATCAAAGGGTTTTATCTACATAGACACTACTTAAAATTAGGGCTTATAATCATCTAGTTCTCCCCCACATGTGGGATTATGTGTGCATAATGATGTAATATGTGATAATAAAGTACAATAATGACCTATATTTTAACTTGGAAAATATGGATCTTGGGATTTCCTTCAATAATTCATATTTGTATATGTATTGTACCTATGATTGATATGGAAATATGGGAAAATAGGGAAAACTTTCTCACTTGAATTTTTGATTGAATGCTTTTAGTAAGTTTTCTTTTTAGTTTCTTTGTTAACTATGAAAAAAATTTAACAAAATAAAAGTTATCAAGCATGATTCCTCAGACTGAGAAAGAATTTAAGTAACAAAAGTAATAATGGAAATCATACATAAAACATTTTACCTTCAATTTGGATGTTTCGTCTGAACCAGCACATATACATTTTTTTGCCCAGATGTAGATATAAAATTATTCTTCAATTTTGTAGTATGAAAGTCATAAAAATATCTCTAAGAACTATATGAAATTATTTATGTACCAATTATAAGAAAATAGATTAATCTTTCTTTGGATTTATATAACATTTATTTACACTAAAAAGCTTGATGAAAGTCCATGGTGACCCCTCTATTTATATATTTTCCATATTGATTATGTCCATTAGATTTAAATAAATATGTGTGGTTTATAATTAAGTCAATTTTTAGGTTTAAAGGAATAAATATTTTAAAAACAGATTGCATTAAAAAGGCATTGCTTGACTTAATCCTAATACTTGTTTGCATTCATTGCTAGTGCTTGAAAACTTTCATGATGATGTCATCATTCTTTATATTTTCCATGATGCTATGATTTTGTAATCAACCACTTATCCAATTTTCATGATATTTGAGGAATAAATTAAATTAATGGATTTAGAGAATAGAAAATTCAAAAAATCTATGGAATTTCCCATTAAATGAAGATTATGATAATTAATATAGTTCAATTAACATAATGAAAGGTGAAGTAACTTTTGAAAACTGATGAACCATTTGACCTTAATAATCCAAAATTTATCTTGGATAGTTTAAATTTGAATTAATATGAAATAATTTATATTTATAGTTGGTTGCAATGCATATCCCTAATCAAGGATGCCCCAATACATTTCATAAGATGCACATCATGTGTACAAAGATTTAGGGCATGTCAATCATTTGTGCATCATTGATAGAAATTATATTCAAGCAAAATAAGATATATTTAAACTGTATCCTACTCAATAATATATAATCTTGGAGAAGGTAATCAACTAAAAATCCACTTAATAATACTTTTTTCTATCAGTGTCATGACCAATAATGGATCTGTTAAACCTACACTAAGGGGTATCTTATCATACAATGACAAAGGAGAGGTTTCTAATGCCTCTATTAAAATGTCATTTTGTGATAAATTTAGATAGGTCTTATGATTTTAATAAAATTAAGTTAATTTACTAAAGAAACATGAAATTTAATCTAGTAAATAAATATACGAGCTAATCTAGTGCTCTCTCAATCTTGTGGCACAAATAGGCAAGATAAGAAATAAGCATAGATAATTATATCTAATATTACATATAAGTAATCTAAGCAAGGAGAGATACAATTAATTCCATTAGTTATAAAACATCTACTTATTAAACTATGAAGGGATATGAGTATACTTACCTTTTGGAAGTCAATCCATCATGCCTCAATCTCTCCCTTGGCCAATGGTTATTAAAAAATGTTGTTGTGGATTGTAAGGATTGAAATGATAAATTAGATCTAGGATACCATACTTCTCTTATGCATTCAAGACATCCACATGATAAGTGCTACTTCTCTAAGGTAAAAACCTAAGTAGTGAAACCTCATGTAGATTGTATAAGTAACTTTGTGAATGGTAATGATGCAAAATTGAATGATCCTCCCTTTGAAATGAAATTAAAGGGGATTTATAACCATGAATTGACCCTAAGTTCTCCTAGGAGTTTAGATGATAAGGTCAGTCAGATCAACTTAATTTGGAAGTAAATAGAGTAATTAGGGATTGACCTACATTAGATTAGGTTGAAGGAGTTTCATAACATGTGATATATTACAAATAAGGTTAAGCAAGTCAATGTAATATAAAATGTTGAAAAAGGGATTTTTTTCTTATGTAGGGGTTATTTAGGCAGTGACTTATTTAGGAGAGTGTGTAATTAGGTTTATATTTCTTAGAGATTTGGATAAGGGTAGGTTGTAGTGGGTTTAATTAATTTTATTTTGGAAATAATCCTACAAAGGACTAACTTTCTACCATCCCTTTTCCTATTGCATCATTTAAGACATGCACTTAGAGAGATTGAGATTTGATAGGTTCCTACAAGAGAAATTATCAATAATTGATAATGTTTAAAAATATTATGTGTATACATATTTCCCATTCAAAGCTCATCATATGTCACATGGTGGTACCATGGAATGGTGCTTTGATAAGATAACATAATGGCACACAAAACTAAGATAAATAAATTAAAGTATGAAACATAAAGATAAATAAAAGGAAAGAATTTTAAATTACATACCTTCACTTACCTTGTTGTTGTAGAATAAAAGTTGAATGATAAGAGTGAAGATGTGTCCAATACAAATAATATTAGTTAGATTATAAAAGCAAATGAAATTTAATTTTTTCGTTGCAAAAATATGTGTTATATGTAAAAAAAATTCTCTACATTGTTAGGATTTTAGAACATCTAGTGGTTTGGAGAAAGATCTCATAAAATCATTCTCCTCAACTTTGCCTCCTCTTTTTCATCCTCATCTAGTCATTTTATGCCTTCATTAACCCTTCCCTATCCTAAAACCCTTTCCAATGATTTACAATACACTATCAACCCCATTGACCCTGTACTCTAATTGATAAAACTCATTTAGGGTCTCTGTCATCCCTTGACCAACCTAAACCAAGACCTAATTTGTTTTTGTCAATAATGATATGGAATCAATTGGGATGACTCTATCAGCTAAACTTTTTGAAAGTTTTAGGGTTATATTCAACTATATATACACATTAATTTTTCCATTTCTAAGGGACAACAACAGTTAATTATTTATTTGTGCTTCTTTACAATTTATTCTTTTTCCATTCTATTTGAGGAGTCTTAGTTAGGGCTTATACTTGGAAAATAATCTTGTCTTGTGGAAAAGTATTGGATGCTTTGGCCTTTCTTAGTGATCCTTACAAATGAAAATAACCTCTTTTGAATCACCTTTGGCCAATGGAAATATTGAGTATCAATGGGTTCATCTTATAGGTAAGTATTTATAGCTTTGATCTTCTCTTTTAGTGGATAGAAGTAGCATAAGTAATGTCTTTTAAATATATTTCTCTCTCCATGCATTAGGATTTTACCTATACATATCTTAAATAGGATTATTTTATGCATGTTTACTAACCCCCATTTTGTACCATAGGCTTTGATGAGCACTATATTAAAATTTTAATTTACTTTTCATTATAATTTTGTGAATATGAAAACATAGGACCTAGTTAGGGTTATTGCATAGGTTTGCTTGATTGGAGGATTGGGAACCCTACCTAGTGATATTATTGTGTTAAGAGATCCCTTGTCTAGGTATAAGGGATCCATCTTGGTCATGACCTAAAATATATAATGTATCAATAATCAAAAGTGTAAGTAGTATTTATCTTCTCTAATCTAGGATTGATTTATAGATCAATTGCATTTCCCATTGCATACATTCTATTGAACTTGATGTGAATATAATCCTTACATATTTTATTTCACACCATCATTTTTTTCATTATTTATATTATATATATTTAAAGTAATATATTGAACTAGTTTATATAGTTCTAAATTTTTATGCATAATCTTAACACATGCTTCAAAATGACTATTCTATCTATGTAGGTCTTCTCTAATTATCAATTACTAGATCAAGCAGTTTAACATAGTATTATTATTCTATTCCAGATTAGTATACATAGTGAAATAGGTTGACTCTATATACTATTTTATTATATCAGCATACAAGTCAACAAACATGATTGAAGAAGTCTCCTATGTTCATTATCTCTTCTTCAGCACATAGGGTTTTATAAACTTGGTAAAACTAGTGAACCCTATTGGAAAAAATGGAAAGAATCATTTGAAAATCTTAGCACAAATTTTTTAATCTAACTCATACTCAATCCCACCAAGGATCCTTTCTTTTCTCTCTCTCTCTCTCTCATTTTATTTCTTCCTTTAGTTCTATTTTTCACAAGTTTTTAGTCCACAGAACACCTAGTTAACCTAATTTTGTAGTCTATCTTCTAAGAGACATACTTGACCTATTTAGATTTTTTCTTATAGACATTTATTCTATAGAACATCAACAACCCATTCAACTCTATTATGTATTGTTTGCATCCAATGTAACCTAAACTAACTCTATATTATTATCAATCAATGAACTAAAATCTATTTACTAATAATTAATTCACCTTTCCTTTTTAGTTGTTTTCATGATGAGAGTAACTCACATAGCTTAAATAGGTGGTTTTTCAAATTACCATTTTAGTTAAACTATTTTACACTTTTTCACACACTACCAAAACACATTACATTTAAAAAACATTAAACATTTATCTTCCCAAGGCCTACCTACTTAGATTTCACCACTAAGGGGGAAGTTGACTTGGTTTTATGGCCAAGTATAAATAAATGATTAATGATATATATTATAAAATCACCCAACACCCTTATCATTTTGGGATTGTGAAGTGAGGGGGTAGGAGGGGGTAGGACCCATTCCAAGCTAGTACCATTACCAATACAAATTCCTTTTAGCTAAAACATTCTGAAACCATCCTTATATTGATTTTTATTTCCCTATTATAGCCAACTTCCCTATTACATTAAAATTAAACCTTATTATAACTTAATAACACTTAGGATGACCAAGTAGTTAGTATTTACTTTTAAGTTACTACTTTCTCTTTGATCATTATATGTTGTATTATAAAACATAAATTGAACAACATTGGTGCAAGGTTTGTGTTGTGTATTCTAATTGGATCAGTCATATTGATTTAATTATCTATGTGCTTGTTTTTATTATTGTGTCAAATTATCTTGTAAAAATTTCCCTTATTTCATAACATTATTTTCTTGTTTAACATAGTCTCCTATAGACTATTTTCCCCTCCTACATGAAATACATAGTCAACATAAATGACTATGTATTCTTATCTCTATGTTATATCCATGTTCATCAATACACAATCAACCCATATAGATGTGCACTCTTTTCATCCTATATCTAAGTAATACTATATTGACCTAGTCAATTATGTACCTATTGGCTGACTCTTCTCCCTATCTGGCTAAATTTATCCCCAATTTTCCTTCTTTCTTAATCTTTGTTTTTTTCATCCAACATCATGAAATCCCCTATAAAAATATTTTTGGGAAACTAGAATCCATTTAGAAACTATATGGGGTGTGCATTTATTCATTTATTCACCTCCCAATAGAATCACCACTCTTGGAATACTTCTGCCCCTCTCTCATCTTTGGATTGAAACATGGTTCAAATCAAACCCCAATATGAGATTGGTGGATCAAATCCTTCCTATACCTATCAATACAATTCCCATCTTCTCACCATAATGTGGGGGCCATTGACACAAGTATAGACAATAACCCCAAATGTAATACACCACCTAATAACACTCCCCTTAATACCAATTTGGGGATTCCTTCTATAGACACCAATCTAGAAATTAATACCACTTAAATTCTTTCACAAATAGTATAAAAATTGAACATAATGCAAAAATTTAACACCTATTAAATGATGAAAATACAACATCATTTGTGATGGTCCAAGGGCAATAAAGAACTATTCAAAAATTACATTTTAAACATTGTATTTCACATAAATATATTACTATATTATTTCAAGATCCTTTGTGTAAAACACGTGAAAAGCTTTATAAGATTTTCAAAAGTAGTTACGGGATGCAACCAACTTTACCATAAAAATAACTTTATTAAAAAATAAACTAATTAAAAACATTAAAATAAAAACTAATTTAAAATGAAAGACTTTGGATCCTAAACCCAACAAACTCCCCCTTGATCCAAAGGGGTGTAGATGATGAAGATCTAGAGCTATGACTATAAATTCATCAGTAAAACATCTAAAAAATAGCACACTATACATCATGGTACTAATCAAACTATGGCTACTGAACATGATCATCACCTGATCATCCCCTTTGAGAATCATACTATACTATAGTAGAACCCAAACAATGTTTGTTCAACTAAATTTACCCACATAAGGTCCCACATAGAAACCCATCCAAGTGATCCTCTAGTACCCTGTATGACACATCTCTTGGATGCACAATAATCTCCAACATCACATGCATGCCTTTTTTCAACACTCAAAATTTTAGAAAATCTAATGCTGACTTATAGAACTACCAATGACTGAATGAAGGCCACTATTCAATATCTTCCCCACTTATCAAGTGAGAGGTGAGAAGCTGTACAACATAAAATAAAATTCAAACTAGTTTATCTACTCTACATCATGAATATTAGATATAAAAAGTGAAAAATGGAATTGAAAGCAAAAACACAAGCCAACAATTGCTATCCTAGAAGTGAACCCATACTTCAAGAGAATAAAAAATTGGAGAAGGGAAAATATCCTCTAACCTCCATGGATCATCCAAACTCTATTTGGATCTATTTATCTTGTTAGATCCTTAAGGACTAGTAAACGTCAAAATGTAACACCGTCATCACCAACAACATAAGTGGTGGGACACACTATTACAATCTTAGTTTGATGTATATGATGCATTTGGAAAAAAAATTCAAAGATAAGGTATCAAATTCTACTAATAATGCACCTATACAACATTATGTTCAATACATTTGGCATAAAAATCACATAATAAGTCTTGAAAATAGAAATTTTATCATTCTAATGTGTCCAAAATGTTAGAAAATATGAAAATTACCTAGTCATACGACCACCTTTCAACTACAAGAGTCACAAAAATGTTGCAATAATACCTTTATATCACCAAATTCATTTTACAAATCCTTTGAAAAAGGAATACTATCTTTAAAAATCATATACCAAGAAAAAAGATTATTCCAAAAGGGAGATTGGAACCCTTGACCTCCTTCTTACAAAGCTTTTCACAAAATCAGACCTTCCAATTTCTCTAAGAGCATTCACAAGCTATAAAAATAGAATTTTATATATGAACTAGATTTTTTACTCAGTGTGAATAAAAGAAAAAAAATTAGTTGGGCATGGTAATTAATTCATTCAAAGTTTATTTTGCCAATTAAAACTCAAACACTTTGCATTGAATATCTAGGACCCACTTAAACCCTATACTTTGAAAAATTATATTGCAAACTATACAAAAATGAAAAATTTATTTCCTTCAACACCTCTCACATACTTCCAATTCAATGACTACTCTTGAAGAATTTTGAAACTAGTTTTTCACTTCTTTAGGCCATACAAATCTATACCAGGCCATATAATTCATAGATTTACCACTGTTTGACACTTTTAGGAAGAAATTTGATGAATTAAAACTAGTTTTTGAATTTTGGGGTGTTGAGGGAGCCATACAAGTGCATATATGGATTTAAAAACTTAGAAAAACATCTTGGCTAACATCTTAGGTCATTTGAATTCTAGATTTGATGTTTTTATCAATTTACACACACGAAAATTTGAGCAAATTCAATGTTAAAAAAAAACCGTACTATCTTATACCATAGGTTTCTAGATTTGAAAAAGGTTATACAAAGGCTATTTAGTATAAAATAGGGTTTGAAAAATCAAATATGATCAAATTTTAGTCTTCAAAATCATTCTATACTCTTGAAAATTGAAGGATCTAAGATTTTAAAAATGAAGGAAAAGATTTCTAGGTATAAAGCCATACAACACAATCTTATTCATGATATTTACTCATAATCCAAAGTAAAATATTTAAAAAATTAAATATTTTAATAAATTTTCAAAAATCTTAACCTTTGACCAAAGTTACTAAGGCATACCTTATACCACATGTATTTTCCAAAATTGATTTCATGTAAGGTTTATTTTTGTCCCCATGAATAAATATTTTTACCTTGATTTCACCTGAATTTACCATGCTCTCAATAACCACACTTTGATACCACTAATTTAATAGGGGCAATAGAGAAAGATTCAAAAATTACATTGTGAACATTGTATTTTACACAAAAATATTACTATATTCTTTAAATATCTTTTTTACAAAGCATGTGAAAAGCTTTATATGATTTTCATGAGTGGTTATGGCATGCAACCAAATTTCCCATAAAAATAACTTTGTTAAAAACAAACTAATTAAAAACATTAAAATAAAACTAATTTAAAATGAAAGACTTTGGATCATAAACCCAACAATTTGATCAATATGGCTAATCAACCTCCCTTTCTTATCCCTCAAAATAATAATAAAATTATTCCTCCACCTCTTAGAGATATCATGGGAAATGTCATTCCCAAACCTATCATGAATGATAAGATGCTCCAAAACATTCAAAATGAACCTTTAGCCTCTTTCATTAATTCTATTGATATTGGTAACATATCTAAAACTATTAAAAATTATGGGACTAAAGACCCTACATCTTTTCTTAAGGCATTTGATAATATTTATAAGGAGTGGATCCAAACTCATACTTCCACCACAACTAAAATTTTAGTCAAAACTTTCACTGGTGATGTATTATAATGGTACAATCAACTTCCCCAACATTCTATATGACAACTCAAGGATTTAGTAAATCCTCTAGTTAAAGAGTTTCAACACAATGATCTTCCTAAAATTACCTTAGCCATTTTATCAATGCTAAATAATATCCCATTGAATCAGCTAATAATATTATCAAGCAATAGAAACCTTTGGCCCACAAGGCTAATCTTAACATGACTGGTGATAATTTCTTTAAACTCCTTATAACCACCTTAGCTCCTTCTTTTTAGTATAAGGTTTGAAATTTCACTCCTCACATGCTCAATGAAGCTCTTAACCAAGACAAACTTGAAGAATTATTAAATAAAAAGTTTGAAGCTAATGCCAAACTTATTAAAGGATATTTTCAACATTCAACTAATGTAATAACCAATAATCCTCCTCAAACCAAGCCAAGAGTTCCCAAAATTGATAATCCCACATCTTCTCATAAAACATTAATTGTGCAACAAATGAAACAATTTTTAGTGCCCTCTAAACCATTTACTTATTCCAATAATCCTCCTAAATGGTATGACCCTAATCAATTTTTTTGGTTCCATGCAAACATTAGTCACTTCCATGAAACATGTAGAGCTCTCACCAATTTTATTGTCTCCTATATGCTTGGTGATTCATTTAATCATGAAGTCATGATTCAAATCTATCATCAAGATTACAACAACACTTCTCAAAAATGACAAGCTCCCAAAGTTTCTTCTTCTAATAACCAAAAATATTTTCCCTCATCTAATGATCAACAATTCAATATGGATGTTTATGCAATTGATGTTGACTATGATCAATATTACAATAATTATCAATATCTCAATGCAGCTAAGGCCAATTATTGAAGTAAACCAACTCACAAAGATCCTATCCCTAAACCTAAGAAACCATATTTTTCAAGAGCAAATCCTTATAGATACTAAAACTACTCTCCTATATTTGTAAACTAATGAGGAACCATATCCTCCTTATAAACCCCCAACCACTTCTCTTCCTCCAAAATCTAATTTCCCTTTTAAGCATCATGCTGGTTTTTCTTCTAAAACTGACTAAAACATATTAGAAGATCTCAACTCCATGTGTTGAAATATTCCTCTTATAGATTTATTTTGTACCTCCCCTTATCATCACAATTTACTCATGCAATAACTTCATGAAATTGAAGAGCCATCTTCTCTTAAAGAAGAACTACCTTCTCATGAAGCTCAACCAACTAAAGTGCATACCATTGAATCAATTTATCCTTCTTTGAAACCCTTTATATAATTCCTTAAATAAGACATGATTAATGATGACATCCTCTTTTGAGTTGGTGATCTACCCCTATTCATTAAAATATCCATTAATACCACCCTCATTCATAACTTATTAGTAGATGAAGAGTCTAATATTAATGTAACATATTTATGGCTCATCTAATAACTTGGCTATAATAAAAATGATCTAAAAAAAACTCCCTTGACATGCCATGGATTTGTTAAAATTAATAAAAAATGAGTTAGTTATATCTGGATCAATCTCATAATTAGACCTAAGACCGTTTGAACTAAGATCATGGTCTTTGATTTACCCTTATCTTACAATATACTCTTAGGATTCCCATGAAATCATAGAATGAGGGCTATTACCTCTTCTAGTAGCCAATGTATCATGTTACTTAATAATTTAAAAAGGTATAAACATGAGGTTGATCCCAACCCTTGGAGTATTCAACTTCCAAATCCCAAATCTCAATATCAAATTCCCACCATTCTAATGATCAATAGTACTTCCTTACCTGATTTCATCAATATGAATATGGATTTGCATGTCACTCTTATTGATTATGATGATGATAAGCCTAATTATGTTCAAAATACTTGTAACACTACCAAGCTACCTCCCTACATCTCAGATTGGCTTCCTCCCTATTTGTTGTCTCATTATCATACCATTCCTCTCATATATGAGATCATTGATTTCTCCCCTCCATGTAATGCTCAATAATCTATTACACATAATATGAAATAATGTGTAATGATTATGAAATGGACAAATTATTCTAGGATCCTTTAATTATGTGTCCACATAAATTCAGTGATCTAGGCATCTCCCTTTTTGAAGTTCCTCCTAAATATCAAGCATGTATAATTTATCCAACCTATGATGATAATTAAATCATGGCCTAATCTCAGTCATGAGACTTGGAATCCAACATTATAAAAAAAACTCTATCTCAAATACATTCTTTCAATTGTGATGTTCATACCATTTCCACCAATTTTGAATTAGCACCTGAAGGTCATGTACCTCTTACTAATTTTTCACTTATTGGTACTCCTTGGGTGGTAGAATAAATAATACCTTCCAAACCTATGAAAATTCCTACATATTATATAACTTCTACTAAACCAATAATTCCATTTGATTCTCTCCTTGTCACTAATGCTAACAACAAACTAATTGAATTAAATCAACCTTATTCCACTACTCCACCTACTCTTGATCTTACATTAGATGCCAAGTCCAATGATGTATGTCAAATACATTCTAAGTATGATTTCCATGGTAAAAAAATTATTTATATTGAATTAAATGTCAATTATTATTATCCTCTTCCAATTTTGCCTAGCGATGGAGACATTCTTGAAATGCTTCATTAAAAAAAACCTCAACTCCCTTAGCAACATCATAAACTTGGAAATTTCAAGAAAAAAGCCCCTTGTTTAAAAAAATTCATCACTAGCATTGATCTTAATAAAATCCCATTTCCTCTCTACTTAACATGCCATATCATTTCCAAGATGGAAATGTTATGATTATTGAAGAAACTACCAGAATCAAATATGGTACCCCATCATGCCCTCGACTAGTCATAGTCTATCAAGAACTTATAATAATAAAGAATAATAACTTTAGATTATTATTTGATTATTATCACAAGAATTATACATGGACTTATGAGGACATGCTTGATATTAATCTTAGCATCATGGTACATAATATCATCACTATCTTGATGTCAAACCTGTGTGCCAAAAATAGCAAAAATTTACACCAAAAATTTCTAATTTATGCCATATAGAAATAATTGATCTTTTTGATGTCAAATTTATCAAGCCTATGGACTATTCAGAATGGGTCTCAAATAATGTCCCCATTTAGAATAAATTTACCATGGTCATTCATAGTGGTATTGATTTTCACAACCTCAATCTTACTTATCCTGGGGACAACTTTATTTTACCTTCCATATATGCCATCATCAATTTTAGTATTGGTTATGAAATGTCATACCTTATGGATGGTCTTTTAGTCTATAATCAAATTCACATTTCCCTTAAAGATCAACATAATACAACTTTCACCATAGAATAGGGAACCTATTGTTACATTAAAATGCCCTTCAGCCTCAAAAATGCTAGAGCTACCTATCAATGGGCAATGATCCAAATTTTTCATGATCTTGTCCATAATATTATAGAAACTTATATGTATGAGCTAATTACCATGTTTAAAAATTGCAAAACTCATCTTTTCAATCTTTATATTATCTTTGATCACCTCATCAAAGACAAAGTTAGAATAAATCCCTAAAAATGTGTGTCTGGCATCACATCTAGAAAATTTCTATGATTTTTAGTCTCTATTCATATTATTGATCTTGATCCTACTAAGATAAATGCTATTATCAACATGTTGATCCCTTGTTTCATTCAAGATATTCATACTTACCTTGGAAAACATGGGTAAATACAATGATTTGTCCCTAAAATGCCTTACCACATCTATTCTATTAATTTCATTTTAAAAATGGTAATTGCATTGAATGGATGGATCTTTTTCAAAAAGCATTTGACAATATGAAAGAATATTTGCTTTACCAACCTACCCTTCATCCACCTTCTAATGATCATCCTTTAATCTTATATACTTCTTCCACACTTGTATTAGTTGGGGCAATGCTTGCACAACAAGATGATACTAGAATAGAATATGCCATCTAATATATCAGTCAAGGCATCATTTACTATGAAAAACATTATACAAATGTAGAATGTGATTGCCTTTCCAAATATTTTTTAGCTAAAAAGATATGGCATTATATGTGTTATCAAACAACTTACATCATTTTTCATTATGATCAACTCTATAATTTCTTCTCCAAAGCCTTTATTCTTAGAGATAGAATTGGCAAGTGGATGGTTCTTCTCACGGAAATTGATTTGTGCATTATTATGCAAAAAGTTATCAAAGGACAAATCATTGCAGATCAATTCAAAACCACTCCTATACTAGCTATCAATCATCTTCAATATAATCTTCCTACTGATAATATCCTCTATATTAAAGGTCTTAATCAGGCCATATCTCTAAAAGATTACTTCCATACTTTCATTGCTAACCTTGAAGCAAGTAATATAGAAGAGTTATTTGTCATTCTAAATCTTACTAAATATAAATTATTCATCGAAGAACTTCTTGAAATAAATGTTGACTTACATGAAGATACTTGGACCCTTTATTTTGATGGTGTGAAATGCCTTCAAGGAGTTGGGGTAGGTTATATCTTCACTAGTCCTCTTGGTAAAAATATCCCTTTGGCATTTCTTCTCACATTTGATGTCATTAGAAACATGACATAATACAAATCCCTAATCCTAGGCATGAAAGCAACCCTTGATTTAGACATCACATATATACACATTTTGGGTGACTCCCAACTCATTTGCCACCAGGTTAATGGTGATCATCAATGCAAAATTGAAAATCTCATTATTTATCATCAAATCGCCACTACCTTTGCCAAAGAAATAAATTTTTTTACCATTGAGCCTCTCCTTCTAGATAAAATTTTTATTGTTGATTCATTTAATTCTTCAACATCTCTTTTTCATCCACACCAAGTTCTTATTGATTCTACTTTTCTTATCAAAATATAAAAGGACACATCTTCCATTCAACCATAAGATTCACTTATCTACCACATTGAGGATGTTAAAATTACAAATACCATGTTACAAACACATCATTAAATTTATTTAACACTAAACCTATCTGCCAAACACTAATTCTCATAAAAAGACTCACATTCAAAAACAAGCTTTCAAATATGTCTTTTGATATAACATCCTTTATTATCACAATGTTGAAGGTACCATGATCTACTATGTTATGAAATAAGAGATACCTCCTCTTATTGAATAATCACATGGGGGAATTTTCAATGGCCACTATAGTGGACATGCTAAAGCCTACAAATGCCTATGCGTGGGTTACTTTTAGCCTACTCTTAAAAAAGATGCCATCAAGTTTGCTAAAAAGTGTAGTCCCTATAAATTTCATGATGATCTAATCCATTCACCTCTAATTGAGACTCAAATTGTATAATTTTATTGACCATTCTCATTATGAGGATTAAATCTCATAGATAAATTACCTCGATCATAGGATGGGCATGTTTTTATCATCATGATTATCGAGTATTTTACCAAATGGTTTGAAACCATGCCCATCATCAATTTCACCACCATCAATATTGATAAATTCATCCTCAAAAAAATTATTTACCACTTTAGTGTTCTTTATATTATCATTTTAGATAATGGTAGTAATTTTAAAAATAAAAACATCAACCAACTCTGTGTTGAATTCAATATGAATCACAGATTTTCCATGCCCTACCATCCATAATACAATGGCCAAGATAATGCCTCTAATAAAATACTTAATATAATGATCTAAAATATAATTTTTGACACCTACATAGATTAGCATCTTCATCTATATTCCACTCTTTGGGCCTATTGCATTAACATATGCACTACCACTAGGGCAACCCCATTTTCATTACTATATGGCTCCAAATCACTCCTCCCCTTAGAATTTGAGCTCCACTCTCTTTTTATATCTCTTCATGGTATCATAACTGATGAATAATTGTGTGAATATAATCCTCATGATATTTATCTCCTTGACAAACATCATCTTTCTTCTCTACAACACAATCACCAATACAAGGTCTATATTGCCAAACAACATAAAAAAGTGTTAAATTTTTCACTTTTAATGTTGGTGATCTTGTCCTCATATTAGATTAGACTCATGAAAAATAATAAAAGTATTCCTAAAAATTATGGGGAGCTTACTTAGGTAAAGACATACTTGGTCCTAACACCTATCACCTTCAAATTAAAAAAGGCCATGTTTTCAAACAACCCACTAATGTGAAATTCTTAAAAAAGCTTTTTTGCCTAGATATTTCACTTTTTATCAATCTTTATATATGATATCATTATAAAAACTTTTTTAGGATATCTACACAAGTCTCACCCTATGTATTATTTCTCTCTTTTCACAAACCTTAGTTGCTTCTTTCCGGTCCTTTGGTCTATTTTTCTCATGAGTTACATTGTAAAACCATGGATAGGACCTGATCTTCCTCATTATTTACTTTTGTGTTCTCATTATTTTTTTTTAATTTATAATGATTTTTTCACCCCTTGGGTTTTTATTTTATGATTTACATTGTAAGACCATGGATTTCCTCACAAATACCATCTTTATCACTCCATTTTTTATGCTTTGTACACCTTCTTGGGTTTCCCTTTTATGAGTTGTGGTGTAATATCATGGATAATATCAGGCCTTCCTCATAAAATCACCATATTTAATTAATTTAATGTTCCTTTTATATAATTTTTAGTAATTATTACAATATTTTGATCCCTTGTTTTTAGCTTTAGATTTTTCTTCTATTTGTAGATAAAATTTTCACAATAATAAGGTGTTAGCATGCTTTCCTACACTTCCCTAATTATTATGATAAAGAATCACACTTCACCATTATTGTATCACTTTACACCCTTTAATCACATTTTTTTTTCAAATTGAAGTAATTAAAATTGTTTCATGTTTCATTCCTCTTGATTTCCTTTCCTTTCATTCCACATTAGATCAAACAAGGCTGAATTTAAGATAACACTCTTACTTTACCTAAATTAATGAGACACTTAGACACCATGATCTCTAAGTTCCCTTTCTTAGAAACCAAGTCCAAATTCTTCAAATTATAGTCATCTTTAAAACCTAGGTTTATTTTTTTGAATCCATATGGAGGAGGAATAGAAAAATCCATTAAAAGAGTTAAAATCTAAATCATTTGAAACAAAAGGAAACATAAAAAATCAAAAGTCAATCACACTAAACTACATGATTAATAACACATCTCCTATCACAAATTAAAGATTAAAATCCATAGTTTACCTCATGATAGAGCTGAGGTCCACTGGGGTAAGGTAGGTCAGTAGATCTGAATAAGAGAATTCAACAAACTCTATGGTGATACCTACTTTCTCATGCAAATAACCAATCTTCACAGTAGATTGGTGGCTCTATAAGGGATCTTGAGGAATGGAGAGCACATTATGGGAAGGTATTCCCATTTCAATTTTCATTCATACAACTTTTATGGTATGATCTACATACTTCATTTGTTGACCTAAAATTTATGTGACTAGGAGAAGCTCTTCAAAGTCCTTAATGTTGAAATTCCTCTTATTTTGATGAACCTAATTTAAGTGTCTTGAGTTTGATAAAGAGTTTCTCTACCTTGGTTTTTCCTTCATTATCCACTCCACCCATGTCATTTCCCCCCTTGATAGACAAGTGTGATTTTAAATTTGTTTGCCTAATTCTATGTCCCCTCATCTTTACATCTTAAAATATGTTAGCACTAATTTGTTTCAATTTTATCTATCCTTTGAACAAAACAATATGTTTGAGTAATTATGGATTACTTTATTTATACCATTGATTTACATTTCTATACTTTATTTATTCTCTTTTTCCATTTATTTTACTATTTTTTCAAACACCTGAGTCCATTTATAGTTTCATGTTCCTTTTACATTGATGAGTGTGGTTGGATTGTTCCTTCTCACTTGCTAATGTTGTTTTCCCTTTAATTGTTCACTCATAAATGTTGTGTTACCATTTCGATTATCCATATTTATCTAATTAAGTATTGTTACTACTTTCATAATGATGTTTGATTACCATTTTTCCACATGTGTCCTTGGTTTGATTTGATGAGTTTGCCTTTCTTACTTAAGGTTTATTTGTTCGAGTCTTTCGATCTTTAATAGCCTTGGATTTTTAGTTATAAGAGTTAATTCAAAAATTTTACTTGGTTATTTTTTCATAACTTATCATTTCTCACCCTAACTTACCATATTTTGAACTAAATCTCATCCACATAGCATCAGTTATCTTAGATTTCATATCTTTGTTTGTTTTTTCTCTTTAGTTTTGTATCTTTGGGTTTGTCAAAAGTAGTCTCTACACCCTCCATGATAAAAAATAAAAACACAATAGATAACCATACAATGATAAATGTAAGACAAGGTAAGCATACATTACATTTGATTTCTCATATATTTCCTTTCTAGTCATTTAATTTTAGTTATTTTATGATTTAAAATACTGTAATTTTTTAGCTCTAACATTGTGTGTTGCTATGTTATTTTCTCAAAGCACCATCCCATGTTGTTCTAGAGGGACACATGATGTGATTCAACTAGGGCATATGTATACACAATATTTTAAAACTTTAACTATTATTGATGATTTGTATATTTTAGGAACCATCATGTGTCAATCTCTTTGAGTGTATGCCTTAAGGGGTGGGAAGACCATTAGTGCTTTATAGGATTTTTATCCCTTTAGTACCACTTATTATCAATTTAAACATCTCCTAAAAATAATCCCCTAATCTTCACCTCATCTTTTCCACCCTCCTCTAGTCATTTTTCACCTTAATTAACCCTTCCCTAACCTAAAACCCTTTCTAATAGTTTATAATACATTATTGGCCCCATCAACCCTATACTCTAATTGATAAAACTTATTTAGGGTCTAGGTTAGGCCCTGGTTGACCTAGACCAAGACCTAATTATTTTATCAATAATGATATAGAGTCATTTGGGTTAACCCTATTAGCTAAACTTTAAGAAAGATTTAGGGTTACATTCAACTATATATACACTTTCATTTCACCATTTTTTAGAGATAAAAAGAGTTAATTATTAATTTTATCTTCTTTATACTCTATTCTTCCTCCATTCTACTTGAGCTATATTATCTTAAGGTTTATACTTGGAGAATAATATTTTCTTATGTAAATGTCTTAGATGCTTTGGCCTTTGTTAGTGATCCTTATAAACCACAACAACCCCTTGTGAAGCACCTTTGTCCAAGGAAGATATTGAGTCTCGTCGAGTTCATATTAAAATTAAGTATCTATAACTTTTATCCTCTCTTTTAGTACATATAAGTATCACAAGTAATATATTTTGAATATATTTTTCTCTTTATGCATTAGGGTTTTACCTATACATAGCTTAAATAAGATTATCTTATGCATGTTTACTTTTATGTTTACTAACCCCCATTTTGTCTCATAATCTTCAGTGAGCACTATATTAGGCTTTTATTTCACTTGTCATTATAATTTTTTGAATATGAAAACATAGGACCTAGTTAGATTTATTGCATAGTTTTGTATTATTGGTGGCTTTGAAACCCTCCCTACTGATATTAATATGGTAAGAGATCCCTTAGCTAGGTCTAAAAAATATGTCTTGGTCGCGGCCCCTAATATCTAATATATCAACAATTGGAAGTGTAAGTAGGATTTATCTTCTTTAATCTAGGATTGATTTATATAGCAGTTACATTTTGATTTACATACACCATGTTATTAATATCATGGGAGTGACTAACCAAGAATTTCATATGGGAGGTCTATGGGGACACAATTGAGGTGAGTATCACCTTAGAGGATGTACATCTAATTATTGACTTATTATTGTTTGTACTCTTATAATTTTTGATACCCCAAAGATAATGTAAGAGATGTGAGCCATAGCCTTATGGGTGACTGGCTCAAAGAGGTATTATGATGGTTTGCATGTGTATCTATTTGATGTCTGTGTATCAACCATTATATATATCTATAAGTTGATTATTATAATTGTGTCAACTTGAGTGATATGTCACATGTCAAATGGGAAGGTTCCATTATATGTGGTAACCTTGTGTCTGTCTATTTTAGAGTAGGGTACTCTATATGATGCAAGTTTAGTTATTTAGGTGTAGTTAGTGCACAACATATATAGTATTCTTTCTCATTGATTGATGACCATGGGTCCTATTGTTTTAATAAGTATCTAGATATATGAGAGGTTTCTTATGTATTAACCATCTAGGTTTCCACATAATGTTAATGATGGTTTTACTCAGGTACTTTGATGGAGATAAGATCATGTTTTATGTGATGCATTGAATACCCCAAAACTATAGACTATTACTCATGGTGATACTATTTTGTAACCTTATACATGAATTGAAGCTATTTGGATTACTTAGGCTATTATTTTTCATGTATTGAACCATGTGAGAATTAATGTGCACTATATATGGTAGGTGAAACCATATCCTATTTTGGATTTTCTAAGATATTTAGGATTACCACAACTACCAGGTTCTATAAGATTTAATGAGTATTGGGTATGTCATTATAGTGATTAGAGGGGGAGTGGAGTTTTAGGATCACCTACCAATGTACCTATGATTTAGACATGCTAATCAAGACCTTGGAAATGATGGTGATAATGACAAGGAAAAAAAGAGCTCTAGTAAAAGAGGTAGCAGTGGTAGATGATGTAACAATGGTAAATATAGAGATGGTTGTAACAGATGAAAAAGAGGTAGATATGGCCATTATTGTGTGATAATATGATTTATAGTTTTTATCATAGGTAAAATAATGACATAGAAATCAATAAGTAGTGGTGGAGGTATAGGATGAGGAGCCATAAGGGGAGCAAATTGAGTAGGGAGATCCCGTGGCATAATCATCATAGAGTTGGTTGATAGAGTGATGAATCCATCCTGGACCATAATGTGCTTATTAATATATTCCAGTTTTACAACACCTTGAAGACATACTCCAATGGAGGTTCTTGGTGGATGTGTTGATGGGGAGATTATTGTTGGTAAGTTTTTTGTATTTTTTCATGAAGATGATGAAATTAGATAATTAGATATATGTGCTTAGATAGATATTTTTGAGATATTATATATATGAGATATCTAATATACATTTGGTTTAATTTTTATAGATATTAATGATCATTTATGATGGAGTGTGTTAGTATCTACATAAAAATATGACATTTTGGATGATGTACTACTACATCATGGCACTACCAATATGGCTAAACACTTTGCACCATCTAACCTAATGTATGTTAGTCGGTTCTTGTTGGTTAGTGAGGTGTTTTGAAATTTGTATATAATAGGAGATGCTACATATTTATCACTTAGAGTGAGATATGGCAAGTTATGGATAAGGCAAATAGTAGCCGAAGAGAGAGCACTCATATGGTTAACTCTAGAGAGTTGGGACATGTTCAGGTCTAGGTGACCAATCTTTAAGGATAGTTAGAGGGCCTCCATTCTTAGATAGATTCATTACAATAAACCATTTAGAGGGGATAGTCATAATCATCGATGGGTAGTGTATCCCATCTACTAGATGGATAGGGTGGACCATAACTATAGGTTATTTATTGTATTATAATTATATCATGTTTTAATGTAATATATCAAACACTTGATCCATGGATATTATACACACACACATATACATACGTGTGTGTGTGTGTAACAACCACACTAGGTTTGACATAGAAAACATAATTTTTTAATTTATTAATGTATTCCTTCATTTGAATTCACCATGAGAATTT
>JARHVA010003629.1:1182500-1390000 GCA_037957365.1 Torreya grandis | reverse complement strand
CACATAATATAGCTTAAATAATAACTCATCATGATCATAATGTATAAATATACAATATAACTAACTCATAGTAGTGAAATCATGAAACTAAAGCAACATACCACTATCCCATAATAACATATGAATTACAACTTAGTAATAATAAAATAAAATTAGCATTTATAGAAAATCCATGGATAATCAAGTAAGTTTACTTAGCAAGGAATCAGGATGTAACATCCTTCTCCCCTAAAACTAGTCATTATCCTAGATGACTCTTATTCAAACATAAGTTCTAAATTAAAAATATTATTCAGCAAAAAATTAAAATAGTGTGAAGCATCAAATCAAGTAGATATATGAGAAAATCACTTATATAACCCATCATAGTCCTTCCAAGTAGCACTGTTCTCAAATTATTGGTCCCATGAGAGCTTGCACTATGACATCTTCCTCTTACACAAATAAAGTTTACAAGTGTCACTTACTCTAATTGGTTCCATCATACCACCCTAAGTTCTAGAACTAGAAATGTGAGTCTATATGCCATATGACTAGCCACTTCTAATAGATCAAAGGATCCCACATATCTTAGTGATATTTTCATTGACTTCTCAAATTTAAGTGTCAACCAAAAATAAATAAAAATGGAGAGTTTCACAAAGACTCCCAATCCCTATGCACATATCTCTATCCTAGAGATTATTTTTGTCATTTTGGGGGAAAGTGTTTAGATAATTTTTCAAGAAGGATGTGTATAAGTAAATAACATCACTACTCGACATAGCTCTAGATAATTATAACATGTCAATATGGTTGTTACCTCTCATAGTTCGTAATAAGTATGACTATGAATAGGAACTGGAAATACTAAATTTATAATGTATACAAAATCAAGGAATAACCATTCCATAGTATACATACATATGGCCATATGATTGAATTTTCCAAGTCCATCTACCAAATCTTGAATTTGAAAAGGTCACCTTATTGGATCTAAACTCAGTAACTACCAAGTCAAGGTGAGACTAAATAGGATCTACTCCCATTTCTTAGTACTCACATTCCTAATTCACCACTCATCCCTTAGGTCTCCATAAATTCATGATCTCAAAAATGTGTACAAGGTTATAAGAATCACAAATCCATAATAATACATCATAGAATGCAATGATACAAGCTAAATAATTTCAGATGTACAAACTAACATTATTAGAAAAATCATATAATTATTCCATAATTGTATTAAGTTGCCACTAACCAAATATAACTAGTATCATATTTTAAAACTTAACCTATAATGTTAAAAATATCATAACATGTAAAGGCAAAGGATTACACCATATTTAAAACCTTATAAAGAAAATGAGTGAGATAATGTCTCCCTGTTTACTTGGCTAGTTACACAATATGAGAGACGCTTATCTCAACCCCTTAGACTAACAAGATGTTTTGCAAATAATATTATAGGATAACTTTAGGAAAAATATACCTAATATCTCTTAAAATATATTATAATTTTTTAAATTATGTCTCCAAGGTGACTAAGGATGTTGATGAGGTGTCATGTGTGCTAGAATGATAAAGACAAAGTGTGTTTCAGTGTTCTTGCATAGTTCTTCAGTGTTTAACATGGATAGGTAGTTGTTATATGATATTGATGGTATATATACATTGAAGAGAACCTATTAGGTGTTATGAGTTCTTATAGTGATTATATATGTAAAAATAATACATCAAAACAATGATATGAGGGTCTAGGTTGAAGTAGTCATCATGGCAGACAAGGATGAGTAAGTAATTTGATGACATCATATTTCACATGTGTGAAGGATTCAAGAGAATTTTGATACTTGGATGGATTTAATTGTGAGAGGAGATCATAAGGTTCAATTTTTAGGTATGGACATAAGTGTCATAAAATTTATTAAGGTGCAAAGTTAGCCTCTCAGATAGAGCTCATTAAGTTTTTATATTTAGTCAAATTTGCAAGAGGCGATTTGACAATGAACATCGAAAAGATATAATGATGATCATATAATATGAAAAATGAATATATAATGATGATAATATGATCATTATGATAGATATAAATGGAATTCATTAATATCAATAAGTTAGAATAACCTGAGAATGAACACATTGATGACATGTGTCACAATCATGGAGTTTGATCAACATATCTATGATGAGCATTTTATCTAATTATATAAGGATATAAAAGAGCATGTGATATTATCAGATATTAATCCAATGTTTATTATTATTTCAATATGTCAAAGGATTCTTAGAAGTCATGCAGGGATGCTAAGGGGTGGAAGTTCATTGGAGACTAACTATAGGGTACATAAAGGACATGTAGGGTTGCCAAGTGGCTTGATCTCAGAAGAGAGGATATAAAATCAAAGGTGAGAGATGAAATAAAAAGACCAATATAATTCCAAGGATGTAAAAAAATTGATTTTGATATAAGATTTAATTATTATGAGATGAAGACACATGTTTTCAATATTTTCATTACATAGTGACCATTGGCATTTGAATTAGCAAAGGGAAAAACCAGTCTACAGTATTTTGATTATATCTTTTGACCTAGAATGAATTTGACATTGATGTATAATGAAATTTTTTAAAGGAATTTAGGAAAAAAAATTAAACTTTAATCAAAAGGTTTGAATGTTTTTATAGTCATAGATATTGAGATTCAAAGTTGACTATGTGTTTGATCATGTTTTGTAAGTGACCAGATAAGGATATTTGAGTTGTTCTTGATAATATTTTTATGTTTCAAGATGAAATATATATTTGAGAGTGTTATATAATACATGAAAAAAATATTTATGGATTTTATAGGTTTTAACAATCGATATTTGGTTTGAACAGTCCATATTTATTGTGAACAATTACATAGAAGTTGGCTATGTTTGTCGAATGCACTAGCAGATTGAGTAACCATGTTGCAGGAGTGAGTTGGAAGAGTTATAAGTATAATTAAAGAATAAAATGAGTATGGTTATGTTTTATAAGTCTCAAATACTTATAATAAGTCATTATATATCATGATATTCTCCTTATCAGATATGGAGAGTCAAAATAGCTTGACTATATTTTAACTATATATAACCAATCTGACTGGTCATTTTGAGAGAGTTATTTTGAGTACATAGAGCCTGTGTTGAAGTACCTAAAGAATATGAAGTAATTTAAAAGGTTATGAAGGTTTAACACATGAGATGTAATAATATGTCTATGTGGAAGATTTGAGTAGTTACTTTAGAAATTTGAGACTGTATTTTATGTGTATAAAGGCCTAAAGAACAAGGAGACCTAATTGGTAGGTTCAAGTATTGAGTTGGTGTTCTAGGTGGTATGGACCAATATGAGAGTGAGAAAGGGGATATTGGAGATATGTTTTATGTTTTCTAATAACATGTTTAATTTATTTTATTTTGAATAAAATAAATTAATGCTTACCCAACAAAGGAGGAAAGACCTTGCTCAAAGAGTTAACATACAAAATACACTCTTAAGATATTAAAATATTTGATTAAAATTAGAATTCATCCACATGGGTAAACATAATTCCTAAAATAATGGATGTCTATTACCTACAGTAATCACCAATCCATAAAGGAGGATATATTAATTCTCATAACTCCAATCATGGTACAACATGATTCTGCACAGAGATACAAGTCTAAAATACATCTACTTAAGTAGAACATACTACCTATGCTCTCACATCATGAGGGTTTACTACTCAAAAAAATTCTTTAAAATTTCATCTTGGTAAACATAAAGATATGAAAATTCTAATGGACTAATTAGGTCCTAGATTTTGATCTATAGCTTTGATACCACATATAATAACCCCACTGGGTTTGACATAGAAAACATTTTTTTCTAATTCAATCAATGAATTACTTAATTTGAATTCACCATGATAATATAATTATTTATTCATGTTTAACACTCTAACAATATTAAATATAAATAATCATGTAACATCTAACAGTCACTGATCATAACAATATATGAAACACATCATAACCAAATATAGAAAGTAACTAAAAATACCTAGCCATGGCTAGTACAATGATATAGTGACTACTTCTAAAGTAAAGATAATTAAATAATTACATATCATCATATTAACATCTATATAATAAAAAATACAATATAATTAATAAGATATAAGATACAAAGCTCTAAAGATCATGAGTTCTCGAACTTCAATAGCTTTGGTAATCTTAAGTGTTGTCTCCATGTAAGTACTCCTGTGGGGAGGGACATTATCATCAAATGATTTTATAAAACAACCACAAACCATTTATTCCCTTCACAAGCCCCATCAGGGAATGGTCATCACCTCATAGATGAGTAGATAGTGATGGTGTGGGAATCTAGAAAGACAAGCTAATACATGTGTGTTGTATGGTTTTTAAAACTAAACGTGTATTGTATCATAAAAAAACCTATTATAATAAGATATTACAAAAACATGTAAATCATATGCATGAAATGACAATTTATCACTAACATTACTTATCCTAATTTTTCAAATAGTTATTTATCTCTTTAATCGGCTAATTTCATACACTCCAATTGATCTGATCACCTTCATCTGGCATTGTGATGCTAGTAAGCTAGTGAAGTCCATCTCACTACTTATTCAATACCAATAATGTGAGATATATTTATCATATATATAACCAATATATTCATACAAATTACTTCATACTAATAATTACAAAACATTCTAAGCACAAGAATAATGAAATGCATACATTTAATCCATCAATCATATGAATGAATCTAGACCTAATGATTATAGTTTGTAACACCAAACTATAACATACATTTAGATTGTAGTTTTGAAATTACAGAGCACTCTATGAAATCCCATAATATTTAAATTTCAATGTACATGATTACACTACTCAATCATGAATAACTAGTCTTATAATTTTAAGAATAAAATGTCCCCTTAATCCCAAATAATAGGCAAGAAAGTATAATTTATACCAATTGGGTATATCTTATGTTTAAACTACATACTAGAAATTAGAAGAAACATAAATTATAGTCACAAATAAAAATTCACTAATATATGCTATATATGTCTAAAAACTTGTACATTTTAATCTACTCACAATATATACCGCTCACTAGTTTTCATTACTACACACACACATACACACACTCAATCATGTTATTTTCAAAGAGTCAGATAACTCATAAATAAGCTATATCATAATATTTCATGTAGACAACTTAATTTAATTTTTAGTATACTATTTTCATATGATTATATTTTTGGTTCCTCAGACACCTTATGACTCATTCTAACCATCCATTTATCTATAGGTATATTTCCTATATATGAGTACTTATACATTACAATATGTACCATATGAGAGTAATCAAATTATATAAAAATACCATATTAAAGTTAATTTATATTTATATGTAAATAAATCCCTATGATTTCAACAATACTTAGAACTTTCATGTTGACAAAATATATACTGATGATCTTTAAAGGATCTGGCAATGTAAATCTCCTTCATAGTTTTTATCCCTAACTAAATATGTTTTCATCTTGATTATCCAAAATGTATTTAACTTATTGATATATTTTTAAATATATCTTAATATTTCATATTAAGGTCCACATATACTTATTCAACAATACACAAATTTCTCTTTATATGACACACAAACGTTTTATCAAATACACAAATATACAAATAACCAAAGTTGTGATAATATGCCAGTCAAAATCTATGCTTGGAGGCACACATCTCAATTTATGTAAATAATATATAAAGAAAATAAATTACCTATTTTAATATATTTATGCACCTTATATAATATATACTAGATAATACATATGTTTAAACACATAATTACTACTCTACCATACTAGTAGTATTCTTCATTTTTATGTCAAGTTTGACACCATCACCTTCCTACTTAAAGGCTCCAACCACATTAAAAAATATATTAATATTTATATATCTCTATACATATGTGATATATAGATGTCTATATATAGATACCCATATATCTATATACTATCTCCACATGAAAATGTTTGTTAGTAAAAATTACATTTGTTAATCATGTTCATATAGACAACAATTACTTAGACCTAAACAATTAGGTTATTTGATCTAAAAAAATATTGTATAGTTGTTTTTAAAACATATACTCCTTAAAATTACCAAAGTATAATATATTTAACAAGTATAAAATATTATTTTATAGAATTCAGACACTTCCCAAATAGGAAAAGAAGAGATAAAAGGGTATGACTAGTTATATCAGCTATTAGTCCATAATATATATCGTTTATCATAATCCAATGCAATAATCAAACACTTTAAAAATTACAAATATATTACATGTAAAATAATCCTTAATAAGAAGTAGACTAGCATATTAATACAAGGCAATAATTTTTTAGAGTATTCACTATGAATATGTCAATGGCTTTTGAATGTTGAATATTGCCAATAAATCGATAACATACTATATACTGCTAACTATATATAGATTTACAAAGTTATATGTATTTTGAATACTATATACAGATATATATTATGTTTAGTAAAATACTACCAATCAATTATTAACAATCAAAATATAATATAGCAGACTTACCATACAATAATACTATAGTTAACATTGATGTTTATTATGAATTCAAACCAAATGATAGTATTTTATAAGATAAAATCACTTATAATAAAATTAATATGAATATTATCATGGTATTAGAGATATTCTTAGGGACTTGAAATATATATTATTCAATAAAGTTTATATTACGTAGATTACCCTTTTTATACTAGTTCATTGTATATATTTAATAAAACCTATTTTATACAGATTTCCCCTTTTTGTTTTTATACAATTTCAAGTATTTATAAGTTTGATACATTCATGAATACATAAATCATTATTCATATAACATAAATGCCTAAAATAATAAATGTAAAATGCTTAATATTATAACCTAATCTAATAATACATGTAACTTGATAACCTAATCTATAAATCATTGTTTACCACCTGGAACAACACACACACACACACACACAGATAAACTAGTATGATGTGTAAATATATAAATGTATAAATAGTGATTTATACTATTTTTATGAATAAGTAATGATCTATAAATATTATTAGTTTTTATAAGTAAATATAAAGTGATCTAAGAATATTCAAAGAATTAAATATATAGTCATATTATTGATTAACTTAGATATATTTTTTTTAGTGATAAACACCAGTGATATATATTGCTACGTATATTACAATTCACTCATAAATATAATGAATATTATATAAAGTGGTAAACACATAATAGGATATATACACATAGTAAGATATATATAGCGATATCATATAAAAATATTTAAAAAATACAATGAAAAAATTTGAATCTAATACACACGGATAAGTATATATGAATATATTATTCTAGATTACTGAATGAAAAGATCCATACACACCTCTGATCACCAAAACCAAGATATGTCTTTCTTAGCAATACTTTTTGTTTTTCAAATAAAATATTTGAAAGAATCTTAAGCATTGTCTCTCCTATTCTATTATTTTTCTCTCTTTTCTTTTCGCTTCTCTCCAATGTGTTGCTCCCTTCTCTCAGCTGCACCATGCCTCTTTTCCTTTTATTCCCCCCTTTATGAATATGGCACTTTTCCTTCTTAAAGGTTGATTTATTTATTCCTAGTCCTCTTTTACTTTGAATGAGAATCTATTTTTTTCTTTGAATCCATCTTTTTCTTTTATTTATATCTATTCCATGATTTTGTATTTTTTTCTCTATTTTTATGCTTTTCTCTTCTTCTTAAATTTACACTTTCCTTCTAAGTTACCTTATTCCAATTTATTTTTATTTCCAACATGTAATAAAATATAGTGATTTTATTTATTACTTAACAATTAAAATATCAATATATTCACTAATTAAAATGAGCACCACAAACATCATGAATTAATATAAATGATTAATTCATTAATCATGAAATTTGAAACATTAATAGTCATGAGTATATTAATATGACATAAACACACTCACACTAGATTAATTCCACATAGGCATTAAACTAAGCTAACACACATACTCAATCATCAAAATATAGTCAATCACTAAAACATACTAACACTAACCATTCAAACCATGTGTAAATGACTACCTAAATGCAAATATCATCAAAACACATTATGCAAACCATGCATTATGCATCTAACATGTACTAGTTAGTGTGGTGTATATAAAGTGCTAGACATTTTCTCTATCATCATCTAACATATCCATCTAAGTCACCCTCTCCAATTATTCTCTCCCTTCATCATGCTCTAAGGGATGAGTCTCTCTTGCATCAACCTCACAACAAGTAGGTAGGTAGTCCATAACACACACACACACACACACACACACACACACACACACACACACACACACACACACACACACACACACACACACACACACACACACACACACACATAGCTAAAATAACAATTCATCATGATCATAATATAAAAATATGCACTACAACTAAATCATAGTAAAGAAATCATGAAACTAGAGCAACATACCACTATCCTATAATAGCATATGAATTACAACTTAGTTATTAATAATCAAATCAAATTGTCATCTATATAAAATCCATAAATAATTAAGTTTGATTAGTGAGGAATCATAATGTAAAAATATGTACATGTGTGTGTGTGTACACACACACACACACATACATACATATTCATATGCATATGTGTATGTATGTGGGGATATTTTTTTTACATTTGATCATGGATGTTATGTATGTGTGTATTTTATTTCTAGAGTATGTGTTTAATTTTTGTTATATGCTATGAGAAAATATATGATGTATGTTTTATTATTCTATAACTATGAACAAATGCATGGTTGAAAATAATGATATAAAAATTTGTAAATGTAAAAATAGACTATATAGTAAAAGAATTTGAAACACATTAAATCATGTTGGGAAGCATGTAAAACATATATAAAAGAATTTGTAAAAACATAATAAATCAAGTTTAAAAATCTTATAATAAAAATGAAAAATATAACACACATTAAGTCACATATAAGTATGTAAAATGTAGGTAAATGAAAAAAAAAAGTGAAATGTAAAACACACTAAATCAACGTTTGAAAATCATGTAAAACATAAATAAATTATAATGAGGAAATGTAAGCATAAAACATAATAAATTAATTTTGGAAGTATGTAAATGATTATTAAGTCAAAATGTATGACACACAAAATGAAGTTGATAAGTATGCAAAACAAATGACAAGTAAGAGATGATATTAAAAGGATTTATAGTTATTTTTGTGAGTAAACATGTTATGGAACTCTTAGGGATATTTTGTGAGGAAATCATGGTCCTATCTAAGGTCTTACACTACAATTCACAAAGGAAAATCTAATGAGGTACGTAATAGTAATGGGAAACACTTTTGAAAAATGATAAGATGTTTGTAAGGAAGGTCTGGTCCTATCCAAGGTCTTACATTTCAACTCACAAAAGGAACAACCAAGGGGTATGATCCATTAACAAAACATATTTGTCAAGGAGGAATATTGGGAATGTTGTAATGAAATAAGAAGTGGAAAAAACATGACATAGGCATTTTTAATAAAACCTTAGTAAGCATGAGGCATATTAAATAAATAGGTACATGCTAAGAATTTAGTAAATGTCAAATGTAAGAGGTATTTGTTCACAATAAGCACAAAAATATATTGTAAAATAATTGTAGTACTAAGATCAACCCATGAAGGTTATATATAAAATAAAATTAAAATAGACCTACATTCCCACAACATGTTCCATGTTACTCAAGACCCCTTAAAACATTGGTGATCTTTGAACATCGAGTACTTTCATGAGAAAGTGGGTAGCACTAAAAAGAATTTTGAAACATACTATCATAATCGACTGGCCTATTGCACCCTAATAGACCTCATCTCTATCATGTGGCCAATTGTGGAGTTTTATCTTCAATTAGGAGTAGGGTATGTGCTAAAATATTACTCACATCTTTTGGTTTGATTTTCATTTTTTTATTTTGATCATTGACTTTTATTTAAATGATTTATCTTTTAAAATTTAAGGGTTTTTCAATTCCTCCTCCATGAAAATTTGGAATAACCTATCATGAGTGATATAATTGAAAAACATAGATAAGCTTTAGGTTTTGGTTATATGATATGATGTAGGTAAATTTTTAAGGGGTATTATTAATTATTTTATTTTTCATATTTTTTAAATTTATTAATTGTATATATGTATAAAAAAATTAAAAAGGGGTAGGAATTAAAATTTAGTCAGATATCCAGGTGGAAGTAGTTGTAAAGGATCTAGAATGTTTGAACTAATAAGTTGTATAGATAGTGTCAAAATACTAAATAAATCTCAAATAATTATATATGAAATCATAAGTTTAGTATCCATTCCAACCAATAGATAAGTTTCATTCAAGGTAAAAAGGAGAAAAGTCCAGTATAAATTTTGGAAGTATATTATTTTACTGTGTTGGTTTTTGAGTGTCTGTTTTTAAAATATATATGATTTAAGATATTTAATAAAATAATATTTTATGGAATTACATTTGTTTCTCTGTGTAAACTTAGGTTTGATCATAGAGGAATAAGAATAAACTTCCAAGTTCCATTAAAGAAAGCACTTGATACATTGAAGAGAATTCGTGCTTATTTATTATTATTTTTCTAATTGGTGGAAGGCATCATTTTGTGGGTAGACAATTTGCTTTCTATTCAATAAATTTGATAATTTTATAAGATCCAAATTTATTCTGTGGTGGGACTGGTATTTAACCTATTACTATTTGGTCAAATTTCATGGTGCTAGATAGTTTTGTAGCAACTTGCATGTTGTAAGTTGAGAATTGAAAAAATTGTACATAAGAGAATATTACATAGCATGTTCTAGTGTGGCACAATTAGTTATGGGAATTTTTTACATGTAATAGTGAACAATCTAAATATTTTATAAAGAAAGTTGTGACATCAAATTATCTATATAAAAACATTTTATAAATAGAATATATCTATTTGCATTTATTTGGAGTACCTAGGTATTTGAATTAATAAGTATACAGCTTGGAAAATAAATTATACTTACAAAAAAGTAATTTATTTAATATTTTCTTCATATTTATTCTAGTCATGAGAATTTTGATGCCCAAAATAGGTTTATAGAATAATAAGAGACTTCATTATATGTTGCATAGTTGTAAACCACCCAATATGCTTCAGGAGTGAGCCAATTTTCTTTTTTTTTTTGAGTAAATACTCTTTATAAATGTAATTAGATCTGACTATAAATAATATGCATAAATATTATTAGAGAGATTATATGGTGTTGCTGCCATATCTATTTCACAAGAATTAAGATATTAGAAATTTAGCTCAGAATACAAGATGCCATAGTGTATAATGCAACATAAAAAATAATTAGATTAAAGTTTTGAGAGTCTCAAATGTGTGTGTGTGTGTGTGTGTGTGTGTGTGTGTGTGTGTGTGTGTGTGTGTGTGTGTGTGTGTGTGTGTGTGTGAGTGAAATAAAAATAAGAAAAGGGAATGTGGATTATTATTTCTTTGTAAGGCATTATAAAGGAAGAGGAAAAATACCAAGTATTTTAATAGAGAAAGTTCAATTTGAGTGATATTCTCCATAATATATACATGTTGTAATTCATTAAGGAAAAGGGGTTATAATTTTCATATTTAAATTTAAAGCAGGATTTAAATCTTTTTTTTACATTCTCTAGTGTGAGGGTAAATATTTTGTTTTCTCAAGAGATTTTTTTTACAAATATTCACCCTTTGTCTGGAGAATGTAAAACAAAGTTTGATCTGGTAAAATTTTTTATTTAGAAAAACATTGGACATCAATTTATGGTATCATAACAATAGACTCTATAAAAGAGAGAGATCTATAAGGTTTTAAAATCAAGATGCTGATGATAGCAAGAGGCAAAGGAAGGAGGCAACTAGAACAAGCTCCTGGATAGGTAGCAATAATGTAGGAAATAAGAAATCTCACAGCTAGATTATAGGATCTAGAAATGGCTTAGAGAAGAGGCACTAACATGGGTGAAGTTAGTGATAGAGAAGAGGAACCACCTTAGGAAGAATTGGTGGAAGAATAATAAATAGTAGAAGAAAAAATAGTTTGAACTATTATGGGTGTGAGTGCAAAGCCCAAAATAGAGGTTCCCATGTATGGGAGAAACCTAAATGTGGAAGATCTCATTGACTAGATTAGTGTAATGGATAAATATTTTGAATATGAAGGAGTTGATGATGATAAAAAGGTCAAATTTTCCATGAACATATTGAATATTCATGCATCCCTATGGTGGGATAGAGTGTAAGAAGAAATAAGAAAGGGAAAGCATTAAAAGATGGGACAGAATGGTTGCCGAATTAAAAGGTAAATTCATGCCTAAATATTACCAAGTTAATATTTTTAGAAAATTAAAAAATTTGAAACAAAAATAAATATCGATAAAAGAATATACTGAGGAATTTTATAGACTAATAATAAGAGGACTTATTGAAGATGATGTAGAAAAGGTGGAAATCTATATAAATGGCTTAAAATTCACCATTCATGATGAAATGAGTCTTATCATTCCAAAGTCAGTGGAAGAGGCATACCAATATGCCCTATAAGTAGAATAAAAATTATGAAGGAAACAACCCCAACATATAAGAGGTAGAGGTAGAACTTATAGAGCAAAAGGACAAGGAGAAAGAATTCAATTACAAACACATGAAGGAGAATATAGAATCTCTCAAGATAGCAATAGATTTTAGAGACAAGAATTTACTCTAAGAGGTAGGTATACCTTCATAAGTAGAAGACATTTTAATATGGGTAGAGGGTTTTTTGGTAGATAAATTAAGTGTGGAAAATTTAGACATAGGTCTTTTGAGTGTCTTGAGAACCCATCTATGAGTTAAGCAAATGTTCATCTTACCCAAGCTAAAGATGTAGAAAGTGTATGTTTAATCATGAAGATGATCTAAAGACAAGAGAAACATTTTTGATGAAAAAGGTTTTGTTGAAACCCACAAAAGAAATCAAGGAACCACCTATAAAGCAAAAGGTAAATGTTATCAGGTAATTATTGATAGTGGTAGTACTGATAATCTAGTATTCACAAAGATGGTAAGTAAATTAAATTTGAAAAAGGTGAGTCATCCAACTCCTTATAAAGTATCTTAGTTATAGAAGGTCATCAAATTTTGGTTAATGAACAATGCAATGTAGAGTTTCAAATAGGAAGTTATAAGGATTAAGTTATTTATGATGTAATGCCTATGGATGTTTGTAATGTTCTTTTAGGTAGACCTTGGAAATATGATAGGAAGGATATACATGATGGCATAAGAAATACTTAAACATTTGAAAAGAATGGTCAGAAGTATATTCTAACACATCTCAAAGAAGATGATGCAGTAACACATCTCAAAGAAGATGATGCAGGAGTAGAAAAACATTCAAATTCAAAGGTGTTAGTTATTTGTTTCTTGGGCTAATTCGCTTTCTACATTCGAAAAGTTGAATAAAGAAACTAGAGAAAATGGACGAGGTTAGGAATACCTGGATGTCGACTGCGCACCGTGATCCAGACACTTGTGAGCACCCCTCTTTGGCTGTGGAGGAATGACACCTGCAAAAGAAAAGAAAACTTGGACAAGGGGATGTTAGATAGATAGACGGTGGGTTGCCAAGCGAAAGCTTGTCCCCGGAAGTGTAAAAACTTCCTCAAAGGGAGGTCAACCCACAGATGCAAGACAGATAAAAGACAGAAAATATAAGGTGCCAAAATACAGAAATGGTAAATAGATTGAAAATGAAAGAAAACACCAAATGGTTACCTGAAGGAAGCAGTCGGGCTGATGACAGTCGCCGATGTCGGAAATTCTGCCGGCGTCGGTTATTAGGTCTACCGACGTCGGTTATCCTGCCGACGTCGGTTTGGGAAGTGACCGGCGTCGGTCGGTGTAATGGCCTGTGGTCGGGTCTGAGATGTGTTCTGGACTGTGGACAGGTCCGGGATGCTGAGGATGTCGAGACAGAGTCTGGGGACGGGTCAGAATGGACTGTGGAATGGTCTTGCCCTATACAGGGTCTTTTGTGGACAAAAAGGGGGATGGGGGAGTTGTCTGGAACTGGGATGAAGAGTGGGGCAATGGGAGAGGAGGATGGACAGAGATAGGTCCTGAGAAGGCCTTGCAGCCTCTCAGGGGGGAAGGGTAGAAGGAAAGCAAGAAACAATAGATAACTGAAAGCTCAAATAACAGAATCAAATAACAGACTTGCTTACCTCTTTGCCTGCTGAATGAAGAGTTGAAGGTACTGTTGTTGGAGCCAGGGAGGATTCTGCAAGGAGAGAACTCTGATGAAGAGCCTTTGCACCTGCTGCTGTTGTTGCACGAGGTTCAAAACGAAGACAAGATGAATGCCAAACGCCAAGAGAGTTCTGTTTGCGAGCTCAGGAGTCCAGGGGTTGCAACAGATACAGGACGGGGTCTTGAAGGCTGCCGACATCGGCAGTCTTGCCGACGTCGGCCGCAGGGTCGCCGACGTCGGCAGAGTCAGAATGGAGACAGAGACTAAAAATAGCCTCTGCCCATTCTTGCACGCCGCCGGGTGGGGGATTGTGGGAAGAACGGTTATGAGCATGCTAAAATGGACGCGGGAGGAATATAATGGGGGGATTTTGGACAATAAATGCTAAGGGGTAGGTGGAGGGATCCAAGGGAGGATCCAAGGTGGCAAGGGTGAGGTGAAAAAGGGGGCCAATTAAAATATTAAGTTATTTTAATCAAGTGGATGGAAGGGGACCAAGGCCAAGTGTTAGGATACGGGTTCGAGACGGACAAGGGGGAGAACCAAGGTGCAGACACGTTTGCGGTGTCTACATTTGCCCCTTTTTGTCTTGTTGGTTGTTCTTGACGAATTGCAAGACAAAAACAAGAGTTGGTTGCCCCAGGAAAAGGGTGAGGTGTTCCCCCCTCAAAGCGAGAGTCGAGAGAAGGGAACCGAAGATCGAGTGTCGATTTGACAGAGAAATGGATAGAAGAGAGTGAGTGAAAACGCTGCAAAAGTTGTGATTGCGCGTATACCACGTCACGGGATGGTCGGGTCAAATTGTCGCATGTCAAGGGTCGAGGAGTGCCAAAATTGAAGTAATCGGGCCCCAGCATTTAGTCGTCTGCTGATCGGGTCACTCAATCTAAGCTGAAGCTCCAAATAGTCCTCGTGTTCTAGGTATCCTAGGCTCAGGAAGTGCTCCCAGAAACACGAAAAAGCCACAAGTAGTAGGGATCAACTGGCTCGCGATCCTATACTTGCGAATGGGTCAAAAATAAGGGTCTGCGAACAATTTTGCTAACCAGTCATGAGGTAGCATACACGAAAAAACAACCAAGGCAACATTGTCTTGGAAGTGGTCGAAAGTCGAAGGGGATAGACAAGATCCCCAATGTCTGGTGGTCGATGGATGGATAGATGAAAGGATGCGGCCGAGCTAACCCCAGAAGACCCCATGTCAACTGAGTGCTGCCTACATAGCCCCTGTGTGAAGGGCCTCAGGCCGATGTAGTTCTCCCTAAAAGGCAGGGGGGGTCGGAGGGATTGATAGGTCTTGGTCAAAGAGAATGATAGGTCTTGGTCAAAGAGAATGATTGGTCTTGGACAAAGAAAATGATTGGTCTTGGTCAAAGAGAATGATTGGTCTTGGTCAAGGAAAATGATTGGTCTTGGTCAAAGAGAATGATTGGTCTTGGACAAAGAAAATGATTGGTCTTGGACAAAGAAAATGATTGGTCTTGGTCAAAGTTGACGGAGTTGGTCGTGATAAGAGTCAAAGAAGAGAAGGTTTGTCCATCACAGAGACGAACAAACGGGGGTGGTCGAGCTAACCTCAGAAGATGTGTTATCTGAGTGCTGCCTACATAGCCCTGGTCGTAGGGCCTCAGACCAATGTAGTTCAGACTAATTGAAAAGATTGGTCGATGATGAGATTGGATGTGGTCAAAGTTGTCGATAGACTGGTCGTGGTCAAGGTCAAGGTCACAAAAGAGAAGGTTTGTCCATCAAAGAGACGAACAAATGGGGGTGGTTGAGCTAACCTCAGAAGATGTGTTATCTGAGTGCTGCCTACATAGCCCTGGTCGTAGGGCCTCAGACCAATGTAGTTCGGACTAATTGAAAAGATTGGTCGATGATGAGATTGGATGTGGTCAAAGTTGTCGATAGACTGGTCGTGGTCAAGGTCAAGGTCGCAAAAGAGAAGGTTTGTCCATCAAAGAGACAAACAAACGGGGGTGGTCGAGCTAACCTCAGAAGATGTGTTATCTGAGTGCTGCCTACATAGCCCTGGTCGTAGGGCCTCAGACCAATGTAGTTTGGACTAATTGAAAAGATTGGTCGATGATGAGATTGGATGTGGTCAAAGTTGTCGATAGACTGGTCGTGGTCAAGGTCAAGGTCGCAAAAGAGAAGGTTTGTCCATCAAAGAGACGAACAAACGGGGGTGGTCGAGCTAACCTTAGAAGATGTGTTATCTGAGTGCTGCCTACATAGCCCTGGTCGTAGGGCCTCAGACCAATGTAGTTCGGACTAATTGAAAAGATTGGTCGATGATGAGATTGGATGTGGTCAAAGTTGTCGATAGACTGGTCGTGGTCAAGGTCAAGGTTGCAAAAGAGAAGGTTTGTCCATCAAAGAGACGAACAAATGGGGGTGGTCGAGCTAACCTCAGAAGATGTGTTATCTGAGTGCTGCCTACATAGCCCTGGTCGTAGGGCCTCAGACCAATGTAGTTCAGACTAATTGAAAAGATTGGTCGATGATGAGATTGGATGTGGTCAAAGTTGTCGATAGACTGGTCGTGGTCAAGGTCAAGGTCACAAAAGAGAAGGTTTGTCCATCAAAGAGACGAACAAACGGGGGTGGTCGAGCTAACCTCAGAAGATGTGTTATCTGAGTGCTGCCTACATAGCCCTAGTCATAGGGCCTCAGACCAATGTAGTTCGGACTAATTGAAAAGATTGGTCGATGATGAGATTGGATGTGGTCAAAGTTGTCGATAGACTGGTCGTGGTCAAGGTCAAGGTCGCAAAAGAGAAGGTTTGTCCATCAAAGAGACGAACAAACGGGGGTGGTCGAGCTAACCTCAGAAGATGTGTTATCTGAGTGCTGCCTACATAGCCCTGGTCGTAGGGCCTCAGACCAATGTAGTTCGGACTAATTGAAAAGATTGGTCAATGATGAGATTGGATGTGGTCAAAGTTGTCGATAGACTGGTCGTGGTCAAGGTCAAGGTCGCAAAAGAGAAGGTTTGTCCATCAAAGAGACGAACAAACGGGGGTGGTCGAGCTAACCTCAGAAGATGTGTTATCTGAGTGCTGCCTACATAGCCCTAGTCATAGGGCCTTAGACCAATGTAGTTCAGACTAATTGAAAAGATTGGTCGATGATGAGATTGGATGTGGTCAAAGTTGTCGATAGACTGGTCGTGGTCAAGGTCAAGGTCGCAAAAGAGAAGGTTTGTCCATCAAAGAGACGAACAAACGGGGGTGGTCGAGCTAACCTCAGAAGATGTGTTATCTGAGTGCTGCCTACATAGCCCCTGTGTGAAGGGCCTCAGGCCGATGTAGTTCTCCCTAAAAGGGAGGGGGGGTCGGAGGGATTGATAGGTCTTGGTCAAAGAGAATGATAGGTCTTGGTCAAAGAGAATGATTGGTCTTGGACAAAGAAAATGATTGGTCTTGGTCAAAGAGAATGATTGGTCTTGGTCAAGGAAAATGATTGGTCTTGGTCAAAGAGAATGATTGGTCTTGGACAAAGAAAATGATTGGTCTTGGACAAAGAAAATGATTGGTCTTGGTCAAAGTTGACGGAGTTGGTCGTGATAAGAGTCAAAGAAGAGAAGGTTTGTCCATCACAGAGACGAACAAACGGGGGTGGTCGAGCTAACCTCAGAAGATGTGTTATCTGAGTGCTGCCTACATAGCCCTGGTCATAGGGCCTCAGACCAATGTAGTTCGGACGGCGAGGGTCAAAATGGTCGATGATTGGATGTGGTCAAGCGTAGAAATGATGAGGATAAAAAGATGAGGATAAAAGGATGCTACAGATGGTGTCTTCTGTAGAAGTGGTCGAGAGTCTTTCATCCCTAGCAAGTTTCCATAGTCGTGATGGATGTATGCTAGAAATGAATAAAAGGTCTATTTATGCTTCAGCAAGTATTGGTTTATGCTTAACATAAATTGGGTCTGGTCGGTAGTTTCCATGTGTATTGGTGTCCATAGAAACTATGCGAAAAGGACAAGGATGATGCCTGATGTCATGTTGGAAATGTCGAGGCTGGTTTGAAAAAAATGTTGAAGTTGGCTGGGTTTAAGGATGAGTCAATAATTGACGTGGCCAAAGCGTGACCAAAGTGTAGAGAAAAGGTGAAAGGCAAATTGCTCTTTCATTGACATGGACCAGAAAGGAAGCATAGATAGGGGTTATTAGAACAAAAGCCCCGTTCATGCATTGCGTCGATGACCAGTGTTGAGTTAGAACGGTAATCGAATCACTTTGACATTAAAGTGAGCTCGAAGTCCCTTGAGCCGGTGATAGGAGGAGGATAGGGTAACCCAGTGTAAGAGCAGGAATAACCTTGCCCCTTTTATAGGAGACCCTGAGACAACTACAAGCCAATGTCCGTGACTCGTTTTTTTTTTTTTTTTTTTTTTTTTTTTTTTTTTTTTTGCGCAGGCTGATCGATGCGGGAAGCCTACATAGAGATGTCTTTTGATTTAGTGGTCATGTTGCGAAGCTGATCGATGCGGGAAGCTTCTAAAAAAGGTTGCTGTTAGTAGCAAGATTTAATTATAGCCATCCTTCGAGGGAGTGGTCTATATCTTTGCTTTATATAATGTTTGAATAGCTGTCCTTCGAGGGATCAGTCTATTAACTACAGCAATGATAGTACAGCTGTCCTTCGAGGGATCAGTCTATCTTTTTGGATTTGATTTTGTGACCTTGGATATGTTTGGACATCGTCTTTTTTTTTTTTTTTTGAGTCATGGACAAGACTGTAGAAGTGCAAGGACTCCCTTTTATTAGGACAAGGTACCCATGCGTCATAAAAGGGTTGTAGAGGACTTGTTAGAGGGGAATAGGGTCGAAAGGAATAAGGAGCCAGAGGACGAGGATTGCTCGAGGGATGAGCTCAAGTTACGTGTCAAGTAGACGAGTACTCGACTAGCAGAAGAAAGGTCGAAGATGCAAGACAGAAAGGGGGGCTCAAGGTCTGATAAGTCCTTGGGCCATGCTAGTGAGTTAAGGTCTGAGTCAATTAGGAGCGGACTTGCCCCATTTGGCTCTTTCCAGATTGGTCAGATGTTGATGGTGGATGAGAAGTTGACTGATATGGTTGTTGATTGGTCGAGACTTGGTTGAAGATTGGTTGAATGATATTTGGTTGTTGATTGGTCGAGGATTGGTTGAAGTGTGGTAAAATGTTTGGTCAAAGTTTATTGAAGGTTTGGATCCCCCCAGTCGCTTAGGGAGAATGTTGGATAGATTAGTCAAGATTGACTGAGGCTTGGTGATTAAATGGACTGTGTTAATGTCAAATAATGGGGTCAAAGGCGGTAAAGAGACCATAGTCTGCCGTGGAGATCTCGATTTAGGCGATGAGGTTGGAGAGGCACGGGTCGGGGTTGATGTTTTGTCGAAGAGGTGGTTAAGAGGGTCCTTGGTGAGAAGGAAAGGATTTCTCCGTTGTTGACGAATGACAGCTTTGAGAGCACAACAATGCTCAGTGTCATGTCCCGGAGTATGATGATAGTTGCAAAATTTAGAGTTGTCGAACCAAGATGGCCTTAATCCGAGAGTTGATGAATGGGGCGGTGTTGAAGGTTTGTTGATGAGGTGGTCGAGAAGAGAGGTGTCATTCGCCAGACATTGGCGAATGGCAACCTTGAGGGCATGACAATGCTCCGTGTCGTGGCTGAGCGTGCGATGATACGCACAAATGTGAGTGTCATCGAACCAAGGTGGTTTAGGTCCGAGAGATTGATATTGTCTAAGAGGCGGGAGGTCGAGGCGAGATGACTGCAATAGGTGCCGTAAAAGCAAGGTATAAGAACCTGCTAATGGGTCTAGATGTTTTATTGCAGTGAGGGTTGATGATGTTGGTTTAATAGGCATAAGAAGCGTTGGTCGATGGTTTGAGGGAGATATATGTTTGATGGGTTGAGGGAGTAATGGAGGCGACGTGCCTCTGTGAAGGATGGGAGTGGGAAGCACTCCTATTAAAGTGGACGGATGCGGGCCTAAGATTGAAGGTAATGACGAAGGTGGGGGAGGAGTTCTCCGGTGTGGTCTAGTAGCTTTCGTGTGTTTGGGTCGAGGGCCACCGTTATGCGAGGCGAGGTTAGATGTGGGCTTGGGTTTGGATGTGGATGAAGGTGAGTGAGATGTAACAATCTCAGGCAAAGGACAAGAAGAAACCGCGACTGGGTCTTCCTCGATTGAAACGAGTGGAGAGACTGGTTCTTCTCTTGGTGGAGAAGAAATAAGAGAGTCTGGCTCCTCCAGTGGGCAGGGGGCATGGATGATTATGCCTTTCGCTTGTGCTCGAGGAGTAGGCAAGGTAGGGTCTTCGGATGAAGGTGGGCTTAATGGCGTTGATGTGGTCAAAGCGTCCTCTGATACAAGAGAGGTAGATGGAGAACTAATAGGAGAAGGAGGTTCCTCATCCTTTAATGGAAGAGGTTGGTCAAGGACAAGAGGCAAGATAGTGCTAATCGTGTGAATGTCATGGTCATGAGGATCTTGGGTTATGGTTTGGACGTTGTTTTGAGTAGGCAGATGATTTGGAAAAGGGTGTTTGAAGATGTCGATATGTTGATTAGGTGGGGCGTTCGGGTTATCTAAAATAAGATCCCCCTTGTCGATCATGTCCTGGATGATGTTTTTGAAAGTTCGGCAGTTGTCAATGTCATGGCCTTGGACGCGGTGAAAGTGGCAGAAGTCAGCCTCTCTATACCATGTAGGGAGGGCTTTAGAGGGGTCAAATTGAGGTGGTCGGATTGGAGGGAGATTGAGGACCCCCTGCTTGAGAAGTTTTTCCAAAACGGAAGCGTATGGTTCTCCAAGTGGAGCGTAAGAACGCTGGATATACCGTTGTTGGAATTGTTTGGTAATGCTGGAAGATGTCGAAGGTTGGGAATAATTCGTCGTTGTTGAGGATGGTGATCTAACGACCACAGTGTTGGCCACTCCTTTGGATTTGGAGTTGGCAGAAGAAGAAGGTCTGAAAGAAGAATGGTCAGTAGATTTTGCGTTGGTATTACGCAATTTGACCTTGTCTTCTTCAAGGGCATGGAGTTCGAGCTTTCGAGCCATGATGAAAGCTTCGTCAAAAGTGTGAAATGTCTGAATCCACAAGGTAGAAGAGATGTGGTTGGCACATGCTCGAGAGAAGAGCTCGATGAGCTCGGGTTGAGGTAAAGAGAAGGAGAGCTGGTTAATCAAGCCTCTCCAACGAGCGACAAAATTGACAATTGCTTCGTCGTCAAATTGCCTGATGGAGTAAAGGTTTGTGATAGAGACTTGTTTGGTGATGTTGATTGAGAAATTGTCAAGAAATAGTTGGGCGAGTTGGATGAATGAAAAGATAGAGTGTCTGGCAAGAGAACTATACCAGTCAAGGGCAGGGCCAGAAAGGGACATAGGGAACGTGCGTAGAAGTAACGCATCGTCATGGGCGATAAGATAACAGGCATGTCTAAATGCCCGTAGATGTTGTTGTGGGTCTTCCTTACTCTGAAAGCGAGTGAATTTAGGAAGCTCCCAATGGTTAGGATATGGTCGAATAGGGACGGAAGGATGAATGGGCTCGTTGCAAATTTGTTCATATGACAAAGTATTGCTTGAACCAGAAATAGAGGCTTCGAGACTGGACATTTTATCCATCAGCATCTTGATAAGATTTGCTGACGGATTGGCGGGCTGAGCGCCCCCTAGGTTGTAAAGCGCTTGGAAGAGGTTAGAGGAGGTGTGCGACATAGTCGGTTGTACAATGTACGGATGACTAGTCGCAGGGGCAGAAGTGGAGGCTAGAGGTGGTTGCGTTATGAAGGTTGAAGGCATAAGTTGACTGGGCACCGCCAAAGGTGGTTGAATGGCGGCACTGGTAGCAAGCGAGGTGGGCACTCCTACATTTGTGGGCGCAAGAGTGTAAGGGGTCGAGGTAATCAAGTTCTGATATGATGTAGAACTTGGTTGAATTGCAGGTGGTTGAGGGGGTAATGGAACCCCGATGGAGGTCGGTCTAAAAATAGACGGGGAGGCCAAACTTTGCGTATTGGCCATGATTGGGTTAATAGTTGAGGCGAAAGGCTGAGTCATAAAGGATTGGGTGGCGAATGGTGTGGATGTCGTCGCCACGTTACCCGAAAGGTCTCGCGTTGGGTTTCTCGCGAGATAGTTTTGGAGGGCTGCGGTATTGAGGTCCAAGAATCTCTCGAAATCTCGGTCCCCTTCAGGGATGATGGGAATTTGAGTCGGGGTCGGGGTCGGTCCTGTAGGAGTTCTTCCAGTCTCCGAGTGGAACTCCATGATAGGACTGGTTGGAGATAGGATAGATTGGAGCGGCTGTTGGTTAAAGTGGTTAAGAAGAGAGTCCTGGTTCCAGAAACTGTGTTTTGGGCAGTCTCAGAAAACCAGAATGGAGTTTTTGACAGAGAAGGGATAGATTTCAGGCTGCTGGTTTTGAAGACAAAGGACAGTGACAGAGACCGACGTCAGTTGAAAAACCGATGTCGGTATTAAATAAGGCCGGCGTCGGTCACATAACCGATGCCGGTAACATATGAAGCCGACGTCGATAGAATAACCGATGCCGGTGACAGGGAAAGCCGATGTCGGTGGCAGAACCGATGTCGGTGACTGTGTTTTCCAGAGAGCCAAAAGGTTCTTGGAAAAACAAAGAAGAAAGCGCCCTCACACACTCAAACAATCAGATGAGAAGAGGAAAACAGAGAAAGACAGACAAGCCTAAGCGATAAATCCTAGGAATTAACCTTAAAAATTTGTGGCTTATGCCTTAGATGAATGTTTGGGGAGATTGGCTGAAAAATGGGTCCTAGAAGAAGGCAGTCTAAAGATGGTTTTGGGTGTTGTTTTAGGTGCTCAAAAAAATCTATATTAGGGTCTGGTACGTGGCCTGGTGCTAAGGAGCAAGCTCCCCTCACTTCACGATTCCAGTGGTTAGCTGGTCTCGCTTAGCCAAGATATACCTCGCCTAGAGTTTATCCTCCGCCAGAGAACGGAGTGGGCTTCCCCCTTGGTGATGAAATCCAAGTAGGGTCACCGGGACGGGTAAGGTATCCGCTGGGGGATGAAATCCCAGTCGGGCCTTGCCGCAGGTAAGTTATATGTGTGTTTTAGTGCATGTGATTCGGTAGTGTAACATCAAGTGTCTAGATTTATTCAATATGCGTTTAAGTTACTAGATGTGGACTAATGCAAGCACAAGGAGAAATGAAAGTGCAATATGTTTTAATGCCCAAGTCGAAATGTGATGTTGTTATGAAGACAAGATGGAGAAAGGGACGAGAGTATGATATTTAGACTAGTCTAGAATGCAAAGAAGAAAGATTCGTTTTAGTCCTTGCTTATAGTGTCATTTGGAATAGAAGAAAGAGATAAGAGAGAAGGAGCCTAAATGCACCTAAATGAATGAAAAAGAAAAAGGAACCCAGGAGGAACCTAGGGTCCCACCGGGCATGCCAGAGATGTTTCTTGGGCTAATTCGCTTTCTACATTCAAAAAGTTGAATAAAGAAACTAGAGAAAATGGACGAGGTTAGGAATACCTGGATGTCGACTGCGCACTGTGATCCAGACGCTTGTGAGCACCCCTCTTTGGCTGTGGAGGAATGACACCTGCAAAAGAAAAGAAAACTTGGACAAGGGGATGTTAGATAGATAGACGGTGGGTTGCCAAGCGAAAGCTTGTCCCCGGAAGTGTAAAAACTTCCTCAAAGGGAGGTCAACCCACAGATGCAAGACAGATAAAAGACTGAGAAAATATAAGGTGCCAGAATACAGAAATGGTAAATAGATTGAAAATGAAAGAAAACACCAAATGGTTACCTGAAGGAAGCAGCCGGGCTGATGACAGTCGCCGATGTCAGAAATTCTGCCGGCGTCAGTTATTAGGTCTGCCGACGTCGGTTATCCTGCCGGCGTCGGTTTGGGAAGTGACCGGCGTCGGTCGGTGTAATGGCCTGTGGTCGGGTCTGAGATGTGTTCTGGACTGTGGACAGGTCCGGGATGCTGAGGATGTCGAGACAGAGTCTGGGGATGGGTCAGAATGGACTGTGGAATGGTCTTGCCCTATACAGGGTCTTTTGTGGACAAAAAGGGGGATGGGGGAGTTGTCTGGAACTGGGATGAAGAGTGGGGCAATGGGAGAGGAGGATGGACAGAGGATAGGTCCTGAGAAGGCCTTGCAGCCTCTCAGGGGGGAAGGGTAGAAGGAAAGCAAGAAACAATAGATAACTGAAAGCTCAAATAACAGAATCAAATAACAGACTTGCTTACCTCTTTGCCTGCTGAATGAAGAGTTGAAGGTACTATTGTTGGAGCCAGGGAGGATTCTGCAAGGAGAGAACTCTGATGAAGAGCCTTTGCACCTGCTACTATTGTTGCACGAGGTTCAAAACGAAGACAAGATGAATGCCAAACGCCAAGAGAGTTCTGTTTGCGAGCTCAGGAGTCCAGGGGTTGCAACGGATACAAGACGGGGTCTTGAAGGCTGCCGACGTTGGCAGTCTCGCCGACGTCGGCCGCAGGGTCGCCGACGTCGGTAGAGTCAGAATGGAGACAGAGACTAAAAATAGCCTCTGCCCATTCTTGCACGCCGCCGGGTGGGGGATTGTGGGAAGAACGGTTATGAGCATGCTAAAATGGACGCGGGAGGAATATAATGGGGGGATTTTGGACAATAAATGCTAAGGGGTAGGTGGAGGGATCCAAGGGAGGATCCAAGGTGGCAAGGGTGAGGTGAAAAAGGGGGCCAATTAAAATATTAAGTTATTTTAATCAAGTGGATGGAAGGGGACCAAGGCCAAGTGTTAGGATACGGGTTCGAGACGGACAAGGGGGAGAACCAAGGTGCAGACACGTTTGAGGTGTCTACATTTGCCCCTTTTTGTCTTGTTGGTTGTTCTTGACGAACTGCAAGACAAAAACAAGAGTTGGTTGCCCCAGGAAAAGGGTGAGGTGTTCCCCCCTCAAAGCGAGAGTCGAGAGAAGGGAACCGAAGATCGAGTGTCGATTTGACAGAGAAATGGATAGAAGAGAGTGAGTGAAAACGCTGCAAAAGTCGTGATTGTGCGTATACCACGTCACGGGATGGTCGGGTCAAATTGTCGCATGTCAAGGGTCGAGGAGTGCCAAAATTGAAGTAACCGGGCCCCAGCATTTAGTCGTCTGCTGATCGGGTCACTCAATCTAAGCTGAAGCTCCAAATAGTCATCGTGTTCTAGGTATCCCAGGCTCAGGAAGTGCTCCCAGAAACACGAAAAAGCCACAAGTAGTAGGGATCAACTGGCTCGCAATCCTATACTTGCGAATGGGTCAAAAATAAGGGTCTGCGGACAATTTTGCTAACCAGTCGTGAGGTAGCATACACGAAAAAACAACCAAGGCAACATTGTCTTGGAAGTGGTCGAAAGTCGAAGGGGATAGACAGGATCCCCAATGTCTGGTGGTCGATGGATGGATAGACGAAAGGATGCGGCCGAGCTAACCCCAGAAGACCCCATGTCAACTGAGTGTTGCCTACATAGCCCCTGTGTGAAGGGCCTCAGGCCGATGTAGTTCTCCCTAAAAGGGAGGGGGGGTCGGAGGGATTGATAGGTCTTGGTCAAAGAGAATGATAGGTCTTGGTCAAAGAGAATGATTGGTCTTGGACAAAGAAAATGATTGGTCTTGGTCAAAGAGAATGATTGGTCTTGGTCAAGGAAAATGATTGGTCTTGGACAAAGAAAATGATTGGTCTTGGACAAAGAAAATGATTGGTCTTGGTCAAAGTTGACGGAGTTGGTCGTGATAAGAGTCAAAGAAGAGAAGGTTTGTCCATCACAGAGACGAACAAATTGGGGTGGTCGAGCTAACCTCAGAAGATGTGTTATCTGAGTGCTGCCTACATAGCCCTGGTCGTAGGGCCTCAGACCAATGTAGTTCGGACTAATTGAAAAGATTGGTCGATGATGAGATTGGATGTGGTCAAAGTTGTCGATAGACTGGTTGTGGTCAAGGTCAAGGTCGCAAAAGAGAAGGTTTGTCCATCAAAGAGACGAACAAACGGGGGTGGTCGAGCTAACCTCAGAAGATGTGTTATCTGAGTGCTGCCTACATAGCCCTGGTCGTAGGGCCTCAGACCAATGTAGTTCGGACTAATTGAAAAGATTGGTCGATGATGAGATTGGATGTGGTCAAAGTTGTTGATAGACTGGTCGTGGTCAAGGTCAAGGTCGCAAAAGAGAAGGTTTGTCCATCAAAGAGACGAACAAACGGGGGTGGTCGAGCTAACCTCAGAAGATGTGTTATCTGAGTGCTGCCTACATAGCCCTGGTCGTAGGGCCTCAGACCAATGTAGTTCGGACTAATTGAAAAGATTGGTCGATGATGAGATTGGATGTGGTCAAAGTTGTCGATAGACTGGTCGTGGTCAAGGTCAAGGTCGCAAAAGAGAAGGTTTGTCCATCAAAGAGATGAACAAACGGGGGTGGTCGAGCTAACCTCAGAAGATGTGTTATCTGAGTGCTGCCTACATAGCCCTGGTCGTAGGGCCTCAGACCAATGTAGTTCGGACTAATTGAAAAGATTGGTCGATGATGAGATTGGATGTGGTCAAAGTTGTCGATAGACTGGTCGTGGTCAAGGTCAAGGTCGCAAAAGAGAAGGTTTGTCCATCAAAGAGACGAACAAACGGGGGTGGTCGAGCTAACCTCAGAAGATGTGTTATCTGAGTGCTGCCTACATAGCCCTGGTCGTAGGGCCTCAGACCAATGTAGTTTGGACTAATTGAAAAGATTGGTCGATGATGAGATTGGATGTGGTCAAAGTTGTCGATAGACTGGTCGTGGTCAAGGTCAAGGTCGCAAAAGAGAAGGTTTGTCCATCAAAGAGATGAACAAACGGGGGTGGTCGAGCTAACCTCAGAAGATGTGTTATCTGAGTGCTGCCTACATAGCCCTAGTCATAGGGCCTCAGACCAATGTAGTTCGGACTAATTGAAAAGATTGGTTGATGATGAGATTGGATGTGGTCAAAGTTGTCGATAGACTGGTCGTGGTCAAGGTCAAGGTCGCAAAAGAGAAGGTTTGTCCATCAAAGAGACGAACAAATGGGGGTGGTCGAGCTAACCTCAGAAGATGTGTTATCTGAGTGCTGCCTACATAGCCCCTGTGTGAAGGGCCTCAGGCCGATGTAGTTCTCCCTAAAAGGGAGGGGGGGTCGGAGGGATTGATAGGTCTTGGTCAAAGAGAATGATAGGTCTTGGTCAAAGAGAATGATTGGTCTTGGACAAAGAAAATGATTGGTCTTGGTCAAAGAGAATGATTGGTCTTGGTCAAGGAAAATAATTGGTCTTGGTCAAAGAGAATGATTGGTCTTGGACAAAGAAAATGATTGGTCTTGGACAAAGAAAATGATTGGTCTTGGTCAAAGTTGACGGAGTTGGTCGTGATAAGAGTCAAAGAAGAGAAGGTTTGTCCATCACAGAGACGAACAAACGGGGGTGGTCGAGCTAACCTCAGAAGATGTGTTATCTGAGTGCTGCCTACATAGCCCTGGTCATAGGGCCTCAGACCAATGTAGTTCGGACGGCGAGGGTCAAAATGGTCGATGATTGGATGTGGTCAAGCGTCGAAATGATGAGGATAAAAAGATGAGGATAAAAGGATGCTACAGATGGTGTCTTCTGTAGAAGTGGTCGAGAGTCTTTCATCCCTAGCAAGTTTCCATAGTCGTGATGGATGTATGCTAGAAATGAATAGAAGGTCTATTTATGCTTCAGCAAGTATTGGTTTATGCTTAACATAAATTGGGTCTGGTCGGTAGTTTCCATGTGTATTGGTGTCCATAGAAACTATGCGAAAAGGACAAGGATGATGCCTGATGTCATGTTGGAAATGTCGAGGCTGGTTTGAAAAAAATGTTGAAGTTGGCTGGGTTTAAGGATGAGTCGATAATTGACGTGGCCAAAGCGTGACCAAAGTGTAGAGAAAAGGTGAAAGGCAAATTGCTCTTTCATTGACACGGACCAGAAAGGAAGCATAGAAAGGGGTTATTAGAACAAAAGCCCCGTTCATGCATTGCGTCGATGACCAGTGTTGAGTTAGAACGGTAATCGAATCACTTTGACATTAAAGTGAGCTCGAAGTCCCTTGAGCCGGTGATAGGAGGAGGATAGGGTAACCCAGTGTAAGAGCAGGAATAACCTTGCCCCTTTTATAGGAGACCCTGAGACAACTACAAGCCAATGTCCGTGACTCGTTTTTTTTTTTTTTTTTTTTTTTTTTTTTTTTTTTTTTTTTTTTTTTGCGCAGGCTGATCGATGCGGGAAGCCTACATAGAGATGTCTTTTGATTTAGTGGTCATGTTGCGAAGCTGATCGATGCGGGAAGCTTCTAAAAAAGGTTGCTGTTAGTAGCAAGATTTAATTATAGCCATCCTTCGAGGGAGTGGTCTATATCTTTGCTTTATATAATGTTTGAATAGCTGTCCTTCGAGGGATCAGTCTATTAACTACAGCAATGATAGTACAGCTGTCCTTCGAGGGATCAGTCTATCTTTTTGGATTTGATTTTGTGACCTTGGATATGTTTGGACATCGTCTTTTTTTTTTTTTTTTGAGTCATGGACAAGACTGTAGAAGTGCAAGGACTCCCTTTTATTAGGACAAGGTACCCATGCGTCATAAAAGGGTTGTAGAGGACTTGTTAGAGGGGAATAGGGTCGAAAGGAATAAGGAGCCAGAGGACGAGGATTGCTCGAGGGATGAGCTCAAGTTACGTGTCAAGTAGACGAGTACTCGACTAGCAGAAGAAAGGTCGAAGATGCAAGACAGAAAGGGGGGCTCAAGGTCTGATAAGTCCTTGGGCCATGCTAGTGAGTTAAGGTCTGAGTCAATTAGGAGCGGACTTGCCCCATTTGGCTCTTTCCAGATTGGTCAGATGTTGATGGTGGATGAGAAGTTGACTGATATGGTTGTTGATTGGTCGAGACTTGGTTGAAGATTGGTTGAATGATATTTGGTTGTTGATTGGTCGAGGATTGGTTGAAGTGTGGTAAAATGTTTGGTCAAAGTTTATTGAAGGTTTGGATCCCCCCAGTCGCTTAGGGAGAATGTTGGATAGATTAGTCAAGATTGACTGAGGCTTGGTGATTAAATGGACTGTGTTAATGTCAAATAATGGGGTCAAAGGCGGTAAAGAGACCATAGTCTGCCGTGGAGATCTCGATTTAGGCGATGAGGTTGGAGAGGCACGGGTCGGGGTTGATGTTTTGTCGAAGAGGTGGTTAAGAGGGTCCTTGGTGAGAAGGAAAGGATTTCTCCGTTGTTGACGAATGACAGCTTTGAGAGCACAACAATGCTCAGTGTCATGTCCCGGAGTATGATGATAGTTGCAAAATTTAGAGTTGTCGAACCAAGATGGCCTTAATCCGAGAGTTGATGAATGGGGCGGTGTTGAAGGTTTGTTGATGACGTGGTCGAGAAGAGAGGTGTCATTCGCCAGACATTGGCGAATGGCAACCTTGAGGGCATGACAATGCTCCGTGTCGTGCCCGAGCGTGCGATGATACGCACAAATGCGAGTGTCATCGAACCAAGGTGGTTTAGGTCCGAGAGATTAATATTGTCTGAGAGGCGGGAGGTCGAGGCGAGATGACTGCAATAGGTGCCGTAAAAGCAAGGTATAAGAACCTGCTAATGGGTCTAGATGTTTTATTGCAGTGAGGGTTGATGATGTTGGTTTAATAGGCATAAGAAGCGTTGGTCGATGGTTTGAGGGAGATATATGTTTGATGGGTTGAGGGAGTAATGGAAGCGACGTGCCTCTGTGAAGGATGGGAGTGGGAAGCACTCCTATTAAAGTGGACGGATGCGGGCCTAAGATTGAAGGTAATGACGAAGGTGGGGGAGGAGTTCTCCGGTGTGGTCTAGTAGCTTTCGTGTGTTTGGGTCGAGGGCCACCGTTATGCGAGGCGAGGTTAGATGTGGGCTTGGGTTTGGATGTGGATGAAGGTGAGTGAGATGTAACAATCTCAGGCAAAGGACAAGAAGAAACCGCGACTGGGTCTTCCTCGATTGAAACGGGTGGAGAGACTGGTTCTTCTCTTGGTGGAGAAGAAATAAGAGAGTCTGGCTCCTCCAGTGGGCAGGGGGCATGGATGATTATGCCTTTCGCTTGTGCTCGAGGAGTAGGCAAGGTAGGGTCTTCGGATGAAGGTGGGCTTAATGGCGTTGATGTGGTCAAAGCATCCTCCGATACAAGAGAGGTAGATGGAGAACTAATAGGAGAAGGAGGTTCCTCATCCTTTAATGGAAGAGGTTGGTCAAGGACAAGAGGCAAGATAGTGCTAATCATGTGAATGTCATGGTCATGAGGATCTTGGGTTATGGTTTGGACGTTGTTTTGAGTAGGCGGATGATTTGGAAAAGGGTGTTTGAAGATGTCGATATGTTGATTAGGTGGGGCGTTCGGGTTATCTAAAATAAGATCCCCCTTGTCGATCATGTCCTGGACGATGTTTTTAAAAGTTTGGCAGTTGTCAATGTCATGGCCTTGGACGTGGTGAAAGTGGCAGAAGTCAGCCTCTCTATACCATCTAGGGAGGGCTTTAGAGGGGTCAAATTGAGGTGGTCGGACTGGAGGGAGATTGAGGACCCCCTGCTTGAGAAGTTTTTCCAAAATGGAAGCGTATGGTTCTCCAAGTGGAGCGTAAGAACGCTGGATATACCGTTGTTGGAATTGTTTGGTAATGCTGGAAGATGTCGAAGGTTGGGAATAATTCATCGTTGTTGAGGATGGTGATCTAACGACCACAGTGTTGGCCACTCCTTTGGATTTGGAGTTGGCAGAAGAAGAAGGTCTGAAAGAAGAATGGTCAGTAGATTTTGCGTTGGTATTACGCAATTTGACCTTGTCTTCTTCAAGGGCACAGAGTTCAAGCTTTCAAGCCATGATGAAAGCTTCGTCAAAAGTATGAAATGTCTGAATCCGCAAGGTAGAAGAGATGTGGTTGGCACATGCTCGAGAGAAGAGCTCGATGAGCTCGGGTTGAGGTAAAGAGAAGGAGAGCTGGTTAATCAAGCCTCTCCAACGAGCGACAAAATCGACAATTGCTTCGTCGTCAAATTGCCTGATGGAGTAAAGGTTTGTGATAGAGACTTGTTTGGTGATGTTGATTGAGAAATGGTCAAGAAATAGTTGGGCGAGTTGGATGAATGAAAAGATAGAGTGTCTGGCAAGAGAACTATACCAGTCAAGGGCAGGGCCAGAAAGGGACATAGGGAACGTGCGTAGAAGTAACGCATCGTCATGGGCGATAAGATAACAGGCATGTCTAAATGCCCGTAGATGTTGTTGTGGGTCTTCCTTACTCTGAAAGCGAGTGAATTTAGGAAGCTCCCAATGGTTAGGATATGGTCGAATAGGGACGAAAGGATGAATGGGCTCGTTGCAAATTTGTTCATATGACAAAGTATTGCTTGAACCGGAAATAGAGGCTTCGAGACTGGACATTTTATCCATCAGCATCTTGATACGATTTGCTGACGGATTGGCGGGCTGAGTGCCCCCTAGGTTGTAAGGCGCTTGGAAGAGGTTAGAGGAGGTGTGCGACATAGTCGGTTGTACAATGTACGGATGACTAGTCGCAGGGGCGGAAGTGGAGGCTAGAGGTGGTTGCGTTATGAAGGTTGAAGGCATAAGTTGACTGGGCACCGCCAAAGGTGGTTGAATGGCGGCACTGGTAGCAAGCGAGGTGGGCACTCCTACATTTGTGGGCGCAAGAGTGTAAGGGGTCGAGGTAATCAAGTTCTGATATGATGTAGAACTTGGTTGAATTGCAGGTGGTTGAGGGGGTAATGGAACCCCGATGGAGGTCGGTCTAAAAATAGACGGGGAGGCCAAACTTTGCGTATTGGCCATGATTGGGTTAATAGTTGAGGCGAAAGGCTAAGTCATAAAGGATTGGGTGGCGAATGGTGTGGATGTCGTCGCCACGTTACCCGAAAGGTCTCGCGTTGGGTTTCTCGCGAGATAGTTTTTGAGGGCTACGGTATTGAGGTCCAAGAATCTCTCGAAATCTCGGTCCCCTTCAGGGATGATGGGAATTTGAGTCGGGGTCGGGGTCGGTCCTGTAGGAGTTCTTCCAGTCTCCGAGTGGAACTCCATGATAGGACTGGTTGGAGACAGGATAGACTGGAGCGGCTGTTGGTTAAAGTGGTTAAGAAGAGAGTCCTGGTTCCAGAAACTGTGTTTTGGGCAGTCTCAGAAAACCAAAATGGAGTTTTTGACAGAGAAGGGATAGGTTTCAGGCTACTGGTTTTGAAGACAAAGGACAGTGACAGAGACCGACGTTGGTTGAAAAACCGATGTCGATATTAAATAAGGCCGGCGTCGGTCACATAACCGATGCCGGTAACATATGAAGCCGACGTCGGTAGAATAACCGATGCCGGTGACAGGGAAAGCCGACGTCGGTGGCAGAACCGATGTCGGTGACTGTGTTTTCCAGAGAGCCAAAAGGTTCTTGGAAAAACAAAGAAGAAAGCGCCCTCACACACTCAAACAATCAGATGAGAAGAGGAAAACAGAGAAAGACAAACAAGCCTAAGCGATAAATCCTAGGAATTAACCTTAGAAATTTGTGGCTTATGCCTTAGATGAATGTTTGGGGAGATTGGCTAAAAAATGGGTCCTAGAAGAAGGCAGTCTAAAGATGGTTTCGGGTGTTGTTTTAGGTGCTCAAAAAAATTTGTATTAGGGTCTGGTACGCGGCCTGGTGCTAAGGAGCAAGCTCCCCTCACTTCACGATTCCAGTGGTTAGCTGGTCTCGCTTAGCCAAGATATACCTCGCCTAGAGTTTATCCTCCGCCAGAGAACGGAGTGGGCTTCCCCCTTGGTGATGAAATCCAAGTAGGGTCACCGGGACGGGTAAGGTATCCGCTGGGGGATGAAATCCCAGTCGGGCCTTGCCTCAGGTAAGTTATATGTGTGTTTTAGTGCATGTGATTCGGTAGTGTAACATCAAGTGTCTAGATTTATTCAATATGCGTTTAAGTTACAGATGTGGACTAATGCAAGCACAAGGAGAAATGAAAGTGCAATATGTTTTAATGCCCAAGTCGAAATGTGATGTTGTTATGAAGACAAGATGGAGAAAGGGACGAGAGTATGATATTTAGACTAGTCTAGAATGCAAAGAAGAAAGATTCATTTTAGTCCTTGCTTATAGTGTCATTTGGAATAGAAGAAAGAGATAAGAGAGAAGGAGCCTAAATGCACCTAAATGAATGAAAAATAAAAAGGAACCCAGGAGGAACCTAGGGTCCCACCGGGCGTGCCAGAGATGTTTCTTGGGCTAATTCGCTTTCTACATTCGAAAAGTTGAATAAAGAAACTAGAGAAAATGGACGAGGTTAGGAATACCTGGATGTCGACTGCGCACCGTGATCCAGACGCTTGTGAGCACCCCTCTTTGGCTGTGGAGGAATGACACCTGCAAAAGAAAAGAAAACTTGGACAAGGGGATGTTAGATAGATAGACGGTGGGTTGCCAAGCGAAAGCTTGTCCCCGGAAGTGTAAAAACTTCCTCAAAGGGAGGTCAACCCACAGATGCAAGACAGATAAAAGACTGAGAAAATATAAGGTGCCAGAATACAGAAATGGTAAATAGATTGAAAATGAAAGAAAACACCAAATGGTTACTTGAAGGAAGCAGCCGGGCTGATGACAGTCGCCGATGTCGGAAATTCTGCCGGCGTCGGTTATTAGGTCTGCCGACGTCGGTTATCCTGCCGGCGTCGGTTTGGGAAGTGACCGGCATCGGTCGGTGTAATGGCCTGTGGTCAGGTCTGAGATGTGTTCTGGACTGTGGACAGGTCCGGGATGCTGAGGATGTCGAGACAGAGTCTGGGGACGGGTCAGAATGGACTGTGGAATGGTCTTGCCCTATACAGGGTCTTTTGTGGACAAAAAGGGGGATGGGGGAGTTGTCTGGAACTGGGATGAAGAGTGGGGCAATGGGAGAGGAGGATGGACAGAGGATAGGTCCTGAGAAGGCCTTGCAGCCTCTCAGAGGGGAAGGGTAGAAGGAAAGCAAGAAACAATAGATAACTGAAAGCTCAAATAACAGAATCAAATAACAGACTTGCTTACCTCTTTGCCTGCTGAATGAAGAGTTGAAGGTACTGTTGTTGGAGCCAGGGAGGATTCTGCAAGGAGAGAACTCTGATGAAGAGCCTTTGCACCTGTTGCTGTTGTTGCACGAGGTTCAAAACGAAGACAAGATGAATGCCAAACGCCAAGAGAGTTCTGTTTGCGAGCTTAGGAGTCCAGGGGTTGCAACGGATACAGGACGGGGTCTTGAAGGCTGCCGACGTCGGCAGTCTCGCCGACGTCGGCCGCAGGGTCGCCGACGTCGGCAGAGTCAGAATGGAGACAGAGACTAAAAATAGCCTCTGCCCATTCTTGCACGCCGCCGGGTGGGGGATTGTGGGAAGAACGGTTATGAGCATGCTAAAATGGACGCGGGAGGAATATAATGGGGGGATTTTAGACAATAAATGCTAAGGGGTAGGTGGAGGGATCCAAGGGAGGATCCAAGGTGGCAAGGGTGAGGTGAAAAAGGGGGCCAATTAAAATATTAAGTTATTTTAATCAAGTGGATGGAAGGGGACCAAGGCCAAGTGTTAGGATATGGGTTCGAGACGGACAAGGGGGAGAACCAAGGTGCAGACACGTTTGCGGTGTCTACATTATTAGTGGAATTCTTGTAGCAAGTGAAAAAAGAAGAGGTAAGTTATGCTCTTATTGGTAAGCTAAAGATTGTAATCACTGATATTAAGTTGAATGAATTGCCTTTCAAAATTAAGGATTTACTCAGTGAGTTTGTGGATATTGTAGTAAATGATTTACCAAATGAGTTACCTCCTAAAAGGAGCATTAGCCATCATATAGACTTAATACTAGGAGCTAACCTTCTAAATAAAACATCTTATAAGATGAATCCAAAAGAAAATTAAGAAATCAAAAGGTAAGTTTAGGATTTATTGGATAAATGATTGGTGAAGGAAATCTTAAGTCTTTATGTAGTTCTAACTGTACTTTCACCAAAGAAAGATGGAACTTGGTGGATGTGCACAAACTCAAGGGATATAAAAAAAACTATTATCAGGTATATATTTCCTTTACCAAGAATAGATGATCTAATGGATTTTTTGATTGGTGCCAAATATTTTTCAAAGATAGACTTAAAAATTGGATATCATCATTTTAGAATAAGACAAGGAGATGAATGACATATAACATTTAAAACAAATGATGGCTTGTATGAATGGATGGTAATGCCATTTGGGTTAATAAATTCCCATGTACTTTTATGAGGCTTATGAATGAAGTACTTAATCCATTCATAAGTAAATTTTTTATTATTTATCTTGATGATATTTTGGTATTTAGTAAATCAAGAGATGAGCATATTAAACATTTAAGATTAGTTTTGAAGAAGTTGTAGGAGGAAACATTACTAATTAACCTTAAGAAGTGTATTTTTATTAAAATATAAGTAGTCTATTTGGGTTTTGTGATTTCATAAAAATGGTTAAATATGGACAAAGACAAAGTAAAAGCTATATAATAATAACCAACACCCAAAAAACCATTTGAGGTAAAATGTTTCCATGGCCTTGATAGCTTTTATAATAAGCTCATCAAGAATTTTAGCAGTATTTGTTTTCCTATTATAAAAATAATTAAAGGAAGTAATCAAAAATTTAGATGGACTAAATTAGCTAATAAAATCTCTTAGATATTGAAGAATAAGCTCAAAGAGTAGATTATATTGGCACTACGTGATTTTGGTAAGTTATTCCAAGTGGAATGTGATACAAGTGGAACTACCATAGGAGCTATGCTAAGTTAGGAAGTTAAACATGTGGCTTATTTTTATTAGAAAATTAATGAAGAAAAGAATAAATATTCAACATATGATCAAGAATTTTATGGTATAGTGTATGATTTGAAGAAATGGAGGCATTATTTAATACCAAAAGAATTTGTTTTATTTATTGATAATCATGCCTTGTAGTTTATAAGTACCCAAAATAAATTAAATCAAAGGAATGTTAAATGGGTGGAATTTTTACAAATTTTTCATTTGTTATTAATCATAACAGTGGAAAATCTAACAAGGTTGTTGATGCTTTGAGAAAAATAAAATTAGTTTTATAGGAAATATAGGTGAATGTTACAGGATTTAAGAGATTAAAGGAAATGTATGAAAATGATGCAAACTTTAAAGAATCATATGAATCTTTCAAAGATCCTACAAGAAAGGATATGATTCCTTAGATGGATTATATGTTTCAATAATAAATTTTATTTAAAGGTGAGTAAGTTTGTATGCCAAAGGTATCCATGAGAGAAAATCTCATTAAATAAAAGCACAGTGGCAACCTTGAAACACATTTTGGATAGGATAAAATATTAGCTTAGGTAAATGATTTTTATTATTGGCCAGGAATGTCAAATGATGTCAAGAATTTTGTTGAAAATTACAAAATATTTTAGATTGAAAAGGAAGAAATCAAAATATAGGTTTATATCAGCCATTACCCATTCCCAATAGACCACGGGATTCTATAAGTATGGATTTTATTTAGGGTTTACCAAAAACACAAAAAGGGAATGATTCTATATTTGTAATAGTAGATAGATTTTTCCAAATGGCTTGTTTTATACCCTATTATAAAACTGATGATGCAACTCACATAGCTAACTTCTTTTTCAAATAAATAGTAAGACTAAATGGTTTACCTAACAACATTGTTTCAAATAGAGATACAAAATTTCTTAGGCATTTTTGGAGGACTCTTTGGAAGAAGTTGGGAACAAAATTGACATTCATTTTTGTATACCATCCTTAGAAATATGGGCAAACTAAGTAATTAATAGAAGCTTGGGAAATATTCTAAGATCTTAGTAAGTGATAATCCTAAATAGTAGGATCAAGTTTTAGCACAAGCTAAATTTGCCTATAATGATTCACCAAATAGAAGCACATGTATGAGTCCTTTTCAAATTTTATACGAAATTCATCCTAGAGGAATTTATGAATTAATAAATATAGGTAGACAAGAGAAAATAAGTGTTGAAGGGAAAGAATTTGCAATAGTAATGCAGAAACTTCAAGAATTGGTAAAATAAAAACTATAGGTAAATTTAGGAAAATATAAATAGAGAGTAGATTTAAAAAGAATAAAAGTAAAACTTGTAGTAGGAGATCTTGTACTTGTTTATTTGAGAAAATAAATATTCCCAAGAGGGTAATATAATAAGTTGAAATTGAAAAAAATTGGACCCTTTAAAATCCTCGAGAAGTTTTCAACAAATGCATATGAATTGGATCTTTCAATAGATATTGGAATATCAACTATATTTAATGTTTCTAACATATATCCTTACAGGAAAGGTGATGAGCAAGAAAATATTTTTGAAGATGAAGTATAACGAAAAATTCCTTAGAAGTAGCAATTTCCAAAGAAACTGCCAGAACCACTTAAAGCTATTATGGATAAAAAATTATCAAGAAAACTAGAGGTAAAGACTACTTCCATTATTTGGTAAAATGGAAAGATCATCCAATAGAGGATTCAATTTGGATGTTAGCTTTAGAAATCAATAAGTATGGTGTGACAGTAGAGCAACTCATGAATAGGAGTTCATGAGTAATCAATTTTTTGACCTCAATGGTTTGATGCAAGTGCATTTTTAAGGGGTATTATTAATTATTTTATTTTCCATATTTTTGTAAAATATTAAATTTAATGTATGTAAAACAAATTAAAAAGGGGTAGGAATTAAAATTTAGTCAAATATTTGGGTTGCAGTAGTTGTAAAGGATCTAGAATGTTTAAATTAGTAATTTGTATAGATAATGTCAAAATAATAAATAAATCTCAGATAATTATATCTAGAAGATTATGTTTAATATCTATTCCAACCAATGGATAAGTTCCATTCCATGTAAAAAGGGGAAAACTCTAGTATAAATTTTTGAAGTATATTGTTTTACCAAGTTGGTTTTTGAGTGTGTGTTTTGAAAACATATATGATTTAAGATATTTAATAAAATAATATTTTGTGGAATTACATTTGTTTTTGTGTGTGAACTCAAGTTTGATCATAGAGTAATAAGAAGAAACTTCCATTTTTTGTCAAAGAAAGCAATTGATACACTGAAGAGAACTAGTGCTTATTTATTATTATTTTTATATTTGGTAGAAGGCGTCATTAAATGGTTAGACAATTTTCTTGCTATTCAATAAATTTGATGATTTTATAAGATCTGAATTGTCGCATGGTTGGAATGGTATTTAACCTATTATTATTTTGTCAAATTACATGACACCATCTAGTTTTGTAGTAGTTTGCATGTTATAAGTTGAGAATTGACAATTTTGTAAATAAGAGAATATAAACTAACATGTTCTAGTGTGGCACAATTAGTGATGGGAATAATTTTTCATGTAATGGTAAATAATCTAAATATTTTATAAATAAAGTTATGGCAGTTCATTATCTATAAGAAAGCATTTTAGAAATATAATATATCTATTTGCATTTATTTAGAGTGCCTAGGTATTCGAATTGATAAGTATACATCTTGTAAAGCAAAGTATACTTCCAACAAAGTAAATTATTTAATATTTTCTTCATATTTGTTCAAACCATGAGATGTATGATGCCAAAAATAGGTTGGTATAATAATAAGAGACTTTTTTGTATGTTGTGTGGCTGTAAAGCACCCATTATGCTCTGGGAGTGAGCCAATATTCATTTTTTTAATTATTTTGAGTAAATACTATCTATAGATGTAATTCGATCTAACTATAAAGTAGATGCATAAAGATTGTGAGAAAGATTAGATGGTGTCACTGCCATATCTATTTCGCAAGAATTAAGATATTAGTAATTTAGCTCAGAATACAAGGTGACATGGTGTATTGTGCAACATAAAAAATAGGTGGATTAAAGTTTTAAAAGTCACACACACACACAGACACACACACACAGATATATATATATATATATATATATATATATATATATATATATATATATATATATATCTCAAATAAAAATAATAAAATGGCCCGTGGATGATTATTTCTTAGTAAGACCTTATAAAGGAAGATGAAAACTACCAAGTATTTTAATAGAGGAAATTCAGTTTGAGTGATATTCTCTATAATATAGACACATTGCAATTCATTATGAAAAAGGGGTTATAATTTTCATATTTAAATTTTAAGGAGAATTTAAAGCTCTAATTTACATTCTCTAGAGTAAGGGTAAAGATTTTATTTTCTCGAGAGATTTTTTTTATAAATATTCACCCTTTGTCTGGAGAATGTAAAACAAAGTTTGATCTGGTAAAATTAATTTTTATTTTATTTTAAAAAAATTGGACATCATGATATAATATACTTAGAGATATTAATATGTTCACTAAAAAATTAGGATTTCTTAAAAAATAGTATGTGATCTCAAGACTATCCATATGTGTGCTTAATATGAAAGGTAGATAGGGTAGAAACTAGAGATCAAAGAGATCTATGTATGTAGTTATACAATTATAAATATTCTTTCTAATTAATCATATTGTAAAGATATGATATTAGAGGTATGTGGGGTTTATAACCATGTCATATTAATAACTATCTTGATTTAATCATGACAAAAACAAGCATAATAAGAAAGTCCATGTAAGAAGAAGAGAGAAGAAATGAGATAAAAATTAAATGATGTACCATGATATTTAAGTCATGAAAATAAGAAAAATCCATGAGACATTTGTAAAATAATAAGAATAACATAAGATCCATATACGCTCATTAATAAAATCAAAATCATGTAATAATGTGATGAAACACCATGATGTGTTCACAAATATTTATAAATATTTCTACAAACCTCATCCATAACATCTGATACATCATTGTGTAGCTAAATTATGACATTAATTAGAGTCTCACGAATCTTCATAGAAAGTTGTGAAAAGATTTGTTTGTATCATCTCTTCAGAGAATTTAGATATATTGTATGAAAAATGATGCTTAGGAAGCACCTCATGAATGGGATATTCAATGTGAGGAACTAAAATGTGACTAGTATCCTTAGCTCTATGAAGAGGTGTAGAATGCATAGGAGGAATTTTTGTCCATAAACATCATAGATAATGAGGTTAATATGGTGCGAGTGTTGGACATGGGAGATCATGAAAATACTATTGAATTACTCAACAGTAATATCATTTTGATGTGTATTACATAGATTCAAAAGATAGTAAACTTCCCCATATTTAGTTATGTATTCTGGAAGTATCTTAGGTGGTAGAAGGATCTTATTAGTATATTATGTCTTTTATGGATGTAATGTATCATTGTAACTCCAAATATATTGTCAATGAGTAGAAGATTTATTATGTGTACCATGAAAGCAATAAATATGTCTAACAATAGATAGTGAAGGTTAGTTATTTATAGTAGAACTAGAACAAGATGTTAGATGCTACTAGTGTGTACTATAATCCTTGGCCCAAGGAGTGGAAAATATATGTATCTCACACCAAGGCTCATATTCACATCATGTTGGTAGAGGATCAAGCTTAAGAAAGGAAATATGCTATCAGTAATAGGAGGGGAACTCAAAATAATATCAATAATAAGTGAAACCACATCAAGTTAGAGTAATGTATATGACATCTCAAGAGGAAGTAAACTAGAAGGATCATGTAATATAGCTAATAATTAAGGTGATATCATGGCATGGCACATAATAATACTTTGAAGAGACTATATGGTGACTAGAGGAGGAGTAGTGTGCATGATCTATATTAGACCTTTGAACATCAGATGAAGAAATAATATCACGTACTATAGAAGGATAATGAACTACATGAATAGAACTAAGATAATGTTTTAAAGAGGAATGATATCTAAGTATCTCTGTATTTTTAGCTTGAGAAAATATAGTTAAAAAAGGATCATCTAAACAATATCCATCATCATAATATGGATTACGAAGGTCAATAGTACATGTGTCAATTATTTTAATGGTTGAAGAGGTTTGGTGAATGGAATTTTTAATTTTTATTAGAGTAACAAAAAAAATTATCTTATTTTTTTAAAGAGATTGAGGTCATATAGAAGTATGTGGTAGAGTGATTACACTAGGAGAAATATTGGAAGTCTTTATTTTTAAACTAGTCTCATCTATTTCATCATCATCTAAATATAAATATTATGTGGTATGTTTCCTATCAGCTTAGGATGACCATTATATCCTCTAGTAGAATTCATGGGATAATTAAAGCACTGTGATTCATGAAATGGGATGCAAGGTAAAGTTTCAAGGGTAGGTATTTTGAAAACACATCATGCTTGGAATTGTTCAAAATTCCTACTATTTGTCTATTTAAATATTTTATATAATACCATTATAAGTAAATTTAACACATTTTCATGCTAACAAGGGTATTACTCTCATGTTTTGTGTAAAAGGTTGATTGAGTAAGATATTATATGAAAGATGAAATTTAAATATCATGAATTTGACACATACTATGATAAGAAGAACTATGATAGTAAGCCAAACACAACCATAAGGATGCATTTATATTATATCATATCTTCAACATGTGTTTTGAGTGGATTGAAGATTGCATTCAAAATATCCAAGTGTTTTTATAAAATCAAGGGAAACCACATAAGTACCTGAAACTTCATAAATTAATACACATTTGACTTAGATATCTCTTATTTGCATGCTAATGAACAATGGAGGATCATCTATACAAAGTAATATCTCATTGGGAATCATGGAAGAGATAAAGAATTTGAGTAAAAGAGAGGTATCTAATATTTTATCAATGTTAATGGAAATTTCTTTGGACTATTTAAGGATATTATCTTCATATCCCAATAAAGTAGCTTCTTTCGTAATAGGTGGGGGATGAGGGATGTTCATTTCAAAAAGGAGCTGCATTACATGATTGTGATGATGGGGATAAGTTATCATGAGTTCTAATAAATGTATTTAAGATGGGAGATTTTAAAGTTCAACTATAGATTCCCATTCATCATAACCTGTTAGAGTGGTATTGGATAAAGGTACATTATGATGCAATAAATCCTTTAAGGGTTGGGTAGAATTACATTAAAATTTCATGTTGATAAGGTATGTTTATTTTATTTTTGGTAAATATGTATTTATTAATTTTATTTAATTGTGTTATATTGGGTGACTGATTGTATCATTGGTATTTCCTTGTGTTGGAGTGGAAGATGTAAACACCTAAAATTGGCCACTGATGACCTTCAACTAGGCTTTTGAGCAATTTCTACAAAAGTGAATAATTTGGCCTAAAAACACTAAAACACATTAAAATATTTTAAATTGACATATTAAAGTGTTTATTTTGTCTAGGGTATCATTAAACGGGTCAATACATTTTATGGTCTAGCTAACTTTGATAAGATCATTTCGAGCCAAATTGCCAATTTTGCACCTAGGTGCCCTAGATTTCTCTTTTATATCAAATCTCTTACACAATATGTGTGCCTTTGTTATTTGTTTTTTGGAAACATCCTAAATGGGATAATTCATCCAACACATTTGAAATAAACTTCCAATTTCAATCTAGTCAAATTTTAGGCCAATAACAAGACATTATGACCAATTTGATTAATTTGTGCACAAAGAGCCAAGGTTTGCATCAAAGTGCTTAATCATTATTAATATATAATTAAACCAAAAAATGATCCTAATTAATAAATCCATGGAATTTTTTAATAGTTTATTTTTGGAAAATAATATTGAATATCTACATCATCAAATAACATTATATCTTGAGAAGACATCCTTAGGCCATAAATGCATAAAATATCAAGGTTAACCCCTGCCATGTCTCATTAAGACCCTCCATGCCTATTAATTTACCATATATACCAAATATTAATGATAATATTTATAAATTTTAATTACATAATTGAATTAATCCTTAGCCACAAATCTCTATCTTGAGACGGATGGTTCAGGTTGATTCTAATCATTTTTGAAAATCTATAAATAAGAGGCCTTACCTATTGAATTTTAAGATATTTTATTCCTAACTTATAATTCCCAAATTCATTCAAAAATTCATTTCATCTTAGTGTTATAATTATCAAATATTTAGCCAAGCTAAAGCCAAACAAGGTGCCAAGGAGAGATAGAGGTAGCCACACTTCATTGATGCAGACTTCATGAGCACAACCCAAGCAAGCCATAACAACAAGAATTTTGGAGCATCCAAGGAAGGTGAAAGAAGGTCTGAATTTGATGTTTTAGTTTTGTTTTACACTTTTTTTTGGTTAACTAATCTCCTCCTTTAAGATAGGTTTAGGGTGTTAGTTTAGTGTGTTTTTGATTGATTTAGTTTATTCACTAACACAATACTAATCTCCCCCTATTTCAATCCTATGTTCACAAATGGCATTCCCAGTGGGACCTTAGCCCCATAAATTTGCTTACAAAGGCTCTTTAAAACAACCTAGCAACCAATTTTATGTAGAATCTTAGACTAAAGGATCCAAAGGAGTGAAATTTTAAGTCAAAAATCTATTTTTCTAGAAGTAGCATTTTTGTTTATGAGTATCATGGTTTTACTTTCTATTACAATATCACTATTATCATAGTAGTAATTTTGTAAATAAAATCATTGTTTGCTAAATAATGCTTTTGTAGCCTTGATTAGAAATTTTATTTACTAGGGAAATGATTTCATAAAACAATGATATCATCATTCTGTGTAATGATATTATGAATTTGGCCAGTAATTTCATATCCAAACATTGATTTTGGTAGTGATTTTTTAGAACAATGATATCATCATTATGCACAGTTATTTTGTCATATAAACAATGATATTATGTTTTCTAGAAGATCTAACCTATAACAATGATATTATGTTCTAAAATTTCATTTTTGCAAGTAAATAGTGATATTGACTATGTAACAGTGGGATTGCAATAGAGAGTTGAATTTTTTAATGTTTTTTGATAAAACTCTTAAGTGCTTTAAAGCAGGGCCTTATAATTATGATTTTTTTAAGGTTGAGAGGGTATTTTGGAAGTTGGTTTGAAGGATTTTGATTAACCAAACACACTTTCATTTGGGCTTAAAATGAACATGCTTGATTTCATACATTTCATTTAGTGTTTAAAACACATCATAACTTTTGCAACATTTTAAGTTTGGTTTTTTAATCATGAATTTAGACTATCTTGAATCTTCAATTTGGGATTAAAAATAACTTAGATTTTTATTACTTCATGTGATCTTTTTTGTGTATTATTTTCCATTTTATAAGTTAACACCAAGGGGTCCAAAGAACACCACCTAATATTTCATTTGGTGCTTAAAATTAAACTCATTTATCCATGTTTTGTATTCAAAAGCATCATGCTTATTGAAAATATTCCTAGTCCAAGGCATAAAAATAATATCATCTAAATCACCTCCAAAAAACTCTAAATATTTTGGGTGATATTGAAAATGACCCTAAAGTCTTTCTATTAGTCATTTATTTTTATGCAAACTTGGCTTGTGAGGGGGATTTCATTACCTCCCACAAGTTCCGTAGGGAAGCTTTGACCCAGGGTTTCATCTCCTATCACTAACTTCAACCAATCCCACTCCTATCACTAACTTCAACCATTCCCACTAGGGTCAAAGGTTTGAGTGGTTAAACCACCTTCTAGTGTTAGAGTTGCACACATGATGTATATGCATGTTGGACATCACACTACACTAAGTGACAGATGCAGTGGTTACAAAAAAGAATAGAATTTTTTGTAACAAGCCAAGTTCCACAGACACCCAATTTATGTGCTTTTATTTTTCATCATGATATGAAATTCAATGTGTAATTAATCCATCTAGACATTCAAAAGACTTGTAGATCTTAGACAAATCCGCACTTTATATAGAAGTGTTGTTGGTGTAATGTGCACCTTATGGTCTATGTCATAGTAATTTCATTTGAGAGAAGGGGGTGTAAAAACCCTATTATATAATTCACATTTTAATTTTTGGATGAACACTAAAAATGCCTCTCAAATGATGTATATTGATGGATTCCAACAAAACCAAGAAACCTTGTCATTTTAGGACCTAAGAACGATTAATTAGATGGTATTATCCTAGATTAAAGTCTTGTTTGGAGTCAAAACTTGGTGTGAACAAATGATACAAACCAAAACACATAGTCCTCACTTTCATTTGAATAAAGAGGTGTTATGCTTTCAATGTGAATCATCAATTTACCTTATTCAAAGTTCATCAAAACTAGGAGTCATATCATCCACTTTGACATAGTTATGCTACCCAATTAAGTTTAGACCTTTTACCAAAGTTTATTTAAGTCCTTCATTTATAAATTAAATTTGAAATTTAACCTTCACAAGTTCATAGGGTTGATTTATTAAGTGGGTTCTCCATTTACACTAAACTTAAGGTAACTTAGGCTTAATTTCCAATTTGGGTTGAAGGCTATTTAAGACTCATAATCATTATCACTACTTGGTAGACTGAAGTCATGTTGTGTTAAAAAATTTCACTTTGATTCTATGCACCAAACATTTTTGTGTTACCATCCTATTTCCATCAAGATCATTTCAAATACATACTTTTTTACCTTAAAGATATTTTCCAAACTTTGAAAGTATGTATGTCATTTGAGTTAAGAAAGGTAGTGTTATGTTACCAAATTTGTGAAACATCTTTGCCTTAGAGTTTTTGACACAAAAATTTTGTCACATATTTTGATTAGTTTAGTATTGTTACACTACCCAAAATATTTCAAACATTGTTTCATAGACCTTTTTGTATAAAGTTCATGTTTGTACACATGTTTTCAAACCAATCTGAGTATACCTTTGTGAATCTTTGTCTAGCATAATTACACCATTCACATTTGTCTAGCATATTTTTCAAAAGAACCAAGTTTTATACCATTATTTATGAGAAAACAAACTATCTCTAAAGAGCCTTTTGTTTCATACCTTATACCTATTTGATCAAGTTTATGTCTAAGAGTCAAATGCCTAGTTTTTGTTAGAAGTGTTCAAATCTGTTAGATTAAAATATCATCTATTTCAAAGTCTAGATTTTGATTCCATTTGGCCAAGAGTCCAAATACATGCCTTGTTTGAGCCTAGATTTTGACACCACATTTGGCCAAAAGACCTAGCAATTTTTATTTTCCTAGATTAGACTGATTTGAAACACTTTGACCGTAAAGTTTGGCATTTCAATTTTAGGTCCATGTACATGATATTTTTGTATAAGATGTGTAACATTATATACTTAACATTAGCTTGTTTTATCACAAACCATTGCATTAATATTTCCATCCTTTTAACAAATCTAGACCAAGTTTGAACATCATATTTTAGACATTGCCTTTTTAGATCTTGTAGAACTCTCTTCCCTTTCTATCATAAAATATTCACTATGGATCCCAACATGTATTCCTACACTCGTAATGGACTCATGTATAATCTAAGGATTAGTAATGTGGTTATGCAAGAAAAAATGGTGCAAGACCCCTACGTAGACAATATTGCTTATGAGATGAATCCTTATCCCTTTTATAATACTCAAATAGGGGTAAAAAACCAAGATCCATTGGATAACTATTTGGTTAATAGACCACGATACTCAAATCAAGATCAAGCACAAATAGAGCAATACCTAGATATGGTACCTATTATTGAAAAACCTTTTCCTCAACAACCATACTCTATTAATACACCTTCCACATATGATCCTTATTTGTTTGAGAATATTTTATTGGAAAAAAAAGATGATATTTTGGTTAGATCCATATAGGTAGGGACCAAGTTTCCTATAGACTTCCCCCACGAGAATTTACCAAGTCTAGTAAAAATGCTTCATAACATCTTGTACAATCAACAGGCTTCTTCTAGCAATCCTTTAGCTCTAGTCCAAACAACATATCAGGACCCTAATATGCTTGTCAAAGGCAAGGACCCCATGAAGGATCACTTTTTATAGATGCAAACAACATACCAAACCTGTTTGAACCTAGCACACAATTTTAACTAGATGACCATGTCTAGTAGGCCTCTCATAGATTTAATTGCCTCAGCTGGAGTGTTAATAGAGTTGGCTATTCAAGATAATCAAGGTACAAACCCATTCATGTAGAATACTTTGATTGAAAATTTATTTCATATGCCAACCATTGAAGAAGTATATTTTGCTTCTAAGTATAATAATGGGCAAAACATAGTGGATAATTCACAAATAACATCCCAATGAAACCAAAGTGGTGTTAATACATAAATAGCTAGCCAAAAAAATGTGCCTTTTATTAACACCAAAAGTGGTTCTAAAAATCAAGGAGTAGGAGTTTCTACATCCCAATCTCAAATAGCTACTTCTAAACCTCAAATGGCTACTTCTTCAAGCATACAACCAATAGGATTAGGTAGCTAGCTAACAACCAATGTCATGCCTCAACAACAAAATGTGATGAATCCTACTCCTTAATAAGTGATGAGTGGTATTCCACAACAACATTCACAATCTAATATAGAAACACAATGGAGGCTAAATATGTTACCACCTTAATAGGGGTAACTAATGTTCCACCTTGCTAGGTAATAGCAAGCATACCTCTTTAGTTGCAGGCTAGTGTGCCAATTCAAAACCAAATGATGTCTAACCAATAACATATAAATATTGGTCAATGATAGATTCCAACTTTTCAACACGCATTAACTTCCCAATAGGTATTCATGCAATAAGGAGGTTCCAATGTTTCTTAAATACATACTAGACAACAATTTCCTTTTGTTCAAAATGTGCCACTCATTTAGAAATAGGGTCTTGGTTCACAAGTTCCCACTCAATAGCAAGGTTTTATTATTTAGAAACATGTCCCTTTTCAACCATAATGGGCATAGTATGGTTATATCCCTTCATATTAACCATAAAAACCCTAACCAAAATATTGCACCATAACATGTACAATTCCAACAAAAAAACCCTAATCCATGTATGCATATTATTGGTCCATTTTGTAACAAATCCATCATACCCTAACAAATATATCCATTATAACCTAGTCTAAGTGTTCCACTCATGACTACCCAACCATCTATGTAGGCTAATATTCCCACCAATTTCCTAGAGAAAGAATTACAATAATTAAAGATGAATGTATAGCCATCCAAGCATGAAAATAGATTAAGAGATTTAAATTAGATGATGTGTGTTCTTATCCTTTTAATATGGAATACTTATAGATTCTATTTCCTCAAAGTTTGATAAATACAAGGGAAAGGTGACCCTAAAGACCATTCAATTGATTTCTTTATTACATGCTAATAATTGGCATATTGTGACATGTAAATTTTATTTTTGTTCTCAAGGAGTCTAATAGGACAAGCCTTGGAGTGGTTTTTAAAGTCACCCAATAATTCAATAATAGATTTTGATGACCTTTTTAAAAAGTTTATATAACACTTTTCCTACAATCTCAAACATGAAATTTCATTGGTCAACTTGATGTAAGAAAATAAAAAATATAGTGAGAGTTTTGTAAGTTATATAAAGTGGTGGAGAGCCATTACAAGCCAATTTAACCATAGTTTACCAAGTAAACAATTAGTCATAATGTTTACTAAAAATTTGCATAGTGACATAGCTTATCATCTGGAACTACAATGTGTGCATAATTTCAAAGATATCATTGATAAAGGTTTGTTGATTGAATGATCCCTTATAGATAAAGGAACCATCAAGATCACTTCATCTAATTAGAATCAAGTTACCAATCAAGGAAATGGCCAAAATCAAAATCAATTCTAAACACAACTAATAAAGGCCAATAAGTAAGATAAACTAAAGCAATTCAACCACAATAAGAATGTTGTGGGAAATGGATTAATCGAGTCATACCATATCCAAATGATGTAAACACCATCTGCTCAGCCTATGCCACCTTTTGAACTTCCTCCTACTTGGCAGCCTCTTTAGCCAATGTACCAAGCACAATAGCCTAGGCCCACACAACAAATGCAACCACCTTTGCCATTTCAAGTTCCTCCTCCAAGGATAATAGTACATACTTACCATTTTTTTAGTTACCTTGAAGAACTTATTAAATATATGTTTCATAAACTTTTTTTCATTAATTTGATTAGTTGGCCTATACAAAAGCATTATTTGTAAGGTATTCCTTATCCTGATTGGTGCCATGAAAATGAGTTCTATGAATATCATTAGAACAATGAGCATAATTTATGAAGATGTGTACAAATCAATAATTTGATTGAGAATATGTTGGAGAATGGGGAGATAACATAAGATAATGGTGCTTCCACCTCCAATAAAATGCTTGGGATTTATCATAACCTTTTTCCCCAACATAACAACTAGTAATAACAAGAAAATCAATAGTATCAAAATCAAAGGCTAAACCAATAGAACTAGCAAAGCTAACAACAAAATCAACAACATCAGAATAATGGATAAAACCAAGGTAATAATGGTAAAACTAACAAACCTACATGTAGTTGCACATGAATGCAATATAGTTGTAGTCCATAATGCAAGAGGTAGCATTAATACCATCTTTATTAATCCTGGACCAAATTCTAATCAAATGAGACCATTGCTAACCATACAAAACTAATCCAATCACTTCAAAAATCCTTCCTAAACCTAGGACCACACACAAGAAAACCAACAAATAGGGATTACCACTTTTATACCTTATACCAATAACTCAACCATGCTCCATGACCACACATAAGTTCATCAATAATCAAGACTTATCCTATCCGCTTTGACACCATCACCATCATTTGTTTGCAATCATGGTCCTATATTCAATATTGATTGTGCAATCATAACTTAGAGGTTAAATATTAGCATCTTAGGCCTAAATCCATCTTCCACTTTATCCATTATCCAACCAGTTGTTTAGCCTAGGAATAAGCCATTTAACAATATCCAAGCAAAGAAGTTTCATATTATGGAACAATTACAAAGGACACTAACCTAGATTTCTATTTTAGATTTGTTGTGAATGTAAACAATCCAAAAAAACATTTTGAATGAGTTCTTAACCCAATCCACTATTTCCATTGACATATCCCTTGATAAATTTCAAGCTTTGGTTGGACACCTAGCTCCTGCCCAACAAGTCACATTCAACCAAAGTGATATGTCTTCCCTTGACCTGCTCTATAATAATCCATTATACATAGTAGTTTATATAAAGTGACATAAAGTGAAACATGTCCTTAGAGACAATAGGTTAGGCCTCAAAATAGTGTCTCTAAATCTCATCAAGCTTCTTGGGTACATAATGGTATATCTATAACCAAAACTAATAACTACTAAAGCCTACGATAACTAGGAGAGAATCACAAGGTACGATTAGCCTACCAATTATCATTGGGCCTTTTAGCCATGACACACTTTTCCATGTGCTTGATCTTGAGTTGTCATATAATGTGCTTATAGGTAGACTTTGGTTAATGAGATTCATTCAATCCCATCAACATTGTACCAATCCATCAAGTTATCCCACTTAGGGATGGAAGTAAATATTCTAGGAGATTTGCACCCTAGTGATGAAGATGTTGACAAATAAGTAGAGTCTAATCATAGCCTTTTTGATGACCCAACTAAAACAAACCTATTTTACCCTTGTTCCATTTATACCCTTACCCTAGTCATTCATCACAACCCACTACCATTGTATTATCCCCAACTGATAGATTGGGATCAACAATAATCTAGTTTATCAATTAATGAGTTTTAGAATGATGATGCATTATGTGATTTTCTAGGCCTTAAAAACAATATTCCATTAGGAGATCATAAATCAGGGTTTTTCGACCATATTAGATCTTAGAGCCTATTTTAGAGAGTGGGTAAACACCCTTAGCCAAAAATAAATAAATAAAACATTGAGGTTCCAAAGTGAAAGCCTCTTTGAGGCACTTTTTTACCAAGGAAAAAGTAAATATAAAGGCTAGTATAGTGGCAAAAACTTGTTTTAGGTACCATTAGATGGGGGTGTTCATTCTTCTTTAAATTTAGACTAGGAGACCACTAACATTGAACTTGCCTATGGATCTGAGTTTAGTTTTGAGCAATAAGTGTTTGATAAAATTATTCAAAAAATTTTGACTATTTTTTTCACATGGATAGATCTCCCATGGGGGAATTAGATTCATCATGCCTAGGAGAAGTTGAAGAACAATTCCTAATAGAGGACTCTAATATAGCCTAATAATTTAAGTCTTTGCCTACTATCTCAGAAGATGGTTCAACCCTTCTAGTCAAGGATATAACAGAGGTAAACATCAAGAATCCCTCAGACCTAAAATGGATAAAATTAGGCACACCCCTCATTGAGGAGGAAAATAAAGTCTTTACAACTCTATTAAGAGAATTTGTATATATATTTGCATGGGCTTATTTTAACATGCCATGTTTGGGCCTCACCTTGGTTTTAAATCACCTTATGGTAAATCTTGATGCCAAACTAGTTAAGCAAAAGTTATGCAAGATGCATCCTCACATTATTTTATTAGTAAAGAAAGAGTTTAAAAAAATCTTAGGAGCAAGATGTATTTGATCCATTGACTACTTAGAATGGATATCTAATATTGTACCTATTAGCAAAAATCTTGAAGAAATCAAAATTTGTATTTATTTTTTAGACATAAACAAAGCTTTCCCTAAGGACAATTTTCCAATACCTAATATTGGCATGATCATCAACTCCATAGTGGGTTATGAAATACTTTCATTAATGGACGAATTTTTGAGATACAACCAAATTAGAATAACACCAAAAGACCAACATAGAACAATGTTCACCACTCCATATGGAACATTCTATTATCAGGTTATGTTGTTTGGTCTTAAAAATTTAGGGGCCACCTACCAAAGATCCATGACCATCATATTCCATGATATGATGCATGATATTATTGAAGAATATGTTGACAACATACTAGGCAAATAAAAAACTAGGGTTGACCATCTAGTAGTGCTACATAGCATATTTGAAAGACTACGTGATTACATAGTTTGACTGAATCCAAAGAAATGTGTGTTTGAATTAACATCATGTAGATTACTTGGCTTCATTGTGTCTCACAAATGTATTTAAATCAATTTGGCTGAAGTCTAAGTATAACAAAGATGCCACCACCAACTAAATTAAAGCAGTTCCATAGTTTGTAGGGTAAGATCTAGTCAATCTGACACTTCATATCTCAGTTAGAAAATAAGTGTCATCCATCTACACATATTTGGAAGAAGGGAGTTGTATTCCACTAGGATAATCACTGCCAAATAGCTTTTCAGTAGCCAAAAGATTACCTAGCAAATCTACCTATTTTGTTAACCCCTATGCTAGGAAAACCATTTTTGTTGTACCTATCAGCTATAGATAGTGGCTTGGGGGAACTTCTAGCTCAACATGATGATAACAGAAAATATCATGTATTATACTAATTAATCTATACATTTGTCATGTATGAACATAATTATACACCTATTGAAAAATCCTATCTAGCAATGGTATTTGTAGCTCAGAAATTGTGACACTACATGTTAAACAATAAGACTATGGTCATTTCAAAAATAGATCCACTCAAGTATCTAATTTTTAAAATAGATTTACAAATAAAAATGGACAAATACATCATGCTTATTAATTATTTTTATAGAGATTATTTCAATCAAAAGGTAATCAAAGGATAGGTCCTTATAAATCAACTTACTAAAGCACCCCTTGCAGACATAGAGCCACTCACATTATAATTTCCGAATGAATCCATAATGAATATCATAGACACACCTCTTGAGGAGTAACACTAGAATTTATATTTTTATGGATCATTCACTGCATATGGATTAGGGGCAGGCCTCTTATTTATTACACCACAAGGGGATCTAATTCCTAAGTCCTTAAGAATTAGTTTTCCTTGTACAAATAGCATGGCCAAGTATGAATCACTTGTTGCAATACTCTAACATGTAGTAAAATAGAACATATCTCATCTTAAGGTTAATGGTGATTCTTGGTTAATCATTAATCAGGTCACAAACTACTTTTAGACCAAGAATGACAAGTTGGTTCCATATAAGTCCATGGTCGACACTCTCAAATAATAAATTATATATATCTAATTTGATCATATACTAAGGTCTATTAATATAACTATAGATTTTATGGCCACTATTGGATCTCTAATTCTACAAATAGACAAATCTATAAAGTATTAGTTCCTTGTTGAGAACTTGTTATCACCAAATAAAGAAACTTTAACCATTGTGATGATTTGTGATATTGTTGGTCCTAGTTCTATCTAGTAATCAAACCTTTAAAATTACCTTCATGACCAAGTTTTATCACCTGACCTCTCCAAAAAATAAACCAAAGCTTTCATCCACCAAATCATTCATTATACCTTACTTGGATCCACCATTTACCATCATAGTTTTGATGGAACTCTGCTTCATTATTTAACTTCAATAGAATCTATGATACCATTATAAGAAGTTCACAAATGTGTATGTGGATCCCAAACCAATAGGGCTATCCTATCAAAAGATCTCTTGTGTACTAGTTATTATTGGCCCATGATGGATGTAGATGTAGTTTCATATGTAAAGAAGTGTGACAAATATCAACAGCATGCCAATTTGATTCATGCCCTAGCAAAGACTCTAAAACCAATGTTAACACCATGGCCATTTTCTACATGGGTCCTTGACCTCATTGGGAAGATCAATCCCACCTCATCTAATTTCCATAAACATATTCTGACCACCACTAAATATTTCACTAAGTGGGTTAAATCTATACCCCTCACTTATGTGACTAGAAAGTAAATTTCCAAGTTCATCTTCAACCATCTCATTTTCCACTAGGGTATCCCCTCTGACATTATATTTGATAGTGGAGGTTCATTCAAGAATAAATATGTTGAAAATGTGTTGAATATAACATCACACAACATTTCTCTACAAAATATTACCCTCAAGGTAATGGTCAGGCTGAAGCATCCAGCAAAACCACTATTAACATTCTCAAAAAGATTGTCAATGATGCTAGTTGAGATTGGCACCTTAGATATCTATGCCCTTTGGGCATACCATACTAATCACCATATACCCATAGGAGACACTCCATATTCACTTGTTTATGGTATAGAATCCATCCTTCCTATTGAGGTTGAGTTTCCCTCACTGTACATATCTTTCAAGAATGTCCTAGATGATCATGACTATAACTTAGCTCACCTACAAGAGCTAGACCTACTTGATGAAAAATACACATCTATGCTCAACAATATTTAAGCATATTAGAACCAAATCAGAGGTCACTACAATCAGTGCATCAATCATAGAACATTTGAAATTGGTGATCTTGTCCTTAAAGAAAACCAAAATAATACCATGACTAAAAATAAGCATAAAGGCAAGTTCAAACCTAAGTGGGTTGGTCTTTTCATCATTACACCAAAATTTGGAACCAGAGCATACAAGCTTACCACACCAGATGATCTATAAAACCTATACTAATTTTAGTGAAAAAATAAGTTTACCTTGGATCCTTGTAGGTAGTTAATTAAACACCAAAAATTAATCCACAAACAATCAACTTAAGGAAAAGAAATGCAATAAAATACACACCACACTACAAAAGAATTGATTATAGAGTTCAGAAATGCCTATGTCTCTAAGTTCACTTAAAGTATGAACTAATCCATTTCCTTAAAAAGTGAGTACATGGCCAACCCTCATGATTTTCAAATAGATACTATAATATTTCACATAACTCAAACAACAAAGCTTCATAAAGTCTTGATAAACCCATGAACATACCTTCCACATTACTGTCATGTGAATGCAATCTCATAATCCTATGAATTTATGCCAAAAGTATTGAAAAAAAACTTATAAAATGGTCTTACCAAAATCATCATAATAAATTCAACATATCATTTAATTCATCTCAAAGTCTAGAATAATTCCCTAGTTTACAATGAGAAGTGAAAATACTTCTATGTCTCTCAAAAATTGAGAAATAACAAAACTAGTCTATTAAAAGATTTCTACTTAATCTGCTCTATGTTGTCTTCAAATACAACATCACCCATTCTATATCACTTATAATCTACATGGTATAGTGGTTAGGCATCTCAACCTTTTTCATAATGACCAAGGTTTGAGTATCCACTCCATGATTTCTAGGACATGCCAAGCTTGATTAGAAAATGAGCCTCAAGCCCTTTATATAATGGTTAGGCTCTTGGGTACAATGATTAAGGTATTAAGGATAAGGGTTTAAAACCTATCGACAATGTATTTTTACCTATGCATATCTATTTAATCCCATATGGCTCATGATAATACCATATAAAGTATTTAAATAGACTTTTGCCTTTGTGGAAGATTAGTCTTCAGATCACTTAGCTCATATGTGGCATTGATGTTGAATGCACCAATCTCAACATATGGCTAGAAATGCATTCATATGGTAATGATATAACCAATGTGGTTAACTAGGCATAGTCAGTGGAAATTGTGGCATGCTTATCCTTGGAACCTTCAGTCATGTTGAATCTAGACCTATTCTATGTTGATTGAGCCCATCATGGAACCTGGTCATGTTGTGATCACTTGACATCTAAGGTAAATTTAGACTTAGATCATGTTAGGCTCCATTCAATCTATTTGGGGTAATTAGTCTCCCATCTGAGTTACATTGGGCACCCATCTAAATTGGTTAACTCAAACTCGATACTCTAACTCGGTCCATGATCACCCCAACTCGAGTTCACCACCTTGACTCACCTCCTTCATGGATACCCTGACTTAGTCTCAATTGGATGTTGGGCTCTCCATCCTAACTCAAATCTACATTCTAACTTGGATCTCTTTCTAACATGAGTTCGTAATTATATAAATAATAGAGTATGGAGAATATTGTGGTGGCTTTAGGACCCACCACATGGATCATTCTCTCAACATTTTTCAAATTCTCTATAGCTCTATTAGTGGTTGTAGACATCTAAAACTAGCCACTGATAACCTCCAATCAGGATTTTGGCTAATTTCCACTTAAAACACACAATTTGGCCTAGAGACACTAAAACATGCTAAATGATGTGAAACTAACATATTCAAGTGCCAATTTTGGCTAGGGTATCCCTAAATGGGAAAATACAATTTATGGGCCAACTAACTTTGATCAGTTATTTCGAGTCAAAATGCCAATTTTGCACCTAGGTGCTCTAGATTGATCTTTCCTATCAAATATTTTACACAAGACTCATGCCTTTGTTATTTATTGTTGAAAACATCCTAAATAATAATACACATCCAACACATTTGATAGTGACTTCCAATTCTAATCCAGTCAAATTTAGGACCAATAACAAGGCATTTTGATTAGTTTGAGTAATTTGTGCATATAGTGCTTAACATGTTTAAGACATAATTAACCCAAATCAAGGCCTAATGAATAATTCCATGGAAACTTCTTGAATACTTCATTTTGGAAATGAATATTGAATATCTGTAGGTGACCTCATTTCTCAAGAAGACATCCCTAGGCCATAAATTCCATAAATATCAAGATTCATGCCCTCCATCCCTCATCAATGCTTTCCATGATGCCCTCCATGCCTCTTAATTGCCCCTTATTCCAAGGTCATGATGAGGATAATTAAAAACTTAATTCTAAAAATTAAAATAGTCCTTAACCACACATCTCAATATTGAGATGGATGGTTGAGGTTGATTCTGATTAAATCCAAAAAACTATAAATAAGAGGCCTCACAACATCATTTATAAGCTCAATTTGTTCAAAGTTATAATGCAAGATTGGTTCCAAAAGATTCATGAAACTAGTGTTACCATGCCAAATTGATTCCAAGACAAGCCAAGCCACAAGCCAAAGGTGCCAAGGAGAGATGGAGGTAGCCAAGCTTCCATTGCTAAGGACTTCATGAGCACAAGCCAAGTAAGCCACTACTACAAAAACATTTGGATCATCCAAGGATGGTGAATGAACTCTTGTATTTTATCCCTTACTTTTTAGTTGTGCTTATCATTTGATTTTGTTAACTAAGCTCTCCTTAGTGTCTAGGACTAGAGATGTTATGCTATTAGTGTGTTTATTTCATTTTGTTTTCATTTTGGAACTAACACCATACTAACCATCCTCTCTTGAGTCAAATTCTTAGATCACATAATGGCATGCCCGATGGGATTAGATGCATCCTACACATGACAAACATCCTTTTACAACTCTAAAATATTTATTTGAGCTCTTAAAACTCTTGTAAATTGATTTTCTAACTTTATTTTGCCATTTTTGGTTACCATAATTTTTACACAATAACTAACATCAACAGATATACCAACATCAGTTACTTAGCTTAACCAACATTAGTTATCAAAAATGACATCGGTTAGATCTCAGTTGGTTGTAACCAACATTAGTCACTGTGTTTTTCAAAAAACATAGACTTGAGAGCTAATTTTCCAAAGATTGTTGTTTCAAACTCAAAATAACTTCAAAGCTAAATGACATGCTAACAATTTTGCTGTAGGACCAAGTTTAAAATTTACTCAAAACATGTTTAAATCACCTTTGCATGCTTAGAAATTTATTAATAACCTTGTTTTGGTGTTTAAAAAAGAAATTTTAGATGTTTTTGGTGAATGTTTTCAAAGTTTGCAACTAAGACCAAGGGATCAAATGATCACCACCAAACATTTTATTTGGGTTTAAAATGTAACACACTTGTCAATTCTTATTCACAATAGTTGGTTAAATTTTTTTGCTTAGCAAAAATGGGAATGTTACGTGTATGCTCTTCCATTTGTCCCTTATAGGTAACCCTTGGAATCAAAAGTGCCATTCCTATTGCAAATAGCCTAGTTCAAGGATTAGAAAGAAAGTCATTTAAATAAATCCCCAAAAACTCATCAAATTTTGGGTGACATCGAAATGACCCTAGAGTCTTTCTATTTTCATTCATTCTTTATTTTTATGCATCTTGTCTTATGAGAGGGACTTCATCACCTCCCGTAAGTTATTTAGGGAATCTTTGACTTGGGGTTTTATCTCCCAACATTGACTTCATTTGGATCTTTTGGAGCTACACATAAGATGTAGTAGCACTTTGGACATTGCAATACACTAAGCAACTAATAGGATGTAGTGGTTGCAAAAAGGACTTGACCTTTTTGCAACAATCCAAGTGATATGGACCTAAAATCTATGCTTTTATTTTACATTGTTTGGCGTGAAAGTCATTATGCAATTGATTCCCCTAGATCATTTAGAAACTTGTTAAATCTTAGACAAATCCCCACTTACCATGAAATTATTGTTGGTCCAAGGTGCGCCTCAAGGTCCATGTCACAGTCCTATCATTTGAGAGAAGGGGTTGTAAAAAACTTACTATTTAATGTGCATTTACTTTTGGATAAACATTTAAAATCCTCTCAAAAGATGTATATTGATGGATTATAACAATACCAAGAAACCTTATTAGTTTAGGATCTAAGAATGGTTAATTAGTTGGTCTTGTCCTAGATTAAAGTCTTGTTTAGAGCTAATACTTGGTGTAAAGAAACAATCCAAGCCAAACACATAGTCCAAATTTTCCTTTGAACAAAGATGTGTTATGTTGCCCATGTGAGATCATAAATTTGCCTTCTTCAAAGTTCATCAAAATCTTGAGAGTCATATCATCCACTTTGGCACAGTTATGCTACTGGATTGAGTCTAGACCTTTACCAAAGTTGATTAAGTCCTTCACTTATAATTTAAATTTGAAATTACACCTTTACAAGTTCATAGGGTTGATGTGTTTAGTGGGTTCACCATTTACACTAAAATTGAGGGAACTTAGGTTTAATTTTCAATTTAGGTTGAAGGTTGTTTAAGAATCATAATCATTATCATCACTTGATAGACTTAAGCCATTTTTTGCTAAACACTTGCACTTTAAATATATACACCACAACATTTTGAGTCAGGAAAGGTATTATTATGCTACCAAAATTATGGGAAAACATCTTTGCCTTAGAAATGTTTTTGGAGGAAAACCTTTTTATCACACCTTTTTGGGTAGTATAGCATCATTACACTACCCAAAACTTTTGAATATTATTTCATAAACCTTCTTACATAGAGATTTAAATTTGTTCTTACATTTTTAGACCAATCCAATTGAACTTTTGTGATCTTTTATCTAAAATATTTATATTGATCACCTTTGTCTAGCTTGTTTGTCAACAAAACCAAGTTTTATACCATTTTTTATGAGAAATTAAACTATTGTTAAAATGCTTTTTGTTTCATACTTTATACCTAGTTGACCAAGTTTATGTCGAAGAATCAAATGCCTAGTGTTTGTTAAAAGTGTTTCAAATCCATTAGATTAAAACTTTCATCTATTTTCAAAGTCTAGATTTTGACACCATTTAGCCAAGAGTCCTAGCACATGCCTTGTTTGAGCCTAGCTTTTGACATCGCATTTGGCCAAAAGACCTAGTAACTTTTAAATTCCTAGATTAGACTGATTTAAAACACTTCGACCTTAGAGTTTGGTATTTCTATTTTTCAGTCCATTTACTTACATTTATGTGGATGGTGAAACATTATATACTTTATGTTATGTTATTTCCTCACAAATCTTTGCATAAACCTTTTGATCTTTTTGAAAAATCTAGACCAAGTGGGGACATCATCTATTTTAGGCATTGTCCTTTTTAGAGTTTTTATAACTCTTTGACCTTTTATCACAAAAGCATTGATTATGATCCCAACATGTATTCCTACACTTGTAGTGGACTCATTTACAATCTAGGGATTAGTAATGTAGTTATGTAGGAAGAAATGGTGCAAGACCCCTATGTAAATAACATTGTTTATGAGATGGATTCTTATCCCTCTTATAATACTCAATTAGGTTCACAAAACCAAGATCCATTAACTAACTATCTGGTTAACACACCACCTTACATAGAATAGGACCAAGAACAAACCATGTAATACTTAGCTACAATACTTGTAGTGGATAAGCCAGTACTTCAATAGTCATATTCTACTAATAAAACTTCCAGATATGATCCATTTTTGTTTGAGTGACTTTTTTTAGAGAACAAGGATGAGATTTTGGTTAGAGCCATAGAGGCAGGGGCAAATTTTTTAGCATACTTTCCCCATGAAAATTTACCAAGTCTAGTAAGAATGCCCCATAATATCATTTACGATCAGTAGGATTCTTCTACCAATCATATGGCTATAGTCTAAACAATGTATCAAGACCCCAATATATCCAATGAAGGCAAAAACATCATGGAATATCACTTTAAATAAATGTAAATAGTATAGTAAACCTACCTAGATTTAGCACATGATTTTAGTCAGATGAACATGGTGAGTAAGCCCCTTATTGACCTAGTACCTTTAAAAAGAGTGTTGATGGAATTAACTACAACAATAAAATTTGAGTTTTGACCCATTGATATAAACTTCTTTGATAGATAACTTGATGCATATGCCAGTTATTAAAAAAGTGTCTTCAGCTTCTACACTAAATAGTGAGCCAAACATAGTGGATAATGTGTAAACAACATCCAATCTTGATCAAAGTGGTACTAACACACAAAAAACTAGCTAACAACATGTGCCTATAGTTAGTCCCATTAGTAGATCATCATACCAAGGAATAAGAGTTTCTGCATCCCAGTCTCAACCAACTACTTCTTCAAGTCTACAACCAATGGGATTATGTACTCAAACAATAGCCAATGTCACACCTCAATGATAGAATATGACGAGTCTTACTCCTCCTCAACAAGTAGTGAGTAGCATTTCACAAGAATAGACACTCTACTATATCAACACAATAAAGGATGAATACATTACCACCTTAATTAGGGGCAATAAATTTTCCACCTCACTAGGTAATGATGAACATACCTCTTTAGTCATAGACTAATATGCCAATCCAAAACCAAGCAATGACTAGTCAATAATGTGCAAATATTGGTCAGTGATAGATGCCAAATTTGCAACTTTCTTTCAATTCCGCATAAGGATTCATGTACCAAGGAGGTCCCCATGTTTCTTAGGTACCTACTAGAAAACCATTGGTTCAAAATATGCCACAAATCTAGAGACAAGGTCTTGGTCTACAAGTTCCCACTCAATAGTAAGTTTTGATTAGTCAGTAACATGTCCCATTTTTACCATAATAGGCACTGTATAGCTATGTCCCCCCATCCCAACCATAAAATCTTCCAAGTCAAACCTTTATCACCAACCCAAACCATAATATTATGCAACTAAATGTGCAATTTCTAGTACATCCTAATCTATGTATGTGTATTCTTTGTCCATTCCCCAACTAAGCCAATATAACTCAATAGGTGTCTCCATCATACCCTGGTCAAAGTGTTCTACTTGTGACCTCTCATCCATTTACTCAAATCAACATTCTCCCTCAAACCAATATCCCTTCCAATTTCCTCTCCCAAGAATTGCAACAAATAAAGGATGCAATTGATGTTATTGAGGTGGGGAAGTAATATAAAAAGTCTAAATTAGATGACATATGTTCTTATCTATTTGACATGGAGTATTTTTAGATACCATTTTCTCCAAGATATGAACTACCAAAATTTGATAAATACAAGGGAAACATGATCCTAAAGCTCATTTGATCAAATTCTTTGTCACATGTCAACCTGTGGCATATAGAAACATATACCTTTTGCTATTGTTTCCAAGGAGCTTGGTTAGAAAAGCCTTGGAGTGGTTTTTAAAGTTGCCCAAGAATTTAGTAATAGACTTTGATGATCTTTTTGATAAATTTATGCATCACTTTTCCTATAATCTCAAGCATGAGATTTCATTAGTAGACCTAACACAAGTAAAACAAAAAGTTGGGGAGAGTTTTGTGAGTTATTTATAGTGATGGAGATCCCTTGCAAGCCATGTCACCCATAGTTTATCAGAGAAATAATTAGCTATTATGTTTACTAAAAATTTCCATAGTGAGATAGCCTATCATCTAAAATTGCAATGTACACATATGTTCAAAGAGATCATTGATAAAGGTCTATTGATTAAGAGGGAGCTCATCAATAAGGGATTCATTAAGCTCAATTCAAATAATAAAAATCAAGGTACTAATTGGGGAAATGACCAATAACCCAATCAAATGCAAGCATTAGAACTGGCACAGGCCAATAACCATGAAAGACTGAAGTAATTCAACTGCAATAGAAATGTTGTGGGAAATGGAGTAGCTAAATCTCATCATGTCCAAACTATGTAGACATCATATACAACACTTTTTTAGCTTACTCCTACCTAGTAACCTCTCTAACCAATACTTCAAGCACAACAACCAAAACTTGCACAAAAAATATATCATCCCTTACCATTGCAAACCCCTCCTCCTAAAAGAACCATCCCTGCATGTTGTGTCTTTAGTGACCTAAGAAAACCTATTGTGTATATATTTCACAAGATTATTACCACTAATCTGATTAGTTAGCCCATATGAAAACTTATCCACAAGGCATTCCTGATCTTTATTGGTATCATGAAAATGAATTATGTGATTATCATCGAGTCAATGGGTATAATCTATGAAGATCTATCCAAATCAAAAATTTAATCAAGAATATGTTAGATAATGGGGAGATAAAATTGGATAATGGTGCTTTCACTACCAATCAAAATATTGAGATCTATCAAAACCCTTTTCCCTAACATAACAATCAATAGTAGTAGAATAATCAGCAACCACAATAATGACCAGTGCAGTAGCAGAATCAATAGTATGAAAATCAAAGGCTAAACTAGAACCAACAAAATTAGTTATAAGACCCATGATGATAGAATAATATACAAAATCAAGGTCATAATGGTAACAACCAACAAACCTACCATGTAGTTGCACATGACTACAATATGGTTTTAGGTCATATTTTAGGGGGTCAATTAATACCATCTTCATTAATCTCAGACTAAACACTAATTAGCCTAAACCATTTATAAATAATAATATCTAGCCAAATTACATGAATAATATTTATTTGACATGAGAGTGTATATAGGTAAACTAGAAAACTAGGACATCCCATTTTGGATCTTATAGTGACAACTTATCCTTGCCACATGACCACATACAAGTGCACTGGCAATCAAGACTTATCTTATCTAGTCCCACACCATTTCCAACATTAGTTAGTAATAATGGTCTAGTATTTAATTCTAATTGTGTATCCATAACTCAAAGGTTGAAAATCACTATCCTAGGCCCACAACCATCTACCACTTCACCTATCATCCAACCAACCATTCAGCCTCATAATAAATCATTCACTACTAACCAAGATAAGAAGTTTGATATTATGGAATAATTACAGAAGACACCAATAAAAATTTCTATTTTAGATTTGTTTTATACGTCAATAGTCCATAAGAACATATTAAATGAGTTTTTGACCCAATCTGCTATTGCTAGTGACATATCCCTTGAGAAATTTCAAGCTTTGGTTGGACACCTAGCTCTAGCCCAACAAGTCACATTCAATCAAAGTGATATGTCTTCCCTTGGCCTACTCCATAATAACCCATTATACATTAAGGTTTGTATTAGATGGCTTAAAGTCAAACATGTCCTTATAGATAATGTGTCTAGCCTCAACATAGTGTCTCTAAAGCTTATCAAGCTTCTTGGGTACACAATGACAGATCTCTAACAAAAAACAATAACTATTAAAGCCTATGATAATCAAGAAAGAGAATCCCAAGACACCATTAGTTTTCTAGTTATCATTGGGACTTTGACCCATGATACACTTTGCCATGTGCTTGATTTAGAGTTATCATACAACATGCTTTTAGGCAGGCCATGGTTACATGAAATTCATGCAGTCCCATCAACATTGTACCAATGTATCAATTTTTCCCACTTAGGGATGGAAGTGAATATTCTAAGACATTTACACCCATATGAGCACTAAAATCATCTTGAGGCTGAGTTTTAAAGATATAATTATCAATATGATATGAATTCAAGTTTTAAGTAGGATAGAGGAAAAGCTATACTTATTGATCCTTCATCAGATAATTGCATAGATCATAATACCTTGGGTTCCTTTTCCCATATGCCACCTCCTAAAGATTTTAATCATTTCACCATTTTAGATAATGGACTAGGAGAATATGTGACCCATGATACATTTCATATTATCAATCTTCCTTAGAATTCAAAAACATTTGGGTGACCTAAGGTCATCCAACATATGCATTAGAAATGAAAGAACAAAGATAACTGACCTGCCACATTTGTACCAGCATCTAGCCTAGGACTTGACCCTATTAAAGGGGATAAATCATGGTTATAAAATGATGACCAAGCTGATTGTTATAAAAATGCAAAATATCCTATTCCCAATAGGATCATGGAGCCTCACAATTATGAAGGAAGATGCCTCAAATAGAATCAACAAGGAACCTTCAAGCCAATTCCCATGACTAAGTATGAAATACCTTATGGACTTGGATTTAAACCACCTGAGGGTGACCCCACATATCTTATTCAAACTTCATCACTAACAACTAGTGATGATGATGCCAACAATGAAGCAAAGTTCAATCATAGCCTTACTTTTGATAACCTTGTTGAAACCAACTTGTTTGATAATAATGCCATTTGTACCCTTACCCAAGCCATTCATCATAATCCATTGCCATTATACTATCCCCAACTAATAGATTGAGACCAACAAGAATCTAGTCTACCGATTTATAAGTTTTAGAATGATGAGGCATTCTATGATTTCTTAGGCCTTAGAGATAATGTTAATAGAATTAGGAGAATCTCTCACTAAGGAAGAATGTGATGTCTTTGTAACTATGTTAATAGAATTTGTAGATATATTTGCATGCACATACTCTGACATGCCAGGGTTAGAGCCCACCTTGGTTCTACACCACCTTATGGTTAATCCTAATGCTAAACTGATAAAACAAAAGCTATGTAAGATGCATCCTTACATTGTTGTATTGGTAAATAAAGAGTTGGAAAAACTCTTAGAATTAGATTTATTTGATCTATTAACTACTCTAAATGGATCTCTAATGTTGTATATATTAGTAAAAGGCTTGAAGGGATCAAAATTTGTACAAATTTTTGAGAAATCAATAAAGCTTGTCATAAATATTATTTTTCCTTGCCTAATATTGACATGATCATCAATTACATAGTCGGTTATGAAATGCTTTCACTATGGATGGCTTTTCAGGATACAATCAGTTTAGAATAACACTAGAAGATCAACATAAAAAAATGTTCACCACTCCATGGGGAATATTTTGTTATCTGGTGATGTCATTTGTCCTTAAGAATATTGGATCTACATATCAAAGGGCCATGATTGTCATATTCCATGATATGATGCATGATATTTTTAAACACTATGTCGATGACATATTAGGAAAATCCAAAACTAGGGATGAGTATTTAGTAGTGTTGCACAAGATATTTGAAAGACTACGAGAGTACATAGTCAAACTAAATTGAAATAAATGTGTGTTTGGTGTAACCTCAAGAAAATTACTTGGAATCATTTTGTCTTGTATAGGTATTGAATTTGATCTAGATAAAGTCCATGCTATAACTAAGATGCTTCTACCAACAAATTTAAAATAACTCTGTAGTTTGTAGGGTAAGATCTAGTTGATCTGATGTTTCATCTCTTAATTAGTATATAAGCGCCATCCATTTACACACCTTTTAAAGAAAGGAGTTGCATTCCACTGGGATGATCACTGCCAAATAGATTTTCAATAGCTCAAAGATTATCTTGTCAATCCACCTATTTTATTACCTCTTATGTTAGGAAAGCCATTCTTATTATACCTATCAGCTAATAACCATGATTGGAGGGTAATCTTGGCTCAAGATGATGACAAAGGAAATGAGCATGTTGTATACTACCTAAGTCATACCTTGGTTACATATGAACATAATTATGCACTTGTTAAAATATCTTGTCTAGCCATAGTTTTTACAGCTCAAAAATTGCATCATTACATGTTAAATAATAAAACTATGGTCATTTCAAAAGTATATCTACTCAAGTATCTACTATCTAAAATAGCTATACAAGCTAGAATGGATAAATGGATCATGTTTCTTAGTGAATTTAACATAGAGTATGGTCATAGAGGATAAGTTTTTTAAGATCAACTTGTTGAAGTACCTCTCATGGACACATAACCACTCAAGTCTCAATTTCCTAATGAATCCATCATGACCATCATGGATACACCCCTTGAGGAGTAGCCCTAGAAGCTATATTTTGATGGTTCATTCACTTTGCATGGATTGAGGGCAGGCCTATTATTTATTACACCATAGGGGGATCTAATCCTTAAATCATTTAGAATCAAATTTCTTTGTATAAACAACATGGCTGAGTATGAAGCACTTGTTACAAGAATTCAACAAGCAGTGCATTAGAATATTTCTCATCTTCAAGTTTATGGTGACTCTTAGTTAGTCATCAATCAGGTCACGGATCATTTTTAGACCAAAGATGACATGTTGGTTCCATATAAAGTCATGGTTGACACTCTTAAATAACAAATTACCAATATTTAGTTTAAGCATATACCAAGGGCTAGTAATAGAACAATAGATGCCATGACTGCTATTGTCTTTCTAATTTGACAAATAGACAAAGCTAGAGAGTATCAGTTTCTCATTGATAATTTATCAGCACCAGCTCATGAACCTTCAATCATTGCCATGATTTGTGATATTACTAGTCTTAATTCTATCTGGTATTTAGACCTTTACAACTACCTTCATGACCAATTAATGCCACCTAAACTTTCTTGAAAACAAACCAAAGCCTTCATTCATCATTCCACTCATTATAATTTACTTGGATTCACTCTTTACCATCATAGTTTTGATGGAACTGTACTTCATTGTTTAACTTTGGTAGAGTCTATGCTAGCGTTAAGATAATTTCATGAAGGAGTATGTGGAGCCCATTCTAGCAGGGTATTCCTATCCAAAAAGCTCTTGTGCACTGGTTATTAGTCAATGGCATGCTAATTTGATACATGCCCTAGCAAAAACTCTAAAACTAATGTTAACACCATGGCCATTTTCTACATGGGGACTTGACCTCATTGGGATGATTAACCCACTTCATCTGATGGCCATAAACATATCCTTACTACCACCAAATATTTGACTAAGTGGGTTGAAGCTATATCCCTCACATGACTAGAAAGAAAATTTCCAAATTCATCTTCAACCATCTCATCTACCACCACGATATCCCCTCTAACATTATATTTGATAATGGGGGATCATTCAAGAACAAAGATGTAGACTAATTATGTATTGAATACAACATCAACCAATATTTTTCTATAGCATATCACCCTCAAGGTAATGGCCAAGCTAACACATCTAACAAAACCATTGTCAATATTCTCAAAAAGATTGTTAATGATGTCGGTTATGACTGGCACCTCGAGATATTACCTACCATTTGGCATACCATACCAATCATCATACCCCCACAAGAGCCACTCCATACTCACTTGTTTATGGTACTAAAGCCATCCTTCCCATTAAGGTCAAATTTCCTTTACTACACATCTCTTTCAAGAATGTTCTGGCTGATCATGACTATCGAGTAGCTCACCTACAAGAGCTAGACCTACTGGATGAGAAACACATGACTGTGCTCAATAATATTCAAGCACATTAGAATTGACTCAAAGGCCACTATAATCAGCATGTTAATTATATAACATTTGAACTTGGTGATCTTGTTCTTAAAGAAAACCCAAAAAATACCATGGTTGAAAAGAAACATAAAGGGAAATTTAAAACAAACTGGATAGGGCCTTTTGTCATCATTGTAGATTATGTATCAGGAGCATACAGGCTTGCCACACTAGATGGTGATGAAATTCCAAATCTAATGAATATTATTCATCTAAAGTGGTACTATGATTTAAGGATAAGGTGTATTTTTTGTAAGGACTATTTTAGTTATACCATTTTATCACTATTGTTCTTTATACATATACCACCCTTATTCATCCTCTTTCTCATATCTACTTTCCATTTCTGACCTATCGACCCAACATGTTCTAAATCCTAGCCCATTTGACCTTGGTTTTTATCATTCATTATATAGTTTCAACATCAAGGCATCTAATCAGTTCATCAATTATTCCAAGTATTTTAGATAGGGAGCGTATCTTAGGATAGTGTGATAGAAGTTTTAGCAGTTACTTCCTTTGTTTGTTAGTCCTTTCTTACCACCAATCTTGATACTAATTATAATTAATTTTGGACAAATTAGTAAATTTGATCTATGTCCTTGTGTCCTAGTTATAACCATCTATGGGGAAACTAGGGGCAACACTAAGCCTTGACATACCAACTTTCCACTTGCTATTCCATATTGTATCTTTTTACCAACTATGCCTATTTTGTTTGAATTGGATATTGCACTAGTCATAATCTCCACTAAAATGGTAGAACTACAATGGATTTAGGTCCTACTCTAGGACTATTTAGGAAACACTTAATACTTGTTGAGGTCAGATTAATCACCCTTCTCCACCATGCTCTCACTATTTTATGAGTAACTTAAGCCATACTCTCATCATTTTGTGAGGCAGCTAATCCATGCTCTCACCATTTTATGAGCAACCTCAGTTTGAACTCTCACCATTTTATGAGCTTGAACCATTTATTGTCTCATCATTCTCTATTGAGTTGCAACACTCCAAAACACTTCCAAACACATTTGAAAAATCAATAGAAAAAAAAATGACCACTTCCTTACCTTAAGGATTCTGGGAACCCTTACTAAGTTACAAGTAAATCACTTATCATATAATTTCCCCATCCTTTTTCTCATTTCTCTCTCATGCACTTTCCATTTTAGAAGACCATTTCTCTTCTCTTCTCGCATCCATTCTATTTGTTTTCCTTAGATATCACATTCTTCCCATTCTCTGGGAGAACTACATTTAGCTTGAAGTTTTTTTTATTGGATATTACATTTATGGAACTATGTAGGTATCATACACTTGCCTAGTGCATATGGAGATAGCTTAGCCACCCCCTTCCTTTTATTTTATTCCCCCTTTTTGTTCATTTGTTAAGTTGTCACCTATTTTATAGGGGAATTATTTCTAGGGTTTCTATTGCATTGTTTGTTTATTTGTTTATTTATACTTATTTGTTTTGTTTGTGTCCTTATTTATTTTCTTTTAGCACTATTGCCTTGATTTAGTTTAAGTATGTTCATTGGGTGATTCCTTGCCCACACATATACTTGAATCTATCCATATTCCTATGTTTACATTGTTATCATGGTTTTTATCATTGGTGTATTATTCTATTTTGAGTATTGGATTATGTGAGTCAGTCCACATGCATATTTCAGCCATGTCCTCATGATGCTATACCATAATACCTACTAACACATCCTACAACAAACCTCAGCTTCAATAAGTCTATTCAGCAATGGTGGCATCTCTTTAGCACTGACATCCTGAGTCCACTCCCAATCATATCTAAAATAGAGTAATTGATAATGAAATAATTTCAACATTTATTAGTTTGAATGAGCATCTCCCTACTAGTAGGTTGTTCCAATTCATCATTACCATCTGTGTCACGTTACCATCATCCTCAACCAAGTTTATCATGTTTACCATAATCATGGTCTAATGATTATAACTACCTTTATGCAAATCATTGCACACCATCCCACCTACATTCTCAATGATTATAACTACCTTTGGGAAAATCATTGTGTTGTCACTACTTTTATTTTTGTACATATATAGGGGCATGTTGTTATCTTGTTTATCTATCCTTATTGGGGCAGCTCCATCTTCTCAATGATTATAACTGCATTTGGGAAAATCATACCATGTTACCACTATCGGGGTACAATGTTTATAACCACCTTTAGGTAAATAATTGCACACTATCCCACTTGTATTCTCAATGATTTTTACTACTTGTTCAATATCATTATGTTTTCACCCCATCATCTTTCCTTTTTTTGGTCCCTTTATTTCACTTCTTCTTTTTCAAGGGACCGTTTGCCAACCTCCTTGTGCCAACCATTCCCTTGAGGGGGAAACATATAGTTAGTTTATCATCATTGTAGTTGTAGGCATATATGACCTTTTCATTATTTGAGAATATGTTACTATGTTTATAGCTTATAATGCCTTCCCAAATAGGGGCAATCTATAGACACTTAAAACTGGCCACTGATAACCTCCAATCGGACTTTTGGCTAATTTCCTCCTAACATGCACAATTTGGCCTAAAAACACTAAAACATGATAAATGATGTGAAACTAACATATTCAAGTGTTGATTTTAGCTAGGGTATCCTGAAATGGGGTAAGACAATTTATGGGCCAATTAACTTTGATTAGTCCATTCTGAGTCAAAATGCTAATTTTGCACCTAGATGGTCTAGATTGATCTTTCCTATCAAATATTTTGCACAAGATGCATGCATTTGTTATTTCTTGTTGCAAACATCCTAAATGAGGATATGCATCCAATGCATTTGACAATGACTTCCAATTGTAATCCAGTCAAATTTAGGATAATAACAAGGTGTTTTGATCAATTTTAGTAATTTGTGCATAATGTGCTTAGTCATGTTTAAGAGCTAATTAACCCAAATCAAGGCCTAATAAAAAATTCCATGAAAACTTGTTGAATACTTTGTTTTGGAAATGAATATTGAATATCTACATCAACAGGTGACCTCATTTCTTGGGAAGACATCCCTAGGACATAAATGCCACAAATATCAAGATTTATGCCCTCCATGCCTCATCAATTCCTTCCATGATGCCCTCCATGCCTCTTAATTTCCCCTTCTTGTAAAGTCATGATGAGGATAATTACAAACTTAATTCTAAAAATTGAATTACTCCTCAACCACATATCTCAATCTTGAGATGGATGGTTGAGGTTGATTCTGATCGAAACCAAAAATCTATAAATAGTAGGCCTCACAACATCATTTCTAAGCTTAATTTTTTCAAAGTTATAATGTGGGATTGGTTATAAAAGCTTCATGCAACTAGTTTTACCATGCCAAATTGATTCCAATCCAAGATAATCCACAAGCCAAAGGTGCCAAGGAGAGATGGAGGTATCGAATCATCCATTACTAAGGACTTCATGAGCACAAGATAGGGAAGCTACTAATACAAAGGCATTTGGATCATCCAAGGAAGGTGGAGGAACTCTTGCATTTGATCCCTTGATTTTTAGTTGTGCTTGTTATTTGATTTTATTAACTAAGCTCTCCCTAGTGTTTAAGCCTATATATGTTATGTTATTAATTTTTTTATTTCATTTTGAAACTAACACCATACTAACCATCCTCTCTTAAGTCAAATTCCTAGATCATAGTGCTAGGGTCCCATTCTGAGACAAAAGTGAACTCCATCTGGCTATGGTCTCTAGGTCTAGCCTATTTTTTTATGATGTTTAAATATGCCTATTGAAGATGATCTATATACACCTATCAAAGATAAAATATTAAAACTTGTTATTTTTCTTGCATAAATTCATTGCCACATGTCATTGCATGATTAGCCCATTGCATGATCTAGGATTATGTCACATTACCTTATGTCACATTTTAACCTATTTATTTGGAACTTTAGTGTGTAATATCTTGCACACATAGACTCCATTGTGCAGACCATGAAATGTGATAGAAAGCTCTCAATGAGATTTACATTGTGCCATTGATCAATCTACAATTTGACAACTTATAGTGAATGTGGATCCTCTTGAATCAATTTTCCTTACTAAGAGGGCTTTTGGTCCATCAAAATCTAGTACCCAACTTGATCCTTTGCAATACCAATCAGTGTTAAAGAATTAGAATAGGTCTTTATCAGTCTACTCAGGTTCCACAACTACATCTTCATTGCTTAGAAAAATTGATTAATCACATTTTCCACAAAATCTTGTACTGTTGTATGACCATCAATATCCTTTACATAGAACTAGGATTGAAATGTGTATCCACATCTTCTTTGGTTGTAAAGTCTTTTACTCAGAAGTACGCATGGATAATAACACATCTATCAACATCCCTTTTTGTTGTATTACCTTAATGGCTTCTATATGAGTGTGGACCTATTGATTTTTAGGTCTACTAAACTATTCTCTATAATATAATAATTAACAAAAATAAGTAGAACCTAATCTATATATACTATTATTAATGGAAAACATCTACCAAAATGTGAGAATATAACTTGAGTATGATAAACTTGTCACTCAATACTTCTCTACAAGTGACTTCCACAACAAAACAAACTATAATTTATATAATGTATGTGAGAAGATAACTTGAGTATGATAAACTTGTCACTCAATACTTCTCTACAAGTGACTTACACAACAAAACAAACTATAATTTATATAATGCACACACACACAAACACACACACACACACACACACACACACACACACACACACACACACACACACACACACACACACACACACACACACACACACAAAAAAAAAAAAAAAAAAAAAAAAAAAAAAAAAAAAAAAAAAAAAAAAAACCTACCCCTTGGGTCTTTTTAACAATTGTCCATGATGTATGTCACAATATTGTCCATATGGGTCTTATTCATACATCCTAACTATATATATATATATATATATATATATATATATATATATATATATATATATATATATATACAAAAACTGCCCCTTGGGTCTTTTTAATAATTGTGCATGATGTATGTCACAATATTGTCCATATGGGTCTTATTCATACATCTTAACTAATAAATTATTTATACTAGTTTTATAAGTATATAAAAAATGATAAACCCAAAATACACCTAAGATTTCTTCCCAACTATAGAATTGTATTGTGCGTGTGATTCCTATAGTAGTCAATTTATGGATTGTCATACAACTTGCCTTGAAGTTCTTAATGGTCACCTGGTACATATGAGTTTGATGTTTGACTGGAATCATCATGGCTAGGTCTAGAGACCTACCCTATATCAAATTACATGATCTAAGTGTGATCTAACAAAAGCTCTATGACATCATCTTTAAACAATGTTTATCAAGTGAAGAGATATAAATTTCCCAAAACCATCTCATCCATATCTAATGAGATGATATCGAGAGTCACCATGTTTGAGAAATGTCTTCCAACTACAAATCACAATGTAAAACAACTTGTTGTCATATGTCATATAATGCCATTCTACATGCCAACTATTTTAGCATGTGATAGTGGAAATGTTGGCAAGCCCAATCAACATACTACATCAAAGGTCACATAACCTATTTAGATGTCTCCATTGAAAATAAGTTTAATGACACATCCCTCTAAAATTATTGGAATACTCTATTTGGAGGCTCTTGCAAATCATAAGATAATATTTGGAGGTCCAAATAGTGTCCTCTATCAAATTGGGGATTTTGAATGTTGATTAGTACTTGGGATAGTAGGAGTCTTTCCTCTACCCATGTTCCTCTATTTGAACCACTATAGTGCATGATTAAGATGTCACAACTAATAATGTTCTACCACATGTCCACATCTCAAGAAGTGACTACATATTGGACTAGATGAAGAACTAGGATCATCTCAATGATGTTTTTCCATCTTGAATCTTCTACTAACTGATCAAAAATAGAATCAACTTTCTACTAAAGTTTGATGATCCACTGATCCTATGTGCACTGATGTGTACTCACATTCACCACCATCATATTTAGTTTGGCCATTCATTATGTCTACTCTCTTTAGCAATAAATAATAATTTTTATCATTATGACCAACATCAAAATCATCATGGGCAACTACATTGATGGATACAAATTCATGGCTTCAAGTAGATCCCAAATAGCCACACACACTATGCAAAAACTATTAATGATAGGTAAGAACTATTTTGATACCAAATCTGACCCATAAAATCTATACTAATTTTAGTGGAAAAAGAATTTTACCTTGGATACTTGTAGTCAGTTAATTAAACACCAAAAATTAATCCATAAATAATCAACTTAAGGAAAAATAATGCAATAAAATTCATACCACACTACACAAGAGTTGATTATAGAGTTCGATAATGCCTACATTTTTAGGTTCACTTAAATTACAACTCGATCCATTTCCTTAAAAATTAAGTACATGGCCAACCTTCATAATTTTCAAATGGATACTATAATATTGCACACAACTCAAACAATAGAGCTTTAGAAAGTCTTGATAAACCCATGAATAGACCTTCTACCTTACTGTCATGCAAATGCAATCTCACAATCCTATATATTTATTAAAAAAGTCCAAAAAATAGACATATAAAATGGTACTACTAAAATCATCATAGGAAATTCAAAATTTGATTGAATTCATCTCAGAGTTTAGGATAATTCCCTAGTTTACACTGAGAAGTGAAAATACATCTAGGACTCTCAAAAATTGAGAAATAACAAAACTAGTCTATTAAAAGCTTTCTACATAGTATACTCTATGTTTTATTCAAATACAACATCGCCCATTCTATATCACTTATAATCCACATGGTATAGTGGTTGGGTATCTCAACCTTTTACACAGTGACTAGGGTTCGAGTCTCTACTCCACACTTTATAGAAAAAGCCAATCTTGAATAGAAAATGAGACCCAAGCCCTTTATATATTGCTTAGGCTCCTAGGTGTAATAGTTAATGAATTATCCTTTTATCCTTAATTATAAGGGTTATAAACCTATTGATGATGAATTATTTTCTATGCCTATCTATTTAATCCCACATGGCTCATGAAAACACCATAGAAAGTCTTTAAATAGACTTTTACCTTTGTTGAAGATTCATCTTCAAACCACATGGTTTATACATGGCATTGATGTCAAATGCACCAATATCAAGATATGGTTGGGAATGCATTTCCATGGTAAGGATATAACAAAAATGTTAAACTAGGCATAGTCAGTGGAAATCATGGCATGCTTATCCTTGAAACTTTTAGTCATGTGGAATCCTGACCCATTCCATGTTGATTGAGCCCATCGTGGAACCTGATCATGTCATGATCACTTAGCATCTAGGGTAAATTTAGACCCAGATCATGTTGGGATCCATTTGATCCATTTGGGGTAATTAGTCTCCCATCTAGGTTATGTTAGGTCCCCATTTGAGTTGGCTAGCTCAGACTTATCACTTTAACTCGGGCTATGATCACCACAACTTGGTTTTGCCACCCTTACCTCATTTATGGATACCCTAACTTGTTCTCAGTTAGATGTTTGGATCTCCATCCCAACTCATCTTTGTATTCTAATTCATCTCACTATCCAACTCAAGTTGGTAATTATATAAATAATAAACTATGGATAATATTATGGTGGCAAACCATGTGGTGGCTTGAGGACCCACCATGTGGATCATTCTCACCTTGACACTTGTTGAATGTTCCATAGCTCTATTGGTGATAGGGTTCCTTTTTTATACAAAATAAAACTCCATCCATCTATGATCTCCATAGCTAGCCTACTTTTTATGCCATTTACATAAGCCTATCGAAGATAAAATATTGAAACCCACTATTTTTGTTGAACAAATTCATCACTGCATGTCACATCATGATTAGACTATTTGGCAAGTTAGGATTATGCCACATCACCCTATGTCACCTTCTACGTTGTTAATATATAATTTAGCATGTAATATCTTACGCATATAGACTCCATTTTATGAATTGTGAAATGTGCCAAAAAGCTCTTAACAAGCTCTACATTGTGCCATTGATAAATATATAATTTGACAACTTCTAGTGAATGTGGATCTTTCTAGATCACTAAACAGCTGTGAACTAGATCAGATGATGAACATTATACACCTTTAATAGTACTATGCTTGAGTGACTTGGTCTATTGTCTATAAGGACCATTTCAAGTTGTATCATTTTTTTAATCTTCTTTGTATAATACATTTTTTATTGACCTATCATCCTACCACCTTATCACTTTTTATATTACATGTCTATTTTACCATAACTTCTCCATCAATTGAGTTAATTTTTCCCTCTCTCCTCGATGTTATGACCATGGTTTTATTTTATTTAGTTTCATCATTACTTTCAGCACAAGGATTCAAATTTAGTTTTAGTAGTTGTTTCAAACATTCCAAATAGAGGCAATATTTTAAACTAATATGATAGATATTTGGCAGTTACATCCTTCATTTTTTGTTTCATTCTATCTCATTGTCTTGATTTAATTATAACCACTTATGAGAAAATTAGTATCATTGACCTATGTTGTTGTATCCTAGTTATAACAACCGATGGGAAAACTAGGGGCAACACTTGTTTATTATGCCTTAACTATATTAATTATCCATTCTCTATATTGTCTTATTCTTTTATACCAATTGTACCTATTTTATTTGAATTGCCTACTACACTAGTCAGATTTATCCATTGTAAGGAAAAACTACATTGACTTGAGGTCCTACTATGGGACTATATAGGTAGTGCTTGATAATTATTGAGGTTAGCTCAATCACCCCTTTCCAGCTACTCTCACCATTTTTTGAGAAACCTCATCCATGCTCTCACCATTTTGTGAGAAACCTCAATCATGCTCTCACTATTTTTCAAGCTTGAACTATTTTCATATCTTGTCATTGTCAATTGAGTTAAGATACTCCAAAAATTCTAAAAACATTTGTAAAATCATTTATAAAATACCAAAAATGTTGACCACTTCTTTGCCTAAAGGATTATAGGAACCCTTACTAAGTTACAAGAAAATCACTTGTCACTTATTTTCCCCATCCTTTTTAGTCTTTTCTCCCACGTACTTCTCATTTTTCAAAACCATTCTTATTCTTCTATCACATCCATTCTTTTTTGTTTTTATTAGTTATCATTGTTCCCATTTCTTGGGAGAACTACATTTGGCCTGAAGTTTTTGATGGATATTATGCCCATGGAACTATGTAGGAATGTCCACTTGCATAGTACATATGGAGATAGCTCAACTACCATCTTCATTTTCTTCTCTTCCCTCATTCTATTAGTTTGTTAAGTTGTTTCCTATTTTCTAGGAATGTTCTTGTGGCTTAAATTTAAATTGTTTGTTTATTTGTTTGTTGTTTTGTTTGGGTGCCTATTTATTTGCTTTTAGCATTGTTTATTTGATTCAATATATATGCATTTATTGGGTGATTCCTAGCACATTTATACGTAAATCCATCCATATTCATACTTTTATAATGACATCATGGTTTGTATCATTGGTGCATTGTTTTCCCTTGAATATTGGATTTTAGGAGTCATTCCCTATGCATATTTTAGCAAAGTCCTCATGATATTATACCATGATTCCTACTAACACATACTACAACAAACCTTAACTTTAGGAAGTCTATTCAGCAATGGTCAAATCAACATCTCTTTGACACTGACATCTTGATTCAATCCATCTCATAGTGTAATTAAACAACAAAATAATTTCAACCTTTGTTTAGTTTAGTTAAGCATCTCCCTACTAGTAGCTTATCCCAATTCATCTTTATCCTCTATATCAACTTATCATCATCATTATCCAAATAAATCATGTTTACCATAATTAGGGTATAATGATTATAACTACCTATGGGCAAATCATTATCCACCATCCCACCTGCATTTCTTAATGATTATAACCACCTTTGGGTAAATCATTGTTCTCACCAAGTTTAATTTCTTTTTGCCCAAATAGGGGCCTATTTTTATCTTATTTTTCTATCCTAATTGAGATAGATTCATCTTTTCAATGATTATAACCACCTTTGGGCAAATTATTGTGTTATCATACCACACTGTCACTATCGAGGTATAATGATTATAACCACCTTTGGGAAAACCATTGTACATAGTCCCACTTGAATTCTCAATGATTTTGCCTACTTTTTTGAACTCATTGTGTTTTCACCCCATCATATTCATTTATTTGGTCCCATCATTTTGCTTCTTTCTTTCCAAGGGACCATTTTTGACCTACTTATGCTAACTGTTCCCTCGAGGGGGCATCTTATAATTCATCAATTGTCATTCAAGTTATAAGAATATAGGAAATTTTCATTCTTTGAGAAGATGTTACTAGGCTTATAGCTTGTAAAACCTTCCCAAATAGGGGAAAACTATAGACACTTAAAACTAGCCACCAATGGCCTTTAACTAGGCTTTTGACCAATTTATACCAAAGTGCACAATTCAGCCTAAAAACACTAAAACACATTAAAATATTTGAAAGTAACATATTCAAGTTCTAATTTTGGCCAAGGTATCATAAAATGGGGTAATGCGTTTTATGGTCTAGCTAACTTTGATCAAATCATTTCAAGTCAAAATGTCAATTTTGCACCTAAGTGCCCTGGATTGCTCTTTTCTATCAAATTTCTCACACAAGATGTGTGACTTTATTATTTTGTGTTATAAATATACTAAATGGGATAATTAATCCAATTCATCTAACATTGAATTCCAATTCTAATCTAGTCAAATTTTAGGCCAATAATAAAACATTTTGACTAATTTGATTAATTTGTACACAAAGAGCTAAGGTTTACATCAAAGTGATTAATCATGCTTAAGAGCTAATTAAACCAAATCATGAGCCTAATTAATAATTACATGGAACTTGTTGAATAGTTTCTTTTTGAATATTAATATTAAATATTTACAACATCAAGTGACATCATTTCTTTAGAAGACATCTCTAGGCCATAAATGCATAAAATATCAAGATTAACCCCTCCCATGCCTCATCAAGACCCTCTATACCTATTCATTACCACTCTATCCAAAATATTGATGAGCCTATTTTTTGGGTTAATATTTTGTCATCAACTAACGGCAAAATGGGTATATCAACCATAGCACAAGGAGATTTATACGACATAATGGATGTGGTGGCCACATCTAGAATGATACAAATCTCTCCTCTTAGCAAGGGGAGGTTCCCTATAAACTATAATGTACTAATATAAACTTAAAATAGACTTAGGCATGAAATCATACCATCCATCTCTCTCTTTTTAGAGATGATTTTTATAGAACAAATGAGAATTTTGGTGTAATTACTAAAGGCATTTCTCTTCTTTTAAAAATGATGTTCAAAAAATAATAGGAATTCTACCTGGGTGGTAACTAAATCCACAAGAAACCCATGAAAGCACAAAGTATTTCATTATCTCTCCTACTAATTTAAGACAAAGAGACTATAAAATGAAGTGTATCCCAAAGTCTCCACCACAAACTACAATAGAGTGAAAGATTACGAAGGATAAGGAGAGCCCAAAGTCTCTTTTGTATCCTTTACATAAAACATAGACTAAAGACAATTATGGTAGCACAAAGCCTCCCATAGTCAACTTCAAGACATCTTCTAGCTTATTTCCACTTGATTTACTTATTTGATTAAATGGACAAGATTGTATTTAGGAAAAATACATAAGAATGATTTCCTAGATAACACAAGCTATTTCAACACAAAGTCTAAAAGGTCACTTGCTTTCTCATTCACTTAATGAAATATGATTAACAGTTTGAGGTCAAAGTCTTAGGAATGCCTTTCAATTTGGGTAGAGCTTCAATTTTAATAATAGAGAGATGTCCTTTATCCAAAATGAGTGATTACAATATATAGCATTCAAAGGAAGACTTGGGTGCTTGTTTTCATGAAAATGGCCCATGCTACATTGAATGCATTGGAAATTCTATGAAGGGGCCATGCTAGAATAGGTCATTCACCTTAACTTTAGTGTTTTAAATAATCTCAAATGTCTCCTCCTAAGCATGGATTGCCTGGTCTTCTTTATGATGCTTACACGGCTGTCCATTCACCTTTACTTAATGAAGAAAAATAGGCCATGCTATTGAATGTTTGTGTTCTCTAAGGTCCACTTGGTGGAATGTTCCACCTACTAGAATAACTCTTCTACAGATATTTATAGATTTTTTGTAGTCATTCCCTCTTTCATTACTACATTTTTTCTCTTCTTGGTGATCTGATATCTCGAGGCTATCTTCTCACTTTCTACTAGCTCCTTTCTTGGCTAGTCATTGAATTTGTTCTCAGGTCTGCAATCTTTTGAAAATCAATGGTTATTCCATCACCCAAAATTTGAAATTTGTAGGGATGTCACCAGTCACTTGAACCAATTTGAACCTTGAACCTTGAACTCTTTCATTTCAATCATTTAATGGTTCATTGGTTCAAAGTTCATCAATTCGACAGTTTGGCGATTCAATATTTTGTAAAGGGCCACTTTCAATTAGTTTTCTTTTATGCATTTAAGGTGTCATTGAACCAATTATTTTGAACCATTTGGTTGAACCTTTTTCTAGAATCTTTTGCTTTAATCATTTTCTCAAACTTTGATATTTGAACTTTGAACCCTTTAAACTCATTGAACTTTTGAACCTTTGAACCTTTCAAAGTTTAATTGTTCAATGGTTCATTCTAAATCTTTAAATCCTTTTATTCTTTGAGTCCATTAAACTCATTGAACCATTGAACTCATTGAACCTTTAAACCTTTGGGAGGTGGGGTTCAATGATTCAATAGTTCAATGGTTCATTCCAATTCTTTAAACCCCACTGTTGAGTCTTTTGATTGAATCTCAACATTGAACCATCTTTATAATTTTCTGGAAATGCCTTAAGTGTTTTGAACTTCCCTTTGAGAAAGCTCTCCTATTGAACTTACAATCTCCTTAGCTGAAAAGGCTTGAGTAATTGAAAAACTTAACTACTTAGAACATTTTTCAGAAAAAAAGAGAGCATTTTGGCTTGCAGAACCAAAATGGTTGACATGTTGTCCACAAAAGCAAGTGATGGATTTTGGAAACAATAGCTGGCTCCAATTGGGGAACTTCTATCAATTGAAATTTGAAGTAATCAAAGGGAGTAGAATCTAGACTCTAAGTGCCTTCATCTATGCCATTGGGCTATGGAGTCATGCTTACCCAAAAAGAAACGCACCAAAAACAAACAAACAACACAAAGTAAACAAAAACTATACATACGTACAATTGGACTTATCTAATACTTCAATGATTGAAGTGCTTTAGATGTTGCCCACTGTGATGTAGTGAAAATGGAGTTCCATCTTGATATATCAGCAAGAAACTATTTTCACCCTAGAAACGATGATTGTCGAATGGACTTCTCCACCAAGAACACAATTTTTTGTGCATTCCTTTTGGTTCTCTCTTCTTGACCCACAAGACTTGATTTCTAATCTAAAAACTATGAATCTTTGCTCTCTTGTTGAAGAGTTTCTCTACCTAGTTTTGATATGTAGAAATACAATCTACTACCATAATGCACTGCTCTTCTATTTCAGTCCAGCACTTGATTTGATTGTCAGTATTAAACACTTACCAATGTTTGGCAATATCAAGTACACTTGGTTGAAAGACTAGCTTAATAGTGTACTTGTGCTCTTTGAAATCTTGGTGAGGAACCATGAGACTTGCAGAGATGACTAATGAATCTGCATGATTGTTGAAATCTCTTGACACCATAAAAGTATTGAAAGCATCAAAACTTTCAATGAAGTTTCACACCAGATCAAGATAATGTCACAATCTTTCATTCTTGGTTTGATACAGGTTCCTCACCTGACAAACCACCAGTTCAACATCTCCCTAGGCATGAAGAAGTTTGCTGCCTTTAGCTTGAGCAACCTTCAATCTAAGCAGCAAAGATTCATACTTGGTGGTGTTGTTGGTATTGCTAAACTACAACTTTTATGAGTAGGGGAAAATATCTCCTTGAGGAGATATCAAAACAACTCCAGCTCCAGAATTAGTAGAAGAATTACTGCCATCAAATTCAATAATCTAGACATTATTAGAATCTGATCTTCTATCAGATTTTTCTTCATTAAGAAGTGAAGATCCTCTTTCATCTATACTGTGCTCTACCAATTCTTCTGATGTCTTGTCTAAATTTTTTGGATTGTCACTTATAGAACTTTCATCTAATGAAATAGGAACATCTTTAGTAGATAGAAAGTAGTTGCCCATTCCTAAGGATTCAAACAAAATTTGAGCCTTAGGGGCAGATGTTTGGGTGAAAATGTATTTCAAATTCTTAAGAAGTAGCCTTTGTATGACACCCTTGATAGGTATACATCATATAGGTCCATGCTAAACTCTCCACCAACATCCTTGCAAACATTTTGCCCAAGTAGAATGGCATAGGAGGCTAGAATGTTAGCCACCAGGACTATCATTTTAATCCTCTTATTTGGGAAGGCTATGAATGCAAATTGGGCATCTTTGATTTGTCTCAAAATTGGGACTTTTTTATCTTCCATGGAGAAACATCTCCCAAAATTTTTAGTTAGCATGAGCCTGAGAGAGTCTACCACCTTGGTGGGCATCACATTGTCAAGGGCACTAGAATCTATTATGCAATTTTTCAACTGATGACCATTTATCAGCATGGAAACATAGAAAGGTTATGTCTTCCCAGGAGGAGTAATGATAAGATTGTTTTGGGTGGATGTGTTCTTTGGGGGATCATGGGTTACCTTTAAAACATATTATCCTGTAGGGACAATTTTGTCCTTGATGCATTCAACTAACCTATCCAGATGCTCAAGGTTGGCTTGTAAATATTCAAACTGAAACATTTAGATCTTGGTCTTCCTAATATGATCAATTATATCAAATGACTAAAATGAAATAGAAATGGAGGAAGGAATTCCATCATTCTAGGTTTTATTAGGTGTGGTAATGGTCTAAGAAATTGAAGTAGAAGGTGCATGATTGTTTGAGGTACTTACTTTTTTATTGATCACTGGGTCCTTTGATTGGAAAGGCAGTGAAGTCCCCCATTAACCAATTTAAATTACTGGTCGAGATTTTTCTCCTATTTTTTTGTTATCAACTTGTTGAGTTGATTGGTTTTGGGACCTAGTAAATACAATGTATGATCCATCAAACACTTCTCCTTTACTTCTACCTTCATCCTAGTAACTCAAGAAACTAATGTTGGAGTCGCCAACTAATTCTTCTTCACCTTCTAAAAAGAGGTTAGCATCATCTTCTTGGTCCAGCTCAAGTTGGAAAGAGTAATCATGTTTGGCTTCATAATAACTAACTACTGAGTTAGTTGGTATTTTCAATGGCAAGCTTCCCCTATGGGGGAAGAAGACAATTTGATTTCCCTTAATTCCTGGCAGCATTGCCCTAATATGACTGGTTGGGAAACATCTTCCTTGGTATATCCAGATGAGGACCAGACATCCCTTGTGCCATTTACTTTTTTAGATCTACCAATTTATTTGCTAGATTTTACACAATAGGATTAGTGGTGCTTGTAGCAAATTTTTTAGAAAATGAAGAAGATTTATTTCTGTTAGGATCTCTTCTTATCTTTCCTACCAAGATAAGATCATCTTCAACCTCAGTCACCAAAATTTGAGTTGCAGTAAGATCTATGTGGCCAGTCTACCTCAATAGAAAACTCACTTTAGGAAGCTAAGAGTTGATGAATAAGCATTTAAGATTCTTATGTATTGGCTAAGCAATTGTAGGAATCCTATTCCTCAGCTTGTCAAATTTAGCAATGAAGTCTCACATAGGTTCATGAGGCTTCTTCTTCATTTACATATGCCAATCTAACATGGTATGTGCGTCTTCTATAGGTTTGAACTTGGCCTCAAACTTAGCCTTGAGAGTGTTCTAGTCAGTCACTATTTGTGCTTGCAGATGATAAAACTAGTTTATAGTAGTGCCTTGCAATGCTTCCACAAATAGTTTGACTACTATGTCTTCATATTCAATGCCTATCACACCATAGGATATGTATAAGGCTATGATATGTTCATCAAGATGAACTTTCCCATCACCATAGAACTTGGGCAAATTATTTCTTGAACTACGAGGTACTTCATATAAAGGTGGGGTTAGATTCAGAGGACCAAAAGTATTATCCCAGGGGCCTTGAGCTGCTATGATATGACTGTTGAAAGGAGGGATAAAAAATCATTGTGGGATATGTATAGAAAAATCTCTACTAGCAAAGGAAAGAGAAGCTTCACCTGGTATTGGAGACTTGACATTGGTAGGAAGAAAACTCCTGGTTCACTAAAGGCGAGATGGTGGAGGAAAAATATCAAAATTACTCAGTTGCACCAACTCAAATATAGGATCAACAATACCTTGAGCTTTCTGGCTTCATGTGTATGGTGGATCTATGAAAGTGTGAAATGGAAATGGAAAAGAACTGAAAATGCTTCAATTTTAAGCTTGAGGCTTCAAACTACATGTTCTTCCCCAACAGAGTCACCAAAAACTATTGTTGTGAAGTTGTTCATTCTTCCCCAATGGAGTCACAAAAAAATTGTTGGCATGATGATGCTCATTATTCCCCAGTGGAGTTACTAAAAATATTGGCATGAAGATTTTGTCATCAAATAACTAATGGTAAAATGGGTATATCAACCACAGCACAAGGAGATTTATATGGAAAAATGGATGTGGTGGCCATAACTAGAATGAGACAAATCTCTCCTCTCAGCAAGGGGAGGTTCCCTATAAACTATAATTTACTAATATAAACTAAAAATAGACTTGGGGATGAAATCATACCATCCATCCCTCTTTTTTTAGAGATGATTTTTATAGAACAAAGGAGAATTCTATTGTAATTACTAAAGGCATTTCTCTCCTTTTAGAAATGATGTTCAACAAACAAAATAAATTCTACCTAGGTAGTAACTAGATCCACAAGAAACCCACAAAATCACAAAGTCTTTCATTGTCTCTCTTACTAATTTATAACAAGGACACCATAGAATGAAGTGTAGCCCCAAGTCTCCACTAAAAACTACAATAGAGTGAAAGATTACAAAGGATAATGAGAGCCCAAAGTCTCTCTAGTATCCTTTACATAAAACATAGACTAAAGAAAATTATGGTAGCACAAAGTCTCCCATAGTCAGATTTAGGACATCTTCCAACTTATTTCCACTTTTTATGCTCATTTTTATTAAATGGACAAGACTGTATTTAGGAAAAAGACATAAGAATGATTTCCTAGAAAACACAAGCTATTTCAACACAAAGTCTGAAAGGTCACTTGCTTTCTCATTCACTTGATGAAATATGATTAATAGTCTAAGCTCAAAGTCTCAGGAATGCCTTTCAATTTGGGTAGAGATTTGCTTCTAATAGTAGAGAGATCTCCTTTATCCAAAATGAAAGATTACAATATATAGCATTCAAAGGAAGATTTGGGCACTTGTTTTAATGAAAATGGCCCATGCTACATTAAATGCATTAGAAATTCTATGAAGGGGCCATGCTACAATAGGTCATCAACCTTAACTTTGGCATTCTAAATCATCTCAAATGTCTCCTCCTAAGCATGGTTTTCCTAGTCTTCTTTATGATGCTTACACAGCTGTCCATTCACCTTTACTTAATGAATAAAAATAAGCTCTGCCATTGAATGTTTGTGTTTTCTGAGGTCCACGTGCTGGACTATTCCACCTACTAGAATAACTCTTCTATAGATATTTATAGATTTCCTATAGTCATTCCCTCTTTCCTTGCTACATTTTGTCTCTTCCTAGTTATCTGAACTCTTGGGGCTATCTTCTCACTTTCTGATGGCTCCTTCGACTCCTTTCTTGACTAGTCACTGAGTTTGTTCTCAGGTCTACGCTCTTTTAAAAATCAATGGTTAATCCATCACTCTAAATTTGATGTCTATGGGGACATCAATGGTCACTTGAACCACTTTTAACCTTGAACCTTGAACTCTTCTAGTTCAATGGTTCAATGGTTCATTGGTTCAAAGTTCATCAGTTCGGCAATTCAGCAATTCAATGTTTTGTAAAGGGATGCGTTCACTTAGATTTATTTTATACATTCAAGGTTTCATTAAACCAATTATTTTGAAACATTAAGTTGAACCATTTGGTTGAACCTTTTTCTGTAATCTTTTACTTCAATCATTCACTCGAACTTTGATCTTTGAACTTCAAACTCTTTAAACTTGTTAAACTTTTGAACCTTTGAACCTTTTGAAGTTTAATGGTTCAATGGTTCAACAGTTCATTCTAACTCTTTTAATCCTTTTATTTTTTGATTTCATTGAACTCATTGAACCATTGAACTCAATGAACATTTGAACCTTTGGGAGGTGGGGTTCAATGGCTCAACAGTTTAATGGTTCATTTCAATTCTTTAAACCCCGTCGTTGAGTCTTTTGATTAAACCTCAGCGTTGAACCATATATATAATTCTTAGGAAATACCCTAAGTTTTTTGAACTTCCCTTCGAGAAATCCTACCTGTTGAACCTATAATTTCCTTAGCTAAAAAGACTCAAGTAATTGAAAAACTTAACTACTCAAAACATTTTTGAGAAAGAAAGAGAGCATTTTGGCCTGCAGGACCGAAATGGTTGTCATGTTGTCCACAAAAAATAAGTGATAGATTTTGGGAACAACACTATTTATGAATTTTAATTACATACTTGAATTAATCCTTAGCCACACATCTCCATCTTTAGATGGACGGTTCAAGTTGATTTTAACCATTTTTAAAAATCTATAAATAGGAGGACTTACCTATTGAATTTTAATCTCTTTTATGAAAAACTTATAATGCCCAAATGCATTCAAAAAATCATTACATATTAGTGCTATAATTCCCAAATATTGAGCCAAACTAAGCCAAGCCAAATCAAAACAAGGTGCCAAGGAGAGATGGAGGTAGCCATACTTCATTGATGCAAACTTCATGAGCACAAACCGAGCAAGCCACTACAACAAGCATTTTGGAGCATCCAAGGAAGGTGAAGGAAGGTCTTTATTTCATGTTTTAGTTGTGTTTTCCATTTTTATTTTCTTAACTAAGATCCTCATTTGAGATAGGCTTAGGGTGTTAGTTTAGTGTGTTTTTGATTGATTTGGTTTATTCACTAACACAATACTAATCTCCCCCTATTTCAATCCTATGTTCATAGAATAAGTACCAATGGAAGATATTAGGGTTTATACTTGATATGTCTTAGTTATGAGAGGAATATAAATTATCTCAATGGTATGTGAGGTATTGTCTACTTTCATTGTTCAAGTTAACATTTCTGAGTTTGTTAAATTTATTGACATTAGTTCTACATGACCTAATTCCAAGAAATGGGATGGGTTATAGTCTTAAACATTATATAATTTTGGAAAAATATTAAGGGTAGAGGCTACCTAATGATATATATAGGAAATAACTCTCCTCATATTATTCATGTTAACAATATTTTCATTTTTTATGTTCAGATCCATGGAAATTTTAATGCTATTAGTAGTATGAAATTGGTTGGTTTTAGTTTAATGGTTAGGAAGGGAATTCTTATAAATGGCTAAGTTGGAATTGGCTTGGTTTAAGGATTCATTTTTATTTTTAGTTTTATGGACCTTGGCTAATATTTTATAAGATTTTTGACATGTGCATATGAGTGATTCATAATGAAAGTTAGGTCCAAGAAGATAGTCCATAACAAAGTTTCTTAATTGGAGACAAGTTTCATGAGAATGGACACAACTTGCATGAAACCAAAAAAAATTATGGGGTTCATACCAGTGTTTGATAGGGTGTGTAGGATCAAAAACTCATGGGTAAGTTTGTGGATTATTTTTTTGAATTCCTACTAAGGAAAGTGGTTTATAGATATCTACCTTATGTATTTGATAAAATGTGGAACTAGGATGAGAATTATTAGTAATAGATTCAATGGTTTATATGGAGTCATATGTGTTAATAACACCATCATTTATTGCATGTCTATTATTAGCTTTCATAAGCATTTAAGTTATTATTGGAGGGTGTGAAGGCTCAAATTATTGTATAAAGAAATATTTAAATTTAGATTGGTCAAGGGATTCTTCCAAATATTTTGAAGAAAAATTCTTCATGCGATATTTTAATTTGAAGTGAAGAGCATTAGTGAATAATTGGAAGAGATTTTTATCTTTCATACTATGCTCAGATTTGTTAGAAAAGGGTTTCCATCATTTGATGAAAACTTGTGTCATTTTGGACTCTAACTATTTGAAATTGATTATTTGAGCTACACTAGTTTTAGGAAGATCAATACTTTGTAATTATTGAACCAATACATTGACAAAGTCTTTTAATATAGTGATAAAGTGAGTTCTAAGTTAATTATACCAATCTAAAGCATTTCCTGTAAAGGTTTTAGCTAATATCTTGGTCGAATCATTAAAAGTCTTAAGTTTAACCCAATTTTTATATAATTTTCCAAAAGTCTTCAAATGCAAAGTTATATCAATAAATCCATTATAATTAGTAGTAATAACTTTGTTGCCTATGTCAATGTTTGTAATTTGAGGAACAAGAGGTTTATTTTGTAGCTATTTAATAACTTTGTTAATAAGCAATGGTTGTAGTATAAGGTTACCATATGCATCTCTAGGATGGGATGATACTAGGATTTTGTGATTCCCATTTAGTAGATTGAGGTTTATTTTAGAGAATAATTAACTAGTTTTTCATTTACATCAATGGGTTGGCATTATTAGTTTGAAAAGTAGCCATTTGATTTTGAGTTTTTAATAGTAATTGATTAGTGTGAATAGTATTTTGACTATTAGAATCAAAATTTGATGCATTATTATTAATCAAGTAATTATGAGTTTGAGATGAAATAGTAGTATTAGATGCACTAATGGTATGAGAAGTACTAGTAGCTGTTTTGATTAGACCCACTAAAAGTCACACCTTCCATGTTTGTATAAATACTTGGCATGGAGGTGAAATAAGGATGGAGGATGAATTCATACTATTAGAGGTAGGAATTAGAGAGGGAAATGATGTGGCATACATTTTAATTTGACTTGACCTAAATCTTATAGAAAATCTAGGTGAAGGTGAATGGGGTTATCCAATATACGGTCCCATCATGATGTTATAAATGATTTTGAGAGCCTTACTTCAATGTTGATGGTTTTCATTAATGAATAGAATAATTTAAACCATGTAATCAAGGTCACTTTTATCCTCTAATAATTAGTTGAAACATTATTAATGGAAGTAACATATGAAAGAGTCCCATAGTTCTCAGTTCTAGTAGGGGCATGGATATTATTAAGATCTAGATTAGTCACTATAAAATGTGTCTTAGAAGTTTTATTAGGATTAATCAAATTCACCATAATTTTTTTATTTTAATCTATAGTGTCATCAAATATATGTTACATGATGAAAGAGTTGTCTTCAACACTTACTAGGTAGGTGATAAACATAGAAGTTGATAATAAACAAGGTGTAGCTAGTCGATCTGGTTAGATTAGCAAAGTGGTAGAAAATTCCAAAATCAAATAAGTTTTAAATGGTTGATAAAGTTGGATAAATAGAGAATCATAATATTGTATAATATATTGGGTTAAGCTGGTTGATGAATTTTTGATAGGAAGGACAATATAATAATATATAATAGATTGAATATAACTAGTTGACTATGTTCAATATGCAAGGGAATAAAACAATTTTTAATATACTGAGTTGATTTGGTCGACTATGTTTAAATAGTAATGAATTTTTTTTTAATAGATTGAGTTGATTTGGTTGATTGTGTTTAAAAAGAAGGATAAGAGAATAGTCTATAATATATTAAGTTGATCTAGTTTATTATGTTTAATAGGAAATGAACATATAACTGTCCCTAATAGACTGAGTCAAACTGGTCAATTATGTTCAATAGGAAAGGAAAATAGAACTATCTATAATATATTGAGTAAAATAAGTCAATTGTGTTTCATAATATAGAAAAAAATTAAATGGTATAAGTCTGGATGATTTAGATTTACTTTCATAAAATAAATCTAAACACATAGGAAACTAGATTAAGATGGTCAATCTAGTTACAACACACAACAAAAATCTTGTATCAACACTAGTTAATACAAGTATGCAATATAACATTAAGTATCATAAAACAAGAATCAAGAATTTAATTTAGAAGATAATTAATTGATTTAAAATAAGATTAATAAGTTTTACTAAAGGTTTTGATTGAAATTTTAGGCTTCTAAATATACTTGTTTATCCATTAGATAGTGTTGGCCCAATGTTTCAGAGCACTAACTATGCAAGAAGTACTATTATCATAACCCCCTAAACTCAGTTTCAAAGGTAAGCTTGAAGTAGCTTCTCAGCACTAATTTCTAACCAATACACCATACAATCAACCAAATGGTTAGATTCCCAAACTTCAACAAAGAGGGAAATCCTAGGCTTTCTCAAAATATCATGAGGTATCTGGAAACTCAAGACCATGTTTAGTTATGTACTATGGATATGATGATATATATATATATATATATATATATATATATATATATATATATATATATATATATATATATATATATATATATATATATATATATATATATAGAGAGAGAGAGAGAGAGAGAGAGAGTAACGAGTAGCCTTTCATGATAGTAGACAAGTAGTCTTAAAACTATCAGTACAAATTTCTAGGGAAAGATAAACAAAGTGAAAAATAAAGGTAAAAATTAATGTTTTGAAAGCTAAATTATAATTTTTGAAAATTAAATAAATAGGAAACTAATTGAAAATTAAAGTGATTTTAATTACTATCAATGTAATTTAAATTATTTATCTTGAAATAGGAAATGAAACAAATAGAATGACATTGACCTAGTTGACCAAGTTGAACAAATAGAATATAATGGAATCAAACTGATCAACATAGTCTATTTTCAAGATAGGCTAAAATAAACTTAGTTGATAAGGTTGACTTACTTTTCTAGTTAGAAAATAAAAATAAAACTAGGTCACATTGGTAGATTTAGTTGACTGTGGATGTATTATTTTTACATAAGTAAAAAACCTAGTGAACACGATACTTAAAATTAAATTTTGAATAAAAGGTATGAAAATAAATTTCTTGGAAATTCATATAATGAAAATAATGATCTTGTTAGAGTGAACTTGAAAGATAAGATAGAGTCAACCATGTTGATATAGTAGTTTTACTGAAGATGTTGAAGTACTATTTTAAATTAGGTCATCCAGGGTAATGTTTGAACCTACAAAGGTATTAAAATATATTATTAAATAAAGTCAAGTAGGTTAACCTAGTACTAATAAAATTGGAAAATAATAGAAGAATAGAAATATGTTGATTAGATCAATTTATTTGTATAAATTGGGATATAAAAAATAAAAGGATCAATTTGTAAATTCAATAATATGTAGCATGTAAAAAATAAACTATGTTGATTGGATCAATCTAGTTATTTGAAACTAGAAATTTTGTATGCAAAGGGATGAAATAGGTTGATAAGCTTGACCTAGTTGTAAAACCTTCAAATAAATGACTGAACTAAATCAAGAAGGTTGATGAAGATGGAGAAATGTATGAATAAATCCAAACTAGGTTCACAAGGTTAATTAAGTATAAAAACTTGCACATATAATGCTAAACTAGGTTGATAGGGCTAGTCCAGTTATCTTTCAATAAAAATTAAAAATATACAAGGGTTATATTCATGTCAATTTTTCTAGAATGTATGAAAGTTAAATAATATAGATCTATAGCTTATCCTACTCATTAATATCTAATCTTAGATAAGGTAATTAACTAACAATCTACATAGCAATACTTTGTTATATTAGGGTCATGACCAATAATGGATATACTAAATCTACACTAAGTGGTCTCTTATCACATCATGGAAAAGGAGAGATTTCCAAGGCTTCTAGTCAAATTCAATTTTGTGATAACCCTAGATATGTCTTATGATTGTAATAAATGTAGGAAAGCTAGTCTACTAAAAAATCATGCAAGCTAATCTAGTAAATGAATATGAAATCTAATCTAGTGCTCACCAAATCTTGTGGCATAAATAGGGTAGATAACAAATGAAAAAAGGCAATTCTATAGAATATAACATAGAATTAATCTAAGAAAGGAGAGACACAATTCAATCCATTAGATCTATAAATCCTAGTTATCAAAATATGAAGGGCTATGAGTAAAATTACCTTTTTAAAGTGAACTTGTTGTTCCTCAATATATCCCTTGGCCAAAGGTTCTTTGAAAGAGTTTTTTTTAATCTTAAGGATCTCATGTATATATCAGATCTAAGTTATAACACTTCTCCTATGCATCCAAGACCTCCATAAGATAAGTGTTACTTCTTCACTAAAAAAACCTAAGAAATGAAACCTCTTATTTATTATATAAGTAGATTTACAATAAATAATGATGCATAATTGAATGATCTTCTCTTAGCAATGAATTTTAGGGGGTATTTATAGCAAAGGATTGATCCTAAGCACTCCCAATAATTTAACTAACAAGTTCATCTAGGTTGACTTCATTTGTAAATATTTAAATCCATTAGTCCTTGAACTATGTTGGCTTAAGCCAATGGAGTTTTGTAATGTGTGTTAGATTTATAACAAGGTAAACGTGGTTGATGTATTATAAAAGGTGGGAAAAGGGGGTTAGGTAGGGGGATATTAATAATGGTGAATTACTTAGGAGGGAGTGTAGTTAGGTTTTTATTTCTTAGGGAGTTAGATAAAGGTAGGTTGTAGTGATTTTACGTAATGGTATAGAGTACAAAAATCTTATGAATCACCAAATGTTTTTCAACCCCCTTTTTAATACACCTTTAAGGTGTGTAATTAGATATCTTGAGATTCAATAGGTTCCTCCAAGAGAGAAAGCATCAATAACTGATAAATTTTAGTACTATTATGTGTATACATAAATCATTCAAGTTTTAATTTTGACATGATATTGGGGAGAATTGAGTGTTTATATTTTTCCCTTTTTGAAAAGGCATTATGATACACAAACAAAACAATGACTTTTCAAAGAATGAAAAAGTTGATAAAATGATCACAATAAAGATTGAATAATAATTTGTTCATATTTTATTGAGTCTTGTTAAATTTAATAAGAATGAGTTCACATTGATGCCCCAAACAATGTTTGGGATACCCATTATTCCCTCTCAAGGGAAAGGTTGAAAAAAAATATTTATGGATGGGCCCTTCAAAGGAAAAAAATGGATAAGAAGAAGAGGGAAAACTAACCCATGAATGATATTAATCCACATGAACTAATGTGGATTTGATTATAGATTAGTTTAAATGGTTTATATATGTATGACTAATTTCATATGTTAATATTGAAGATGCATATTCTAATTAGCATATAAATATACATGTTTTTCATATTTGATTACATCCTGTGACTTATGAAGAAGAGAAAGATGTTTGAATTAAGTATGTTATAAATATGTAGTGTAAAGAGAGATTTTATCAGTGTGAATTATGTATAATACTTGATCACTTTGGTTTTAATTTTTCAAATGATAGTATGCATCATAATTATAAATAAATCATGATAATAATGGGTGTTAAGCATGTAGGGACTAGTTTATCTATAATGGATAACTACTCAAGGTCATGATATGGCAAATCAAGACCCAAGCAAAAACATAATGTACTAAATAATAGATATACCAAAAATATGTCAATAATACAAATTAAAACAACTTAAGGTATAAATATGAAGGATAAAAACTTGATTTTAATCATAATGTATCAAAGACAAAGAAATAACAAATAAAATAAAATAAGCATGCACTATAATACTCAATCCAATCACCCACAAACATATTTGTGAAGATTAATAAGTAAGCAATGAACCATCATCATGCACATGTGGTAATAAGCTTTAAGTCATGGATATTACACCATTAAGACAAGGGTAAAATGGATGAAACAATTTGATCCCCTAGATAGAATGGGTGAATACAAGAATAAGTAAAGGGTGGTAGATCTATCTCTAAATGCCCCATGAAAGTGAACATTACCTACATATTCTATGATGGACTTCAGACCAAATATAATCCTCACAAGAATTGAGAAAGAATAAAAATTATAACAAGTAGATAAAATGGATTATAGAGGAAAAAAAGGTTGCCTTGTGATGAAATCATAAGACAAGGTTTCTCATAAAATGACATGAGCATATGATAATGTTGCTCATAAAATAAAGAGAGCATAAGATCATGCTGCTAAAGTATGATGACAATAAAACATACTTGAATAATAAAATATAATTTTTTAACTCATGTTATACTCTTAAATTTATCAATCTATAATAACTTGAAAGATTAATGATAATAATGATAATGGAAATCAAGTTACCCCAAGATACCTGATTTATCTAAGTTTTGCCTACATAGTCCATGTGGAGCCCAAGACAATCTTGTTCACCTAGGAAAGTGGAGGGTAATGAATAAAATATGATATGAATGGATATGACAAGAGGGTTAACCATACCATACCTAAAATAGAATCACTCTAAACAGGACTAAAGGGAAAACCCACTAGTGGATGGGGTGATGAACTAGACAATGATCTTGCGAATGAGTGTATCTTATAGAGATATATCGATCATTTAGAAATGTTTTAATACTTATATATATATATATATATATATATATATATATATTTAAGATTTATATAATAAAAAATACAATGAAATATTCATGAACATAAAATGAACCTTATAACAAAGGAAAAACAACCTTAGGTAGGGGCTCAAACAATAACTAATTTAGATATAATAATAACACCATGAACCAACAACAAAAACTGAGGCAAAGAGAATACAACACAACATATAATAGGAATAATAATTTATGTAATGGAATAAATAAATCTTAAGAATAAAAAGGAAGTTGGTTCAAGGAAATTATAAGTAGGAAAACCATAATGAAGTACTAATACACTTTTATGAAAATATGCACTGGTGATGATCAACTCGAAATGCCTTTCAACGTGTTTTATGAATATGTGTATATAACCTATTGGTCATAACCAATATCATGAAGTTAATAACAAATTTTAACAAGGATAAACATTGACCATGGTATATAATATGAAGGTAAGGAAAAATATGAATGGATGCAAAATGGATGCCCCCAAGCAAGGATTCTCATATACATTGTTTAAAAGAATTAAGCATAGAAGCATTTGAGATGCATAATATTCATGGGATCCTCTAACTCTTTCACATATGGTGTATCCTATTGATATTCCCCAGAACCATAATTTAATGTAATAATATATGGAACCAACCAATTGGCATAAAACATGCCCTTCTTTTTACATTCTACATTGCTGTTTTTTTATTTTCTTTCAACACTAAATATCAAACATTAAAATCTCTAGAAAAAATATGTTGGTTGAAACTATAGAGTAACCTATTATGATGGGCTCTAAAATGGTTTAATGTATCTATCTACTTCTCATCTAAGATTTATAGTTCTTGTAGTCTTAAAAATTTATAGTCCTCCTCATCAATTATATACTATAATGAGATTCACAAGGAAGAAATCTTAACCTCTATGGGGATTATATTATTAGAGCCAAAGACTAAGGAATATTGTGTGTCACCTATAGTGTGAGTACTAGTATGGTAAACACATAAAGCTATAAATAATTTTAAGTGGCAATCACAACCAACGTCATTAAAAATCTTCTTAAGAATTTTAACAGTGGTTTTATTGGTCACCTAGGCTTGGCCATTAACTTGAGGGAAATATCGTGTGAACCTTTTATGATTAATATGTTAATGGGTATAGAGGGATTTTACATCCTTACATTTGAATCATCCACCATTATAATATATAATGGTGGAGGGAATACCATAGTGGCAGATGAGGTTATTTGGAATGAAATTAGAAATCTGTTTTTTGGTTACATAAGGGAGAGGGATTGCCTCTATCCACTTATTAAAATATTTAGTAGCATTTATGGCATGCTTGTGTCCATCATAATAAGTTGGGTTTATTTTCCCTATAATATCAAGTAACTAAGTTAAAAATGGTTGAGTTGTGATCACATGAAATGATTATGAAGGAAAATGAATCAAATCACCATGTTTTATAGGTAAATCATTTATTGACACTATTTCAGGCATTAGATTCCATTTTTAGTCAATAATAACCTATTCCTAAGAATTTATTAGCAAGGACCATACCACTATTTTTGGCCCCACCAATCCCTTCGTGTGAATCTTTAATCTCTAAATTGGACTATACCAGAGTTAAACAAAGAATAAACATTCTATTATATCATTTAATATTGAGTGTGATGCCAAGTAAGGTATAGAAAGAGGAATTATGAAATAAGGTTTTGTGTTATCTTCATGATAGGTTAATAGGGATAATTTGCTCTTAGAGATAGGTGCATAGATATTGATACTAAGAGGAATTAGGACCAGGAAAATTACATACCTTATTAGAATATAACTATACATGATTAGGTTAGAGAAGGTTATCGATAAAAAATTCATATGCTTTGACATTTTTGGCCACTTCTATCATGAAACCAATTATTTCAATTGCATTTGTCAATCTATTATTAAACACTGGTATTTTCTCAAACTAAATAGATTTAAATTATTGTTTGAGGTTATATACCATGCCTTTATAAGGAACTTGTTCATGTATATGGTTTGATATTAGTCTGAGACCTAATTAATGATCAATTGGGAATATCTATATACCATCAACTACTTAATTTTCCACTTTACAGTGATATAGAGTCCTAAAATGAGTGCCTCATATTCTACCATATATTTGGTGCAATGAAAACCATTATGAAAAGCCTTGGGAATGAGATATCCTTCTGCATTAATAAGAATAATTCTTCTTGAAAATCTATAGGAGGTGAAACAATAATAAAAATAAATCTTCCATTACTTTAAATTAATAGTCACTTCCTCTAAATCCATGATCTATTCATTTGAGAACTCAAAAGTGAGTGGCTCGATGTCTAATAGAGGGGATTCATAAATTTGGTTCTCAAGGAACTTCCCCTTAATATATTTTTGGTTTTGATACTCAACATAAACCTAAATTAGCAACATTACTCACTTGGTAATGTGACTAGTCAAAGTGGTTGTTAATAACAGATACATGAGGGGATCAAGCTTGACAATCATAATGGTTTTGTTGTTTAGAATATAGTGTCAAAAATTTTGATATGTGAAACCATTGCTAAGAAAAAATCCTATATTGATGTATAGTATTTTTCATAGGCCACAAGTTTTCTTATTAATTAATAAATTTCACAATCCTTGCCTTGCTCATCATGTTAAGCCAAAAGTAACCCTAGTGCATATTTAATCTCTGAGATGTAAAGAAACATATGATGTAATAATGTTTAGATATTTATAATTATAATGTTTAACTTGGTGGTTTCCTTGATAATAAGATTGAAAATATCTTCTAAATTAGTTATAAATAAATGAAAGTGGTATTCTATAGTGGATTGTGAGCTATAAGGCTCACCCTTATAAGAAGAATCAAAATCAACCATATATAGTCATGGCCAATTAATAAATATCTCAAGAAAGTATTGAAATAAATTCTCAAATACCCACTTCTCATATGATCTTATGCTAAAACCTAATAGGAAAATCTAAACCTATAATACCTTGTGATTCCTGAGGAGGAAAGTGATCTTCCCCATCTAAGGGTTATTGAAACAAGTTTTCACCAATGGACTTGTCTTTTCATTTACTTGTGTTTTATGTTCTTTGTGAGAAAGGAAGTAAATTTACTCTCAAAATTATGTAGCAAGGTCTAACTTGAATTTGAATCCTTTCTTATGTTCACCAACAAGCAAACTATCTTTGAGGCCCATTGATTTAAATTTTAAGGGAATATGGAATGTAAAGCCCTAGTTTGTTAAAGTGCTAGAATATTAAACTAGAGAATAAATATAAAAATTAATACAACCACTAATTTTTATAATAATTGATTTATCTGATTATTATATAAATTACGACTTAAAAAAAGAAGTAAATAGTTGGAAACTAACTAAGATAGATGATTGAGAGGCTAAAACTTAGTACAAGAGATATACTAAGTGCCACAAACATGAATCTAGAATGAAAAAATATATCTAATAAAAACACATTCCTATCGATAGTAACACATCATGGTAGTAGTGTCCTCTTGTAACATGGATAGTGAACTTATATGTATACTTTTGGTTGGACCTAAGATTCCTATGCATGTATAGATAAATGCAAATTCATTGTCTATATCTTGTTTCAACTAGTTTATATGTAAAAACTAGGTCTCCATGTTTGTTAGGGTATTTGATAAGCACAAGTATAAAATTATAGCATTAATAGGGTACATTGGACATGAAATCAACACTCCACATGCTGAGATTGACTACATACCAATACTCTGAGGAAGGATCAAGTCTGATGTAGTTATCCCACCTAGGTTATGGGTGAAAGAGGAAGTGAATGCTAGTATGAGTGTCAGTTTGAGTGATTTGAGTGTGAATTAATATTATAAATATAAGTATTCTAAAATATAGGATGTTTTATATGGTTGTGTGTGTAATTAAGGTAGAATAAGGATCAATAACCTTGATTTGAATAATTTTTTAAAAGTTTCTTTGAGAGGATATACATCTAATTTACATCTAGTGGATAAGTTTATGAAAGTGTTTTATATATATATAACATTCTAGTATTATTTAAGATGTGAAATAGGTCTAGGCTAACATTGAATTACATTGAGGGATGGAAAGATATCCATGAGAGGGGTAAGGAGTGACGAGACACTAGTGTAGTCCCTAGGTCACTAACATATTATGATAGTGTCCAAAGGGCCATTATACTATCTAGGTGGTATAAACTGGTTAGTAGAGGGCTTGGGTGCCTAGGGGATGTTTTAATGATACTTCTTGTAAGTTTAGGAGTGGGTTAGACCCACATTAAAGTAGTAATAGGATCAAAATAATACCTAATATAGGTCTAGGTCTAAGTTAAGGGAAGGTGGTCTCAATTAACACTCATTTCACTAAAATGACATTATAGATGACTACATTACACCCACCCACTTTTATTATAGAGATATAGTAAATAAAAATTACTAAGATAACGGAAAATAAATGTATCTAGAGTTACCTAAGATGTGAACCCCATGAAGTTGGGTTTGATTTTGCAAAGTGTGATTCATTATGTATCCTACAAGTGAAACATGATTGAATCAATCCTTACTTAAGAGATATCAAAAGAAAAGACAAAATTGAGTTAAAATATAATAGAAAGAGAAAACAAATGAATAAACCTCTTGGGGTATGTGAACCAATGATAAAACTTGGTGACATCGTATCTATGTAACTCATGATCAAATGGTGAATAAATTAGACTGAGTCAATGGATTATTCAATCCCCATGTGTGGGTGGATCAATAACTCAAGCATACTATGAATCCATTATTTCCCACCCCTACTCATTGGATCATAATATGTGAATAACTTAGATTGGACTAATGTCTTTTCCAACCCTCCTATGTAAGTGGATTAATTAATCAAGTAGGATATGACTCCACCATTAACTAGCATGTGTAGTAGATGCATCTAAAACTAAAATTGCACAATGTAATTGAGGTTATGTGATATAACTAAAAGTAGGTAAGATGGCTCTAGATCCACTTAAAAAATGTAAAATATAAAATGGCTCTAGGGACACTCAAGAATGTAGCTCAAGGACTACGTAGAAATGATAATAGGTGCATATAGAATGAAACATCAATCTAGTGTGAAACTTGGTGTAAATGGTGTCTAGAGTATATAATGTGGAGAATGACATGGAGATTCCATTCCATATGCATACTGGTGTCAAACTAAACATATGGGAATGATGTGTCATGCACATTCCCTTAATTCTAAAATCTATACATATGGGTTATGGACTAGTCATAATGACCTATGTATAAGTATCTCTAAAACTAAAATGGGGGGCATCATGTCTCACATGATGACCCCAATCCAAGCAAAACCTATGTAATTCTATGCACAATTGAGAATATTTTATAATATCTTATAGTAACTATGCAAACCTAGATTATACCTACTATAATTCTATGTAAATTCTTGATCCAAAACTCAAAAGTTTTGGTTGATAAATATCACAATAACAAAAAAATAACACAGTAACAATGAATTCTTTGAGAAGAGATGTAGTATTACTCAAGATCGCAATACAAATATATGCTTATCTCTGGGAAGAGATGTCTGTCTTCACATTTCGGGTTACCTCTTCTTTTATACACAATTTGAAAGCATGGGGAGGATGTGGAAGGTCAACAATATCAAGGGAGATGAAATGGTTTGACTTCCAATATTTAAAACAATACAAAATGCGAGGAATTACTATTTTTAGAAACTTACTATTTTTAGACTACACAACTAAAATTGAAATTTGAGGCACTTTCATTGGGTTTTCGGGGGTCAAACTTCATTGAGCAGAGATCCATGCCATTTTACGATATTCCCCTCATTCTTAGCTTTCCAACGGTTTGAACGGCGAGTCAATTGGAGCTACGATGCAAAATTTATGGCTCCCAAAAGTTTCATCATCGATTGGGGTGGAATTGTCACCTGAATTGTCGCCTAAATTGATGCCTGGATCAATTCTTGAATTTCATGTTTTTGGGGTTATTGGATATTAATGTGGTCCCTTGGATAATAGAGAACCACACTAGTGTCCACTATGTCACAATAGTGTCCAACTATTTTTTGATGTGAAAATTTGAAATTGATCTATACATGAATATTTTTCACTATGTTTTCTTGATTTTGGGATTTATAATATGTGTCTTCATAATAAAAAATGTGTTATGAGTGCACTAAAATGGCCCAATCTCTATGAAAAACCCTTGTGAATGCTACCTCTTTTGAGGGGAATTATTGAACCTATGAAATAAATATCCTCAAAATAAAATCTCTACATTTGTGTGTTATACTAAAAACATATGATATATGAATTACAAACCAATATAATGTATATACATGAAATCATAATGTATTATAATATAAGAATAAGTTGGTAATGTGTTATTTATGTTAGATCTAACATTCACATGGTTTTCAAGATATATATAACAATGTAGGAATGCATATGAGTATCAAATATGAGTATAATCTATGTAACTACATAAGAAGATGGGGAATGATGTCCATATAGGCACTGAAGAATGAATGGTAAATGCATGATGTCCCTTATGGCATCACAATTGGATGTGAATATAAAAATCAAGAGATAGGTTTCATGGCCATGACACACACATGAAGACATACATAAAAATAAATGCAACACATAAGGTAGGCTAAGGAAACATAATAAAAGGAACATGGGCACATTTACCTAAGTCTAAGAAAGGGAAAACATACAAGGACATGTTCAAATGTCCTCATACACATAGAATAAGCAAGGTTTGCTTAGAACCACATGGAAGGATATGTTTAAGAGTCCAAATACAAAATCAAGAAATCACAAACAAGGACATGAGAAAATGTCCAAAGCATACATATAATCAAAGGAAGTGTCTTCGAGTAGTATAAAATGACATATTTAAATTCCCTCAAATATATTTATGATCAAAGAGACATAATCAAATCTAATCTAATAAATCTAGAAATAAAATTATGCATAAACATGTGGTACAAATTCATATAAGAGTAGAGATGTAGATAAATTGAGTCTATAGTCGTATTCATTGGAAAAAAATCAATGTAGTATATGAAGATATATACAAGTGATAGAAAATGCTAATTTTATGATATGGAGTATATAAAGATGTAACCTAACAAATTGTAAACTATGTTTAGTATTCCCCTAATGGGTAGATAATAATAAATCTAGATTTGTGTGATGGACTCGAGTCCTATAATAATTTATGAACACTTTAAAAGATAAATTAAAGCATGCATGTATGGTAAAAATAACTATAATAACATATATATCACATGTAGTACCTATAAAATAAAAGGGTTGTAAACATATAAATTCATACAATCTAAAATTTTGTATTTTTTGAACACTTTGAATGTTTTTGTGTTTTTTACATGTTATATTATTTTTATGTTTTCTGAGTGTAATCTATGTAAAATCAATCATTTAAATTAATCTATATATAAGGATAAAGGTAAGAGAAACTATGTAAAATAGGATATATAGTACTAACACATGATTCTTGAAAGAGACTCACTATCAAGGTGTCCTATATCCAATAAGGGAAGAGTGACTTCCCACATTGTGTGAGGAGATATCTAATATCTGTGAATTAGATGTACTGAGTAATCTATAACTAAAATTTCCTATGGAGTGGGGATATGAATTTGTAGATATGGATTAATATTCATTTAAACTATGATGTTCTTGGGGATCCATTTGGTAGAACAAGTTTTGACTGGGGTGGATGCTCTACAATGAGTACCCAATGATCTATAGAGTCCAAAATATATTTCTAACACATGGGTCTCTCTAATCAGGGTCTCTATGGGATAGTATATATACATGCTAAGGCAATAGGAGTAGACCTCATTGGCATTAGTGGCTCAACTAGTATCTAAGGCATGCCAATGGAAATATATGTGGAGTTGTAACTAGTGAATACTTAGAAACTAGATGTGGAATAGGTATATGATACTCATATGGAAGGCCCTCAACTATAACCACATATATATATATATATAATTAATAAATCTATATACAATGGATGGGATGGCTTGAGGTCTTTATATCCAAGGCCTACCTAATGTTATGTCAAATTTATTGGCACTATGTACCACTAATAATTAGGTGTCCACATGTGTAGGACCAACCTATAATAGAAGTACTATCTCCCTAATGGAGATCTAAACATGGCCTCTAAACCATGAATAAATGTATACATATGAGAAATATCCTACTCTAAATAATCTAAGTGTTGTATTAGTATGACAATACACATGTTAATGCTTGACCCATTATTAACCATGACACTTTAAATAAGATGATGATCAATGTAAACTTGTATAAAGAGTGCATATAATTCTGAGTCATAATCAACAATCTTCTGCTATGAGAAAGTGATGAGAGATCTAGTTATCACTTTCATATGAAACACACTAGTAATATTATGTAGAGGGTGTGTATCATATGGATGATTATTATAAGATTCTAGTGATGGATGTGCCTGATAAGTATATTGAATACTTGAAGTGCCTATTGTCTCATTATTAGTATGTTTTGGGAATGGATCCAAGAATATGTTCATTAATTTTTATTTTATTGGTTGTGATTTTATTGTCTCTATAGGATTTCTCTCATCAATGATATTAGCATCTATTAAATCTTTTATTTTATGTCATAAGCTGATGCATTTATTTATAGTATGGACTAGTGTTGTATGATAGTCATAAAATTCACTGACATCATAATTTCTTGGGAGAGGCCTAGTCATATCAAACTCTTTTATGGGAGTGAGATATATGACATTACATTCCAAGAGTTGTTGGAGATAATGTGCTAGTGTTTTTAAAAGAGTCATAAAGGGTCTCATTGGAGGAGATGATAAAACCATGTGGGGACCTAGATTTGAGGCTACATTAACTATTGTTTAATTTGATCATTATTGTTTTTAGTGGGCCTCACCTTATATAGGGGATTATTATAACTCTTATTAGTTAAATATGATCTAGTTGTGTACTTTAGCTTTCCCATGGAGAGAATATTAACTTCCCTTTCTTTCTTTGTATGGCATATCTATTTGAATGATGGAAACTTCCTGAATAGTATAACTTCATGTGATGTCCATAATAAACTCTACTTTAATATGTCCTAGAGTTCTCTATCTATCATGGGGATAGTCATATTTAATAATATAATTTTATATTGCAAGACATATTAATTTATTATCTCATTTGATTTCTAATTGAGTTTCACAACTTGAGCATAGGATACCTTGTCACTGATGTCAATCAAAACGTGTGCCAAAAACATATCTTCCAGTGGATTAAATGTTGTCATGAACTGAATATGAAGATTATAAAATCATTGTAATGCATAGTCCTTTAAACTACTAGGTAACAACTTATTCAATATCCAATCATTAGACACATAGTCCAAACATGTTACATTAAAAACATGTAAATAATTCTATGGGTAACCCTTATCATCATACAAAGTAAGATTGGGTACCACAAATATGGATCATAAATGAGTTGCCATTATATGTTGCACCAATGGTGTATGTATGAGAACATGAGAGTCCAAGGCATGTGATGGTCTTGTATCACCCTACTCAATATGTAACACCCTGGCCTACAAAGAATGAATCGCATGCATAAGGTATTTTACATCATAAGAGGAGGAATGTTTACTAGCCATATGGGTGTTGTCATTGTTTAGGGTTGTTGAGTTAGAAAAATTTGTTTTAGAATCTAAGTTTCCCCCATAGTAGGTGTAAAAATATTAGCATTTGGGGGGTTATAATATTGACCAAGCGATGGGATTTTTATTTCCATTATAGCTTACACAATATATTCATGATCATGGGATTGTTCATCAATTCTATCTATGAAACTTTATATGGAATCATCCTTATTGATTATAATATCATTTGTATTGGTGGGAAGGAGTGTGTCCCAAGTCCTATCTTGTGTATCATTGTTATCTTGGTTGTGTTTCTCTTGTTTGGATGTATTATCATTGAAATCCACATAATTAGGGTTTGAAGGATAAACTAAAGGAATTGTAACTAGTGCTTTGTCCATGATATAAGATTGAAGGGAAGGAATCTAGTTATGCTTAATAAGAATTCCACTAAACCTAACACTTCATATTAAATAAAGAGATATAAATTTTTGTTTGACATATAAAAAACAAAGTGAAACAGAGATACTAAAATAGAATATAAAATCTAAAAATCCTAACACAGCCAATGTAAATAAGAATAAGGATACAAACCTTAGTAATATCTTGGGATAGGGTTTTAGGAATTATTTGAAGTAAGTCAAGTTGTACAAATAATTTAAATTTTAATGTAATATGTAATTTAAAACCTGTTGACTCTTCAAGTCACCCATCACACATGAATGTCATAGGACCCTACAAGAGGTGTTCACACTTACGTGGTGTTGAGTTTATCATAAGATAAGTTTTCATGTAGATGTTCTTTATAAGTGACTAAAGTAAAATTTGACATAGATTCACACATCAAAAAAGTGCCAATTTATGCCTATTACTAACTCTTAATATACACCCTATAAAAAACATATTTTCACCTCTCCATCACATAAAACTATTAGAATGAAAGTTAAGAACATATATTTCCTAAAGTTGGTATTGTAAGGGAAGAGTGCATAATGCATAGTTTCTAACCTTTTATGTAAACCCAAGATCCTCATTCTTCTTACACTCTCATATTTAAAAGTCTTATCATTTATAAATTACAAAATTCCATAGTAAATCATATAAATCCATGCTTATACTCTCATAATTTATAGGTTATGATCTATATTCCACACTATTTCCTTTGCAGGCCAATGTTTGTTCTCAAATTCAAGGATTATACATGTAATATTAATAAAAGTGAATAGGCATAGTAATAGTTAATGCCTTATGAATTTTGTATAATATTTACTTTTGTACAACCATGCATTTTCATAGCTTATCTACACTACTACATCATTATTTTATAATACTCATCCTCTTGTATAACATTATGTGTGTATTATTTACTAAGGATGCATTAAAGTATCAAGTCATGTGGAAGAAAAAGCTGATGTAAGTGTGCACTTGGTTTTTTGAGTGAATTAAGGTATTCAAAATGTCTAAGATAAGTAGGCATGAACCATGCATAGAGAGAAACTAATGTTATAGGTATCATGAAAGGTACACACCCCCCTTTAAAGCATTTAACCATGAAAAACCTTATGTGCATATCTAACACAAATATAAAAAATTCAAAAGTTTTTAGGATTTATTGTGCATATTATCCTCAATAAATATTAATGTATAACTCTATCGTACATGAAAAAATGACATGATGAAATATAAATAAAGCTAGTGTAGCATCTGCATCAACGAGTAGTCTAGGTGGATTGATAGGTGGTGAGAATAATCAAAGGTGGTAGATGAGACTATTTGGAAATCAAGGGAGGTAGAGCTATAGTATAATTATATGAAAAGGTAGTGGTCATGTGGATATAACATGCACACATTCCTCCTCTAATTGAAAGAACATACTTATGTCCTTAATGCTCATGTAGATTGTCTAAAGATCCAAGAATGACCTTTCAACTACTTCTATAACTAGATTTCATCTCTAAATTGAATGATCATGGATCACAATAGATATTATTTAAGAGTATTATTTTATTGAGTTTTGAGTTTCAACTTTAAAATTAAGTTTCTATCTACCATTTCAAATTTGAAATTAATCACATAGGATATTATCTATCTCTATATAAACCATAATTTTCATTATGAAAAGGAGCCCTCTCCTTGGTATAACAAATATCTACTCATTAAAGTTTGTAATAATGGTTTATGCCTTAAAATTGATGATAAATAATTCATATTTATTTCATGATATATGTTCTATGTGCACTAAAGGTTTTTGGTCATTGTTTGTGGATGCTTATCCCTCTCATTGTTTCCCTCCCTTCATGCCTCTACATAGAATCAAGATACTATATAGGGAACATGTTATATATACATGGGTCTATGTAGGCATTGTTTAAAGACTTTTTGTCTTCATTATCAATCTTTAATTGTGCTCCCATACCTCCAAGTGAAACATTTATGTAGTGGACGACTGATTTGAGGACTATGTGTTTTAGTTCCTCATTTTTATTGTCATCAATTAGGTGTGGTGTTCTCTCTATTTTTGATACATCACTACTTTTCATTTTAACAAGCCTCTTACCCTCTTTCATCCCTTTTACTTTATCAAGATTAGGTTTAGCATTAGATGTATATTACCTTTCTAATCCATATAGGTATACATGCTAGTTTTAAACTGGGTGAAATTATATTAGAGGGAAGTTATCCTTCTCTAGAAGTTCATCTCAAAGAATGAAAAGTGTTTCATGCCTTGGGGATGTTATCATTGTTATGATGAGACAAGGGATATTTTATTCATTCTAATAAGCTTGAATATGCCCATGCCCCATATTGCGCACTTCCATGTCCCTTGATAAACACTCATGATTTACACCCATCTTCAATCACCCCCACATAACAAGTTATTCATGGGTTCATGTTTTGAATGATAATATTCTCTGGCACACCCATTGGGACTTGATTCAAATATTTAAATAAGTATTTATGGTATTCTTAGTTAATAGTGTTAAAGACACTCTATAGAGCACCTAGAGACTCTAAGTATTCATGGTTTGTAAATATTATTTCTTCAAATATGTGTCAAGGAAAATAATATCATATTAAATAGTTACTAATTTTAATTTTATTAAATTACCAATACCTACTATAAGAAGAAGAGTTAAAGCATCCTCTTCCCCTATCAGTAGAGCTAGTGATTTAAGATAGTCTTCCCCTTAAGCTTAGATTACTCAATAATTTGGTAGATTCCTTGTACCCAAAAGAAGGCTATTCCATATCCAATTCATGGTCACTCTTAGAAATCAACCCTTTTTTATCTTTACTAGATGTGGCCTATTGGCCTTCCCCTAGTATGATGATATTTCAATAGCTCCTCTTAATAACATCCCCTACTTTACTAGAGATAACTCTACTACCCCTATAAAGCACATACAATATGTTGTAATTTTTTTATCCATCCATAATGTAACCAAAGACAACATCATATTGAGACTCTTTACATCTTATTTAAAAGGAAGAGTACTCTAGTGGTACTGAGGTTTGCATCCAAACACTATCCAAAAATGGGATGAGTTGGGTTAAAAACTATGTAAATAGTTCAAAGAGAAGAGTGACCACTTGTAATTGATGGATCATCTCACTACCATTGAAAGGGCTTCACACAAGTATATGATCAAATTTAACTTTATATTATAGAATACTTTGGATCAAACCCCATTATTGGTAAAATGTTCTCCTAATATTTCATTTATATATTTTTAAAGAAAACTAAATAGTGATGTGGCCATGATGATTCAATCCATGGGAGTCATAGTATTTCCTAACACATATGAGGTTGTTGTGTGCATAAATAATTGTTTGATTGAAGTAGGGAAAATTATGCCTATAACCCCTATGCCTTTGTTCCCTGAGCCCCCATCTTCAAGTCAACCTACATGTCCCTCTTTTTTGACTCTAGTGCACATCCCTATTACAACTAGCCCACTAATTCCATTAGCTTCACCTCCAAGTGATCTACACAAAGTTAAATCATTGTTACAGAGCTTTGGAAATGAGCTAATTTCACTCAAAAGGTAGAAAGAATAGTAATCTAAGCCTAAGACCAATCCTTCAACCATCCATATTAGCTAAATAAGCCTCCCTATCAAGGTGGTGCATAAGCTCAAAACCAATTACCATATAATAGACCACCTAATGTATAGAATTCTAACACTACTATCACTTCTATATACCTTATGCCTATACAAAATAAAATGGTGAAGGACTAAGAATGGTGATTTCTATATGACTAGCTACACAATCAAGTTGTATATACAAATGGAGTTTTGAATCAAGTGCCTCCAATGAAAAAGGTGTTATCACCATATGGGTAGTCAAACATTTCCATTCCATAATGGGATTAATTACAAATGCAATCATAGAAACAAGGCATGTATACTCTTGTGAATTTTCAATAGGATGGTTTTAATTATGATAATTAAAATGAAATGTCAAGTGAGGGGAGTAACCTAGTTATCTTTAATGCAACATTCAAAAGGAGCACATTATCAAGAGATTTGTTTTCTCTTATGCCTTCAAATCCTCCATCCCAATTTTCATGCATAGACATTGAATAAATAACACCTATAGGGAAATTAAAAAACACACACAAAAATAGTCTCATAGAAATAGAGTCAACCTTAGGTGAGTTATCGAGTGTGATAGGAGGTGGTTATTATAAAATCATAGGTAAAAGGATCTCAAATTTACTTTCACATAGTTGAGAAAATAAAAAGGATTTGGTTTGAATGTGATAATATGGGATGCTCTTACTAATATTTATCAAAACAAATTTATACAGGACACCCTAAGGAGTTTATAATTGCATGAGCCATCACAAACTTTGCCCATTGCTTCTACAAACCTATATCAACCAAAGGATGAAGAATCACTTTTAAGTAATAATCTACCCCCATTCTACATTTCTTTGATTATTGATAAACATATTATGCATAGATATATGATAGAATCAAGTGTGAGCATATCAATGATGTCAAATAAAATTATAGACATGATAGATATAACACATTCTCCCATGTCTAAAGGTGTCATCCAATCTTATGGTATAACAATTAAAACTTTGGGATCATCAAGGACTTGAGCCTCACTTTACATGCATATCTAAGACTCTCCATTGTGTAGGGCATCATAGTGATTGTCTTTCCCCACTACTTCACTATATGCCTTTCTTGGAATTTCATTATGAATATTGGTGGATAATTATCCTCAAATTTGTCATACATGCTAATCAGGACCAAATATGGAACCAAGGTGACCATTAATGCCAAAACCATTTCTATAAATCATATAGATCCATACTCTTGTAGTCTAGTGGATATGAACAACACTATGTTTGGCCAATAGGAGAATTCAATTTGCCATTAGACTATTATTTCCATTGAGGGGATCTTGGATAACTTACTTGATGAATCGGTATGAAATCAATGTGAGTTTGACCCATATACTAATGTATAAGAAATAGGGCTAGGCACATACTTCATTATCTAAGAGGACCCCTTATTGTTAAGGATCATGAAGGTGTTAGAGGATATCAAAGGCATGTAGAAATTATATGTCTATGGATCCTAAATCAATAATGACATAGGATCTAGAGTGGTAATGATATCCCATCAAACTAAAAAATATTTCCACAAATTCATGTTGAATTTTATCTACACAAATAATGTCATTGAATATGAGGTGCTGACCCAAAGTATCTAATTAGTGTTAAAAAAAGGAATCAAAGTGCTGCAAGAATTTTGGGACAATGAATTACTTGTAAACCAAGTCAAAGTGCATAACATGTCCAAGAATAGCTTCTAAATCCTTTTAAAAAGAGGGATTGGGAAATAATTTAGTGATTCAATACTTTCAAAACCTAACCCATATCGAGGGTGTATAATAATGATGTTAATAGGCTCATAATTATGGGTGTGTAGAATGACCTCCCACATAATATAAGGAATGAGTCCAAGTATCTCATAAATCTTGTGGTTAGGCTAGTAGTCGCAAACAATGCAAGTAGTTGGTAGGTGTTTGAAAGCAATGTATAAATTGTTAACTTCCTATAGGATGAAGCCAAATTCTATGCGAATAATCAATTTTAGTTCTAAACATAATATGAGGAATATATCATCTAGATAAGGGGATATAGTCCACTTAGAGGGTTGGTCATGTTGGAAAACATCTTCAATTTTGATGACCAGATTAAGGGTGAGAGAAGAAACATGGTGGTTAAGGAAAAGATCTTGAAGTAGGTAAGCATCTTTGATAACAAGTTCTTAAAGGATCTTAAGGTGTGATCTTCATTTGAAATCAAAGATATCATAAAACTAAGTAGAGGATATGATGATATATTCACATAGAGCTACCAAGACCTCAAAGACTTCAACCCAAGGTTAGCCTAACATACTATTGAGCTTGACCCTAATACCAAGCCAATCAATAAAAAGCAAAGGATAATAAACCCCAAGATTAATCCTTTAATGAGAAAATATATCTCAAAGCTCATATAGGCCAATATAATTATTCCAATCAAACATTCTTCATGGGTGGCCAACATAGTTCTAGTGCAAAAGAATAATAGGGAAATCTATATTTGTGTGTAGTTTATGGATTTAAAAAAAACATCCCTCAAGGATCATTACCCCTTCCCACCAATGGAGAAAATTATATATATGGTCATATGTGCAGAGAGGTTTTCATTACTAGATGGTTACTTAAAATATAACTAGATACTTGTGCAGGAGTGGGGTCAATTTAAGAGTCCATTCACTACTAAGTGGGCTACCTTCATATATCATAGGATACCTTTAGGATTGACAAATGCAAGGCATACCTTTTAGAGAGATAAGGATATGATGTTTAAGGGAATCCTTAATAATATCATCCTGGTCTAACTTGATGATGTTATAATATTATCCAAGTGTGTGGTTGTATTGGCAATATGATTGTCATTAATGTCAAAAGGGAGATTATTGGAATTATGGATGTCATTGATGTCAAAAGGGAGATTATTGGCATTATGGATGTCATTATTGTCAAAAGGGATATTATTGGCATTATGGATGTCATTAATGTTCAACATTGAGTATGGTGATTTTAAGATTTGTAAGGAAACCTATCAGAAGTCAAGGATGTTGGATTGCTTATGTGTACGAGTGAAATTTATTCAATTTTTCATATTGATCATCTAGACATTTTAGGTCTATAGAAGAAAATCTGAATATGTAGTTTGATGATGTCACCATTTCCATGTGTAGATGAGTCTAGATGAGTTGGTCATATGGTTATGATCACATTAGTCACTAGTTTTTATGCTCCAAATTTGAATCCATGCAATGAAGTGCAATATTAAGAACCTCTATTAACTAATACAAAAAATACACACAAATATTGAATATATTAATAAAATATTCCTTTTTGGTAGGAAGAAATAACTTCACAATTGCTTACCACTTCAAGGGGGATACCTTCTTATCAAAAAATCTAACTCTTGATTGATATATTATATTAGATAACCTTAAAATGGACTAATCCCTCTTATTTATACTATTCTAGTCTACCCAACTCCTTATTCTTATGCATAGGGTATTAAACTACTATTCGCTATTCTACTATTTATGCTACTAATATATCCCTCCCTAGGTATATTACATTCTATCCCTCTTAAAAATGTTTCACCCTCAAAACATGATAATAAATATGAGGATGAAATTTAAACCATATATATTAAAATAGGTTAAAGACAAAATAGACACCCATCCATGCATCTATTTTTACTTCTACTTCTTCCTTCTATGTTGGGAGGTGAACATATACATCAACCTAGTGAACATGAGCACTATAATTGAATATTGAAGTGTAAGTTAAATCATGATGACCATTGCTTCAAAGTGAGAGAAAGGGTGCTCAAAATAGGCTACCTATTGAACTAACTAAGGATACATGCCATCCCCTTTAGCATTAATCTGGACATACATTTTTGTTGACATAGTTAAACCCACAAAAGAATTCATTGAATTGTGGAAATCACTAGGAGGAAGAAGAGAATAAGTTTCTACCATATGTATGGAAGAATCAGTGAATACAAGACAAAAATTACCCTCATCCAAGTGAAGGAGATCTTCATTCCATACTCTGTAAATGTCCTCTCATTCCATCTATGTAGTTATTTCTATTTCATATTCTTCAACTATAGGAAATGAATCTATATACCATTCACTATAATTATGATCCCAATTTAACCATGCATTAGTTTCTACATCATATTATGTATTTATATATAAGTGAAGCTCAATTCTATAAAAAATAACATGAATATTTTTTAATGAATGCATTGCTCTAGATAAAATATAAGACTCCATGACTTTTTTTTAAAATTTTTTTTACAAATAATAGTTATAAAAATTGAGATAACTTCTACAATACTAAATAAAATTTAATAATTCAAACTATTTTGGAAATACAGAATAGAGGTACACCAAACCCAAATTTTTTTAATATCAATTTATAATTATTTATGATAAGTTTGAAGAAGAATAGTCAGATGTTTTGAGGATAAAAAATGTAGATGTGTACTTGAAACTACAAAAAAATAAGAGATCTAGATTCATATGTCCAACTAGCTCCATAAAACTAACACTTTTACAAATATAATCTCTTAATCGATCTATAAAAATACCCCTCTCAACTTTACAGAATAATACCACTCACAAAAACCACTATAAAATCTCTTACATAAATTATAAATCACACTCATACACAACCCTCCCTATAACTCTCCAAACGATGGAAAACTACCTCTCTAATCTCGTTGCAAGGAAATAAATCATCCCTAAAAAGTGCTTTTATGCTATATTTTAAGAACCTCTACTAACTAATACACAAAATTCACATAAATACTAAATTTATTAATAAAATATTCCTTTTGGTGGGAAGGAATAACTCCATAATTGCTTACCACTTTGAGGGGGATACCTCCTTATTAGAGTATCTAAATCTTGATTGATATATTTACTTGGATGTGATTACAATGGCCTAAACCCTCTTATTTATACTATTCTAATCTACCAAACTCCTTATTCTTATGTATGTGGCATTAAAATACTATTCACTATTATTCACTATTCTATTATTTATGCTACTAATTTATCCCTCCATAGGTATATTACATATACTTGAAGATATGGGGATGTAAAGTTGGCTACTCAGATAGAATTTACTAAGCTTTTATACTTAGCAAAATTTACAAAAGGGTTCAATTAGATCCAAGTAAGCATCTTGATGAGGTCAACATTTGCACACATGGAGGTGTCAAGAAAAAATGATCATATGGGTTTATTCATTTTTGTGCCTAGTTTCTATGTGCTAAATATTAGGTCACATGATATAGCATGACAAAACATAAGCATGAGAATATTTGTACTCCTAGACATTTTGAAAATGTTTTCCCACACTTATCCAAATTTGTAGATGGCAAGAAAAAGTCGAGTAAGCATTTTTATGATGTCATATATTTCACATATGAAGGTTATCTAGAGAAGATGAATATATGGATGGAATCCCCTATGTGAGAGGATCTTATGTGATAAATTATAGGTCATGTGATGAAGTGCATCAAAATTTATGAAAAAAATAAAGGTGGCCTTTCAGGAAGTTCTAAGCATTGTTATCTCTATGTCAGAAGAGTCTGAGTGAGCAGATTAATGATGTTATATCTGGCACATGTGAAGGTTTCAAGAATAGATGAGAATATGGGTTTATTCATTATCATGCCTAATTTATATGGTCTAAATTTTATAATATGTGAATGAGTAAAACAAAATATGTGAAGGTGCAAAGTTACCCTTCCAAGCATATTGAGATTGTCCCCATACATAGTTAAATCTACACAAGGTATAGTTCAAGATTGTTAGAAGATCTAATGATGAGTGCAAAATCATATGTTGAAGATATAATGATGCACAATGAATTCAATATGTCAAATGCACATACAAGTGAATGCATTAGTGACAAGTGTCATAATCATGGAGCTCAAATAATAAATCTATGGTACAATTTAAAGTCAAATAGTCTATGATCAATGACAGGATGCTAAGTGTCTCAATAAGAAGAACTAATGGTAATGTACAAAGTGCACATGCTAATACCAAGTGTCATACTCTTGATATCTCATCAAAGATAAATATTGAGCTTCTTCCAAGTATCAATGGTGTGTATGTGTTCATGTAATCAAGATCTAATAGACAAAATAGACTCAATTGGATCAAGTGCTCAAAATTTAATGAGATAGAGGTGAGTTAAATATTGAGTTATTTTGATGATATTGACATAGCATATTTATTCCAAAGATGCAAGAATCAGTGAGATGAGATTATGAGCTTGATGTTTAACAAAAAGATAGATGTAAAGCTTGTTCTAGTTTGAAGATCTAATGCACATGGGATCTCAGATCAAAGTATCTAATAGATGCACTTTAAATTTGAATCATTAAATCTTAGAAGCATACAAAATCTAATGGAGCATGTAAAATTGTCATAACTTAAATGGATGTATTTTAAAGTTGACCAGATTAAACAAGGATCATAAGATCATGGTGCCAAACTTAGGATCAATGGTTGATATTTAAATATATATTCATTCCAACTATCAAGAACTAAAATATATAAAAAAAACTTGTATTTAAGTTGTAAATTACAACATAAATAATAAATTTGATTGTTGTAATCGATAAAATTTGTGTAGCATGATAGGTGCATCAAAACTAGAGTCCCATAAAAATTTTAACCAAGGGTGAAAATTAATCCCATAAAAATTTATGGCATGCCTAATGGGACTCAGGTCTAAAGTAGTGTAAGGATTTTTGGTGTTTCCCTTATACATATTAGCCTTTGGATGTAAGTTTTGAAACATCAATGGCAACTCTGAGCATCTATTATCTGGCTAAGAAGCTTAACTAAGTGCATAATCATCATAATTTGGTATTTAAAATTGGTCATATTTTGATCAATATGCTTATTCTCTACCTCAAAATCACACTTATTAAGCAGATATTATTTATGTGTTCACCCCAAGTGGCCCTCAAAAGGCCTATCAACCTTGTCATGACCCTTGTCCCTCTCCTCCCCCTATGCCATTTACCACTCAAAAGTAATAAGTTATCCCATCATGGATATTCTCTAAAACCTTTGACCTTGGCTATGTTTTACCCTCACTTATAAATCCACCCTCTCCTATAAACATCCTAAAATAAAAAAATGTGTATGTTTCATACCCATTTCCATCATGGAAATCAGTCCAAAAGGGCATAATAAAGAAGGAGGAGGTGTCAGTTGAAGTAGTCCATGAGTCAGTCTAATTATGAAATAAAGAGTCATGGTGGTAGAGTATGAGTTCAAGATGCATGAAAATTTTATTTAAATACATGAACTAAAGTCCAATAAAATTGAGAGAGATGTGTTAGCAAACAAGTGTGAATATAGAGAATATATGAAACCCTAGATAAAATTCTTATATGTGTCATCTAGGATTTTTTCATAAGTTGTTATTATTGTTGGAAGTAATTAAATTGTGTAAAATAGATAAATATAGAGAAACATAGATAGAGGGGTAAATAAGAGAAGAGGAGAGAGAAGAAAGATGAAGTGTAGAGCATGAGCAGTTACAGACTAGACCTATAATAGAGAATAGAGAACTGGATTCATTTATGAATGTATATTATAATCTAGAGTTATATCTCTATATAGATATAATTTGTGGATGTCATTAGATAAGATGATTTGGTGCTTAGTTAGGGAGTGGGTGCTTCTTTAGAGTTGGTGCTCTTAAATTAGGGAATTGGTGTGTCCGTAGGGTCAGTGCCTCTGAATATGTAACTAGTGAGATTTTGACTATGATGATGGATTAGAACAATATATTATAACATATACTCTAATTGTGGTTTTTCCCATATTGGGATTTCCATGTATACATATGGTGTTATGTGTTTTTATGTGTGTGATCTATACATATATGTTTTAATCTGCATATCATTACTAGTTTGTTTTGAAAAGGGATTTACAAAGGACTAGTTTATTTAATCTATTTATTCAACCCCTCTCAGTAGATGGTTATGTTCTAATAATTGGTATCAAAGCCCTATTTCCTTAGAAGAATCTTAATCAGCTCAGGTAGATCTTGGATAGTGAACACAAATGGCTAGTCAAGAGGGCTCTTCCTCAAAGAAGATACCTCTGATGGATCAACTATGCATTTTGGAGCATAAAAATAGAAGCATATTTATCTTCATTAGGATTTGATGTATGTATGTCTATTGTAAATGGATATATATAACTCGTGCTACAACTCCTACTAATCAGGATACCAAGAAAGCATATGAGATCAATGATAAGGCAAATAATGTTATACTTTATGGATTATCTAATTTAGATTTTGTCAAAGTGATGCATTGTCAAACTTCATAATATATATGGAATAAATTAAAGAGCATCTATAAAGGTGATGACAAGGTAAAGCAAGATAAGATACAAACATTTAAAGGCAAGTTTGAGAGCCTTAAAATAAATGAAGAAGAGAAGATTGCAGATTACCTCCTCACAACAAATTAAATTTTCAATGTAATCAAAAGCCTTGGAGAAGAGATGAAATATCTAATCATTATCAAAAAGGTCCTAAGATCACTGCCATCAAAGAATGATTCTGAAATCTATGCAATAGAATAAGTAAGAGATGTGGATAAACTCATTATTGATGGGTTGCATGTAACCTATATAACTTATGAAATGAGAATGAGAGAGATAGATACTTTTTAGATAAAATCTGCATTCAAAGCATCTAAACTAGTGAAGGTATAATCACTTACATCTAGATCTAAGGAGACTAATGAAGAAGAAGCCAATTTTTTCAAAAGATTAATAATAGAGTCTAGAAAATACAAAGATAATTTACATTTTAAATTATTTAACTATGGTAAAGTAGGGAATTTTGCTACTAAATTCCCTTATAATAAAAATGATAGCGATAAAAAAGAATAGAGTAGTAAAAAGGTGAAACCCTACAATTCTAAGAAGAAGAACTTATTCAAAAACAAGACAGTTTTGTATACAAAAGAAGATAGTGATTCATTGGAAAATAGTGATAGTTCTAATGATGACCATGATTATGAATATGTGGATGAATAAAAGGAAGTATTATTCATGATAATAGGATCAGATTCTATGGATCAAGAAGAAGTTTAAGACTTAGATGAAGAAGAAGGAAAAGTGGATCTAGAGTGTGAAATCATATTTGCTTTAGAGTAAATTGACAAGCTGAGAAAAGAAAGCTCAAAATAGAAGAAGCTTAGATAAAAATAAATTGAGAAAATGTCTAAAAGTCTTGAAAATATGATTAGATGGTGGTTATCCTAAAGACATAAGTTGAAGAGGCTAAACTAATAGAACATATAGTTAATCTTGAACTACCATCTATATGTAATGAGTGCATGAAGTTAGAAGTAGAGATAATGGCTTTGAGAAAAGAGCTTGAAAAATCTAAAGATCAAATATAAAAAGGTCTAAAGCTAAAAGAAGGATTAGACATTCTTGATGATTTGATAAAATCTTAAAATCCTTCAAAAGAGAGATCTAGTCTTGGTTATGAAAAAGTAAAAAGTTCCATAAGTAATAAATCTACTAACGTCTATGACAATTTCAAAGCAGAAGGATAATTAGGAGTAAAGAAAGAGAAATCTTTTAAGGATACAAAAAGATACATAAGAACAATTGATGTGAATAAATTTGAAAATAAGTTTGGAAAAAATAATAAGACAAAGGTAGTTGATGTAGATAGATACACAAAAGTGAGAGATTTGAATAAGATAGAGTTTAGAAGAGATCTTCATATTGCACCAAAAAATGTTATAACTAGGTATTCCTCATCTTTCTATGGTTATTATTATACCTATAATCATTTTGGTCATATGGATATTAATCGTAGATTTCTACCTAAAATGAGAAGAAATTTTGTAAGCATAAGTTCATTTTCTCATTTGTTAGATACAAATGTAATATGTTATAATTGCAATAATTTTGGTCACATAGTTAAATAATGTAGAACAAACTTTGTAAGACCAAAAATACAAAGTAAGAAGAAAGACATGCTTCCTAGTATGAACAAAGATTTAAAAGTCTTTGAAAGGGAGAAAAATAAGCCAAATAAGAAACCCAAGGATGTGTGCAAAGTGAAATATCAATCTATGATTAGTCAAAATGCACTCCATTCTAAGGAGCATAATTTGTAGGTAATAGAAAATGGTTGATCAAAAAATATGACTGGTGATAAGATCAAGTTCATTTAATTGAGAAAATGTAAGGAAGGATCTATCAACTTAGGAAATAACACTGTAGTAAAGATCAAAGGTAAAGGAACCTTAAACATAGATGGAAAATTGCCTACACATGATATCCTTTATATTAAAGGATTGAATCATTATTTACTAAGTGTTAGCCAAATGTGTGATTATGGATATAAGGTCACATTTAATGCATAAAGCTACAAGTTAAAGAGATTTGGAAGACTAGTTGTAGAAGGGAAAAGAACTAAAATAAATATCTATAATCTTGGTAAAGTGAATGGTAATAGTTTCCTAATAGGAAACACTTATGATATTTGGTTATGGCATAGAATAATTGGTCATGTTAACTTTGATAACCTAATCAAAGTGAGCTAAAATAAGTGTGTTAGACACATGCGTAAAATAACCAAACCTACAAACACTACTTGGAAGGAATGTTAACTAGGTAAGCAGACAAGGGTTAAATTTCAAACAAAGGAGTATGTAACTACAAAGCCTCTAGAATTAGTTTTTATTGATCTTTGTGGTCCTACTAAGACAAGAATATCTAAAGGAGAAAGATACTTCATGTTATTTTTATATGATTACTCAAGAATGACATAGGTAACCTTTTTTAAAGATAAGTCAAAGGCATTTGAGACATTTAGGATCTTCAAGGCCATGGTAGAGAATGAGATTGGATAAAAAATCAATTACTTAAGATTTTATAAAGGTGAAGAAGTCAACTCAAATGAGTTCATAGAGTACTATGAGAAGCATGGAATCAAAAGGCATTCCTCTGCAACAAGGACTCCATTGGATAATGGAGTTGTTGAAACAAATAACATGACAATCAAGGAAATGGCTAGAAAAATGCTAAAATAGGCTAATTTACCTAATGGATAATGGAGAGAATCATTCCAAACAATAGTATATATTTATGAGGCCACTAATTTCTCTATTTTTAGTCTCATCCATACCTAGTTATATATCTTTTGCCTATATGAATCCCTAGAACTATCCATGACTTATGTAAATAAAGGAATGAATTAATGATTATACATGTGCATTAATATTTGCATATTATGTTATGCATTAATGATGCTTTTCTTTGATTAGATTATACTTGTGTAACCTTATTTAACAAACATTTAAAGGGTAACATAAGACTATAGGAATCTTACTTCGTCACAACACTTATAGAGAAGCCCATAACAAAAGGGGCTTCCAACTCATAGCTACTACCAAGCTACAAGATTCCATAGATAGGTTACCTATAGCAATAATAAGATTTCACTTATAGGCTATCCATAGCAACTACAGGTTTTCACCTACAAGAGCCCACAACCATTAAAAAAAAATACTATTGTTGTGATAATAAGTCATTGGCTTTTAAAGACACATAAAAATATTTTAGAAATAAAGTAAATGATTGAGGAGGATCCTCCATAATAGTTGTACAGACCCCTCACATCCATAGAAACTTGGATGTGCTACCAAATGATGAATAAGATAAGGATAATGGAAAAGAGAGAAAGAATAAAAATAGAAAACACCATATATTGTCCTTTACCCAGTCAAGCTTGAAAACAAGTAATTTTAAGTTACTAACCACCTAAAGGTTGACTGGGTTAGTTGCAAAGTATTTGTACTTTTTCTAGATTAGTGTTCTTGGTTGAAGCTAATAAACTACATTATGTATTTAATGGTAGAACATAAATTATATTAGAGAGAGGGAATTGTAGAAAGTAATTTTATTCTGATTTCTAAATTATTATAATGTGTTGTAGCAATTTTTAATTACTATAGATCTGAGTAATGAAAATGTTGATTTTTTAAGAAGATTTTTTAAGTCTCTCAAACAAGGCTTGGAACTTAGTTATGAATGAGGATGGCCCCCTCAGAAGGAGTTGCAGTGAAGATCCTAACCCTTCATAGATTAAAGTGCATTTTGTTAGTTAATTTCATTATTAATTTGATTATATAAAGTGTGATGCATGTTTTACTCATAAGCGTGAGGAATTTTTGCATTCTATTATAATAATTTCTTTATACACCTATATGGTGAAATCAATATAAGTTCATTGTACCATAACCAATAGTTAAGTTAATCCATGAATCAACAGTACATATATAGTGTTGACATCTTTGGAAAACCTATGTACCCTAGGTTGGCAATCAATGTTAAGCAAATTTAAGAATCTGGTATTAACTAGGTAATAAGTCTGTCCAACATTTTGGTGTCATTATTAGGGAGGTTGTCAATTATTGATTTCTAAATTAATTTTACTACTTTTCTTTCCTGCTTTCATTTTCTAGTTTCTAGATTAACTTTCCTTCTTTCATTTTTTGTTTTCTAAAGTAGCTTTCCTACTTTCATTTCCTACATTTTAGAGTAACTTTCCTACTTTCATTTCTTTCTTTCATTAGATAACTTTACTACATTTTAGAGATAAAATTTCAATTATTGTTGTTTTCAATTTATTTTTTCTCATTTTGAAACAACCCCTAAAATGAAAAATGAGAAAAGAAAAGAAAAACTAACCCTATGAGAGAAGGGACAAGACAACTAAAGGAGTGGTTCAACATTTATGCAAAGAGAAATTGATTATCGAGGGAGATTCATACCAAACAAGACACAAGTTTCTACTGGGAAATAACCACAAGTACCTATGGCAACTAAGAATCCTATTGAAGGATATAGAATAAGCCAAAGGGATCTTTAAGAAGGGAACACTACAAACTGAAGAAGATAACTTGTAGAAGAATTATTATTGGCTTTTAAAAAGGAAACAAAAGTAGAAGAAACATTAACTAAGTTAGTAAAGAGAAATGAAGGAGAAAAACTACATGAACCAAATACTTCAGAGATTAATATCATAATAATATTCCAACAAGGATATCTTGAACAAATTAAAGAAAGCTCAGGAGAGTCTTCAGACTTTTTATCTAGTAAAAAGACTACGGATCAACACATAAACATTTTTTTATCATGATTACCAAGGGATTGATACCAAATTTGAGGATGTGATTTTGAGTAACTTTGGTATCCATATCACAAGAAAAACCATCATGGAAGGAGAGTTTGTAGACAAAAATAATGCTCTAGATATAATTACTTTTGAATTTCCTATTCCAAATGCAATGGGTGAAACACATATGAAAAATATCCTACCCTCAACCTTGCCCAATTTTATAGGTACATTATTAGAAGATCCAAGTACATTTTTGTTTGAATTTTATATCCTCTATATAATATATGACTATAAGCAAATGAATATAAATTAAAACTTTTTCTTGCCACCCTCAAAGACTTAGCAGTTCACTGGTTCATGTGATTGGGTAGTAATTTAGTCCACACTTGGAAAGACATCAAAAAAAAAATTGTATAAGTATTAGGAGTATAGATGAGGAGCAAATTATGCAAATGAATATAAATTAAAACTTTTTCTTGCCACCCTCAAAGAATTAGCAGTTCACTGGTTCATGTGATTGGGTAGTAATTTAGTCCACACTTGGAAAGACATCAAAAAAAAATTTGTATAAGTATCAGGAGTATAGATGAGGAACAAATTATAGAAGAAATGACATCTTTAGGAAGACTCAAGAAGGGGATGAATCTTTGAAAGACTACATTGAATGATTCGTGTTTAGTGTATAGAAATTCAAACAAAATGCAATAGAAAAGGAGCCTATAAAAATCATCTTTGTTAAAGGAGTTAGAGACAATTGTTTAGAATCCTTGGACCTAATGAGTGGGTGCAATATCTCCCAAATTAAATTCACATACATCAAAGAGTTGAGAAAAAATTATTCTAGATATGTCATAAACAAAGTTTAAGATAACAAGTTTTCACTAGCAGTCACAAGTGGCCTATCAAAATCTAAAGTTGGTAAAATGTTACAAGACATGAAAAAAGATATAATTAGTCACTTGGCCACCCAATTGGATAGACTAAACACAAATTAAAATGAAGTATCCTTAGATCAAGATTTGATGATCTATTTTCTAGATTGAAAAAAGAAGATAGACTATAGATGTCATGAGGTTCAAGTTAAAGTAACTAACATCATAGCTGAAGAACTAGAAATAGTAGAAATGCACATTATAAGAGGAGATGGGGACCAAGTTTTCTATGTTTCATAAATAAATCCATGGGTTAAATTACCATCTTATCCAAGTATGGGATAAAATCCACCTTATACAAATTATACATTTTTTTAATTCACAATTTGCAAATACTTCTCCCATTTGGATTAGTCTATGGATGAACATCCCACCTACTAATCCCAATTGGAAACCACCTCAGACAATCCATCCATCCACCTCCTAAAAATCTCCACAAAATGTATACCTACCTTGGATACAAGATTGATAGCCACTCCAAGGCCCACCCCTCATAAACTAGTGGTAATAGTCTTGGAGACCCAATTAGCCCTAGTGAGACTATTAGGGATGATTCCCTCCATAGAAAAAACAAAAACCTCTTGCTCTTATGCCCAATTCATAAACTATACCCAAGCCTAATCATCTCCCTATCTAGCTTATATAAAATATTACAAATAAGTTGGTATAACTCACATTCAATACTTATCCTTTTTAGTAACTAACATATACAATGAACATTAATGAAGTTCACCTATGTTCAGGAAGAGTTCTACCCCCTAGCCCCACCTATAATAATGGAGACAACTTAGGAAACTTTAGAAGATCATGCTAACCCACCTTTTCCACCATAAGGACTTTTTAAACTAGTAAATAAAGTTGTTGATGAAGTAACCCAACCATTTATAGAACAACTTAGCTTCAGTACCATGCAACTAAGCTTAAATTTGACTTCATGGGGTAGCTCAAGCATCTCTATGTTAAAATTCCTCTCTTTTAGGACATCAATAATGTGACCATATATTTCAAATTTGTAAGTGACCTATGTCTATGTAAACTTGGAATTAGAAATAAGGATCTCAATACAATGCATGTGATTGGCTAGCTACTAGAAATTATGCTAGGAAACATCTTGCCAAATAAATATTTAGATCTAGGATGCTAAATAGTAACAATCTAGTTCTATGACCAATAGTTATCCAATATATTGATAGACCTAGGGACTGAAATAAATGTAATGACAATTGAAATCATGAAAAAATTACAACTAAATAATATTTGTCCCATAGCTACAATATTACAAATGGTTGATAGGTCTACAGTCAGACTAGAAAGAGTCATTGAAGATCTTTTCATTACTATAGATTCTTGGGAGTATCCTATAGATTTCATTGGGATATAACCAAAGTCTACTTTGGGTGGATACCCTCTCATCTTAGGATGGCCTTGGCTTGCCATAGTAGATGCTTTCATCAGTTACATATTAGGTAACATGTTGATATCCAATGGTAACCATACTAATAAGTTGGTCCTCTATCATCCAACACAACCATCCTTAGAACCAGAGCATACATTATGGGATGAATAAGATGAGGTAGACCAACCTCCCTTGATTCCTATATTCACCACAAGACATGCATGCACCTTAGATGATCAAGAGAAAGATACAATTCTCTCAAATGTTTTTTAAAATAATTACTAGATTAATCCTAATGATCCTAATAACTTGCAATACGTAAAGTGCCTATTTAGCAACCTTTGGACAGAAGATAAATTTATTTAATCTATACAATAAACATTCCATAAGTTTTTGCCTCATATTTGTATCTAAACTAGATCCATCAACAATTTAGAAATGATGAAATCACTCACAAATATAATTGAAATATCTCTAGGAAAAACATTACTTATTAACAACCAAATTAGAGTCAAAGGAGAAAATGTGCCTAGTCAATATGTTGCATGCAAGTCAATGTGATTTTAAATGGGATTATGAGGATATGAAATGAATTAGCCTAGAAACATGCACACATCACACACACACACACACACACACACACACACACACACACACACACACACACACACACACACACACACACACACACACACACACATATATATATATAAAAGAGGAGTACCAACCAATCAAACAATGATAATGTAGGATGAATCCAACTCTTAGAGAAATAGTCAAAGTGGAATTGCAAAAACTCTTGACTACTAGATTTATAAATAGGTTTCACCATTGGTAATTGTACTAAATAAAAAATGGAGAGTGGCATGATTGCATAGATTATAGGCAAATTAATATAATAACTAGAAATGATCATTTTACTCTTACCATTCATTGATTAGGTGTTGGATACACTAATAGGTAAAAAATATTTTGTCTTTCTGGATGGCTTCAATGGTTATAACTAGATTAGAATTGCTCCTAAGGACTAAGAGAAGACCACCTTCACTTATCCCTAGGGTAGTTATGCTTATGTTGTATTACCTTTTGGGTTGTATGACACTCCTACAACATTCCAGAGGGTTGTCTCAAGTATCTTTTTAGATTTGGCCAATGAATGTGTAGAAATCTATATGGATGACTTCACTTTCTATGGAGAAATATTTTGAGTGTTTGAAGAACCTAAAGAAAGTAATGCAATGTTATCAGGAGAATCATTTATCCTTAAGCTAGAATAAATTCTACATGCTAATGATAGAAGGTATTGTCTTAGGCCACCATGTATCTACTGAAGGAGTCAATATTGACCCTCCAAAAATCATCATAATAAAAAATCTATCTATACCTCAAACAAAAAGGATGTCAAGAGTTTTTAGAACATGTTGGTTACTAAAAAATATTTATTAACAATTTTAACAAAGTAACAACAACATTGTTTACTCTCCTAACTAAAGATGTTAAATTTATATGGACTCCTACTTGTGATGTAGTCTTCAAGAAATTAAAGGAATTATTGACAACCACCCTAGTTCTACATGATCCTAATTTGAATCTTCCCTTCCATATTGACATAGAGACTTTAAATACTACCTTGGGAGCTATGCTTGACTAAAAATAAGAATCACTCAACTATGCCATATATTTCGTAAGCAAGAATCTATAAACAACATAATTAAATTAAATAATCACTGATAAAGAATTATTGATAGTAGTTTATAATATGAACAAGTTTTGTCACTACATAATAGGGTACCAAGTCTTTGTTCATATAGACCATACAACCATTAGGTACCTTATGAACAAACTAGCTATCCTAGGTAGAGTGATAAGATAGTTGCTCTAATTACAAAAAAAATGATCTAACTATTATAGATAAGCCTGATAAGGACAATGTTGTGGCTAAATTCCTATCATAACTACAATCCCCTCAAGAGGATACCATAGTGGATGAATCATTTTTAGACAAGAACCTATTCTCCCTCCCTCTTACCACACCTGGGTATGATGATATTGCTAACTACCTTATAGCAAGGTTACTTCCACAATGCTTCCTCCCTAAATAAATAAGGGATTTGATTCAAAAAAATGGTAGGTATTCTTAGCTATCTAGATTTTTTTTTATATTGATCATGACTCCATCATCATAAGATGTCTCAAATAAGATGAAGTTTTAAATATCCTCAAATCTTACCATGATGAACTTTGTAGAGGGAAATTTGTAGCCAAGTGTATAATAGTAAATTTTTTGAATACAAGGTATTATTAGCCCTCAAGCCATCAAGATGATCTCAAGTATACAACTCGTTGTGATAGATTTCAATGTATGGGGATACCCACACATTTGAATGAGATGCCTTTACAACCTCAAATGGTGATTTAACCATTTGATAAATGGGGCCTAGATTTGATAGGACCTTTGGATCCAAAATATTTTTAGAAAAGTAGATCCTTGTATGTACTAATTATGTCACTAAATGGGTGAAAGTAAATGATCTTACACATACTAGGGATGAAAAGGTGGAAACTTTCCTCTATGAATAAATATTCACAAGATATGGTGTTCTATGATAAATAGTCACTAATCAAGGACCTTAATTTACTGCTAGTTTAATTACCACCTTGGTCTAACAATTTGAGATTAGGTATAATACATCAAATAATAGACAGGTGGAAGTCATACATAAGGAATTAGAAAATATTTTGACCAACATTGTTAGTATGTCCCATAGGGATTGGGAGGCTAGACTTTCTGAAGCTATTTGGGCGTAAAGAATCACATAGAAGATCACTAGAAGATTCACCCCATATGTGTTGGTCTATGAGAATAAACCTATGTTGTCAATTAATTTTGAGCACAAGACCTTATAGATAACACTAGATCTTGGGATGGATATATCTAAAGCATAGAAAGAAAGGCTTATATAATTTAATACCTTAAATGAATATAGATAGTAGGTATTACAGAACACAAAATTTATATAGTAGTAGTAGATTGGATGGAATGATAGGTATATAAGATTATTCAATTAAATGTAAGAGATTGGGCCCTCGTTTTTGATTCAATATATAAGGATCATAAGGGCAAACTCTAGACCATATGGCTTGGTCCATTTGAGATTGAACATGTTCATGACAATGGAGTAATGAAACTCTATTTTATTAATTTGGTAAGATTTTATCTATTGGTTAATGACCAAAAGATGGAATTATACAAAAAGCCACTCACTTGAAAGGAATTTACTAAGCAAGTATGCAAGTAATTACAAAATGAATTCAATGATGTATTGGATCATTATGATGTCTCATCAACCATATGGAAAAATAGCCAACAAGTAGATAAATAAGGAGAGGAGGACATTCTATCCCTCCTCTAACATGAAGATTGAGATATTTGCATAGTCCTTAACTAATCAAAGTCATATCTGACATGGTAAGGACCCAAAATAAACATTCTACTATAGGGATCATTTAGAATAAAAAAATCCAATAATGAAAATCCTTTTTGGCATTATTGGTAGTTTCTAGGGAGAAAACCAACTTGTTGACTACCCAAAAATATAAAAAAGGGCCTAAATAGAAAACTAGATTATTGTTTATTTAGGGGTAAAAACCAAAAATGGATAACATAGAATCATTTTGAGAAAAACTACTCATCTTCCTATAACACATCTTTTCTTCCAACTACTTCCAGCCTCAATCTTTAGTAGCTATGAGTTCCAATTATAGTTATTATGAGAAAGAAACAACTCTAAAAAGGGGGGGGATATAGGTATCCCTAGAGCTAATGAGGTCATCTTAATAATTTATATAGGAAACATCTATTATTTATAGTTATTAAAGGCATGCTCACCATTTCTATAGGCACCTTTGTCAATGAAGGAATTCCTCAAGTTGTTATGTGTTATTCTACAATTATTGTAGGCCACCTTCATCACTACTGGTCATAACTTTGTATTGGTTATATGATCAACCTATAGTTTCTATAGGTAAATACTAACCCCTATATACACCTCTTTAGTAGCTACAAGTTAATACCTCACAAATTGTGAGATATGGATTTGGTTATAGGTTATTGAGAAATTCATGAAAGACACTAGACAAGCTAGAAGAGTAAAGGAATATTAGAACAAAAAATTTAAAAATTTCTAAGGAATGAACCTACCCCTAAATAATAAAATAAGAGATACAACAAAATCATACACTTCTAATCTCTATTTGGAGTGTTGTAGACCAAAATTTTTGGCTCGAGTGACACAAAATAACTATTCTTAGCTTCTAGTCATTTCATGGGACATAATTTTACTCTATCAATGAGAGAGATCTCAGATATTTTCTACAGAATAGCTCCCAAGTTTTATAAACTATTTGATTACCAAATTAAAAGTTCAATAAACAAATATTTCATTAGCAAACATCGTCATTCACTGGTAGTAACATAAAAGGGAAACAAGCCATCAACATGCTCATGTAGAGGAGATCAAGAGCAATAAATTACATCATCTATCCTCCTCCATGTTCATAAAGGACCTAAATTGGGTAAAAAACAAATATATATAGTAACCACCCTATAGAGGGATAGAGATAAACTCTCATACCACTATAAGACCACTCATCTAGCCCTTTACAAGTCATCATGATTGTATGCAAGTTTTTGAGGGAATAATTGAAAGACATGATATTGTGATCACATAACTACCCAAGGGTAACAATATAAAAAAATCATGAATACCAGGGTAATAATTACATGAGGAAACAACAAGTTAATATTTATTTCTAACAAACACTCGCGTGTAGATTTTCTATGATATAACTCTAGGAACAAAATAGTTAAAAAGTTATAGTGTATCTTTTAGTCATAAATAATTATTTTATTTTTTAATACAACATTCATTATATTAAAAAACATATCTAATCATTAAGAAATCATTAATCAAGTCTTGTCATGAGCTATGCCAAATCACCACTCACACCCTCATAATGAGGCCATCATATCTCTTTACATCCTGCATGTATCATACAACTTGAGGACAAGTACCTCTCACATGTGGGGGAGAATGTTATAGGAAATTAATCACATGATATTCTATGTATACAATGTGAAACCTCATGATTACATGAAAATTTGATAGGATAAAACAATTAATTTTATTGCTTTTCACTTTGAGATTATAACTCATTTAAATAAAGACCTAATCTAGACATTACTACACCTTACAACCAAAACCCTTATTAGTTAAGAAAATTTCACTACAGGCAATAATTTGAAGGTAAAATTGGGTGTTTTAAGGAGATATATATTTAAAAAATTCAATAGGAATATAAACTAACCAAAATGAGATGTTTAGCAGTGAGAAGAGAACCCTCAGACCATTAGCAGTTGCAAGGAGACCAAGACAGTTGGGCCATCTTTAATAGGGTTAGATAGGCTACATATTTTGAGAAAATACAATTTTTTTTATAATCTCTCACTCAATAATTTGTAAATGCTTTTATAGGAGAATAGGTGATAGTATTTGTCATCAAATTTCTAGTTATATAAGAACTAGTATGCAAGGTTACTAGGTTACCAAGACCAGGGGAAAATTGAGAAGAGAAACCTAATGGTCAACTAGTTAGATAATAGTTCTATCAAGATAATGAAAGGCCAGTGTTAAAGAAAGGAGGTATATAGAGACTGAGTCTACCTCCAACCTGGAGAGAAGTGGCCTTATGTATCATCAAATATATGACATGTGAAGGAAGGCACTCTTTGATCTGTACTCTCCAATTTAAATTCTTGAAACATTTAAAGAATGATAGGACTATTAATATCCCAAACCATTTTGGAATATTTAGAAGAAAATATATAAAGAATACCAAAAGGGAGTAGAGAAAGCTTTGTCTCATCACTGTATAATTTAGTTTTTGGTTAAACAAGTAATAAGAAATACTAGATCTGATCTTAACTAGGAGCATTTTTTAACCTTAAGGACTGGTGAACCTTAGAAAGAGGAGGAAAATAATGAGGGAGAATATACTAAGAGATAGGTCCAAAAAACATCATAAGAGGATATTTTGGGCACTAATACAACTAGTTAGTCTGTATCCACTCAAGTTTCACCAGTAGTTATTATGGGAAAGAGAAGATGAAGAAAATTAGTAATACCTTCCAAGGACATTTGACCAAAACAAATTAGTAAAAATATTATGTCTCCTACTATTCCAACTATTTCATCACAACAAGTAATTAGTAATAGAGGAGGAAAATTGACCAAAACAAATTGGTAAAAAAAATTATGTCTCCTACTATTCCAATTATTTCATCACAACAAGTAGATTATTCCATCCTTTCTCCTTTAAAAGGAGAAGAAGTTCTTCCATCATTAGTTTCATAGGAAGAGTAGGTTCTAATATCTCCCCCTCCTAAGAATAAAAAGAGGACTAAAATTAAGAAGACTTGTACATCAAAGAGAAAGAGACCTCCTCCTAGCAAGTCTCATATAATTAAAAGATAAAGGACAACCCTAACATCCTCACCTATAAACATCAATGAGGATGAAGGAAAGAAGGATCCAAGAATTTGTAAGACCTTTGATGGGTTTGAGATATCATAATAGTCTACTAAAGAAGAATCTACAAAGGAAGAGGAAATGCAGTCACATGAGCAACCCAGATTTGGTGAAGAATACATGGAATTGCTCAAACAAATAGGGTATATAGAAGAATAAATAATAATGTCATACTAGCTTGTAAAATAGGAAAAATTACTAGAAGAAAGGACCATGGAAAAAATAGTCAAGTATGGCACAATTCATCATGACCAGGAGTTCCAAACTTTAGAATAAACCATGAAAAAGATATATAGGTTGAGAAGCAAAATAGTAGATTTAAAACATAAGAAAGGCCTAGAAACACTTATAGGGCTAGTAGAATTTATAGAGCCATCTATGAAAAAAGTGTCAAGTAAGGAAAGGACATTGGAGGAACCTACAATAACTCCCTTTAAAGTGCCTATAGAAACTTCATCCACCTTACCTACAAATGGAATTAGTGTAATATAAAAGGAACTTATAGTGGATAATGCTTTGGATTTGGTACCCTTTCACAATAGGTTTTATCTTGCAGAGACCACTGTAAAAATATCTACAATAGAGAAAGTAATTGATGTAGATCTCTCAGCTGCTAGACCAACAAAAACTCATGACCATTTGATTTTTCTTGAGGAAAAGTTTAGTAATGATGAAACTTATCATAATCAATTGATACAAAGGTTTAAATTATATGTTAAATCAAGGGAGCACCGAGAAGATTTAAAAGAAATCCTAGAAAAGGCTAAGACTAAGATCACTTAGCTAAAATAAAAGATCACTAAAATACATGAAACCATAGATATGTTATTAGAATGTAGATCACCCTCTAGGTTATATGTAGTATTCTAGAGGAAAGGTGGATTAGATTCAAATATGACATGATATACAATGATCAATCCTACATGGTATGTGATTCTATGTCTTTATTCGAGGTCTATAGTCATTTTGACCCTAATATTTAGGCACAATTAAGTGATTTTTACATGCATCAATATGTTGTGCCACATGATACAAAATATAATCCCAACATATATGTAGGAGATGTCCAATTGAATGTCTTTATCTCATATGTCCTCAATGAAATAAGAAAAAAAAATAAGTTGAGGACTATCAAGAAAAAGAAAAAGAGTCTACCCTAATGATTATGGGTGAATATACTGATTTAGAAGATATAATAGATGAATAGATTGCCTTTATGAATACAAATACTCCATGAGTATGGGTCACAAATAAACAAGTAGATTCCCTAAACCACTACTTGATCCTCATGGAGGGAGATGGAAAACAAAATTTTCTTTATTATTTACGACACATGGGTAGAGCTTTCAAATACCCTAAAAAGGAAAGAGTCTTATTCTGCTCAGAACCTTAGAGAGATAATACATAGAGTATTTATGTACATTGAACTTGTCAGGAAAAGAAGGATAAGTTGGTTGGGGTTGATTTTTCATCCACCCATATTTTGGTTCTCAATACCTGATTGGGAGGGAAATGTGGCAGCTGATAGAAAGCAAAAAAGAAAAGGTGGAAAACCATAGATAATGCTAAATGTTTTTATATCTTCAAAGGGATGGGTTGTACTAGCCCCTTATATTTCAGTAAATATCATGGATTCAAAATGCATATAAGGATTTCTCGAGAACAAGTAAGAGGTTAAGTATGGGGGTGTGATGAGGCCATTAATTTCTCTATTTTTAGTCTCATCCATACCTAGTTATAGATATTTTGCCTATATGAATCTCTATAACTATCCATGAATTATGTAAATGAATGAATTAATTAATTAATGATTATATGTGTACATTAATATTTACATGTTGTTTTATGGATTAATGCTGATTTTTATTTGATTAGATTATACTTGTGTAACCTTATTTAATAGATATTTGAAGGGTAAAATAATACTACAAGAATCTTACTTGGTCACAACAATTACAGAGAAGCATGTAGCAAAAGGGACTTATAACCCATATCAACTACCAAGTTATAGTCTTCCATCTATAGGTTGCTCACAAAAATTGTAGAATTTTACCTATAGGTCACCCATAACAACTACAAGCTTTCACCTATAGGAGCTTGTAACCACTACACATAACAAACTATTGTTGTGATAATAAGTCATTGGCTTTTAAGAACACATCTAGCTATCTTACAAATAAAGTAAATAATTGAAGAGGATCCTCCATAACAATTATATGGACCCCTCACATGTATATAAACTTAGATGTGCTAACAAAGGATGAATAAGATAAGGATAATGGAAAAGAGAGGAAGAAGTAAAACAACAAAACAACATTTATTGTCTGTTACCTAGTCAATCCTAAAAAAAGTAACTCTAAGTTACTAACCACCTGAAGGTTGACTGGTCAGTTGCAAAGTATTTGTACCTTTCCTAGATTAGTGTTCTTGATTGAAGCTAATAAAATGCCTTATGTATTTAATGGTAAAACCTAGATTAGATTAGAGAGAGGGAATTGTTGAAAATAATTGCATTCTAATTTTTGAACTATTGTAATCTAGTGTAAAAATCTTTAATTGATATAAATCTGAGTAATTAAAAGGTTGATTCTATATAAATCTTTTGTAAGTATTTTAGAAAAGGATTGGAACTTAGTTCTGAATGAGGAAAGACCCCTCGAAAGGATTTGTAGTAAAGATCCTGACCCTTTTTAGATTAAAGTGTGTTCTTTGAGTTAATTTTATTATTGATTTGATTATATAAAGTGTGATGCATGTGTGATTCATAAGTGTGAAGAATTTCTACATTCTATTATAATAATTTACTTATATAGCTATATGATGAAATTAGTATAAGTTCATTATATTATGACCATAAATTAAATTAATCCATGAATCAATAATTATAGTGTTGACATCCTTAAAAAGCCTACATACAATAGGTTGACAATTAATGTTAAGCTGATTTAATAAATTGGTATTAACTAGGTAATAAGGTTGTCCAACATATATCTTAGATAAAGTTCAACTAAGGGTAAATAATGACAAAACTCCTTATGAACTATGGTATGGAAAACCTACCTATGTTAAGTATTTTAGAGTGTTTGGTAGCAAATGCTACATCAAGAGAAAGGAGGACAATTGGGAAGCTTTGAATCAAGATGTGATGAAGGAACATTTTTTAGATATTCCATCCAAAGAAAAGCCTACATATGCTATAATAAAAGGATACAAAATATTGTAGAGAGCATCAATATCAAGTTTGAAGAAGGCTTGAAACATGTTAAACCTAGCAAATAAATATGTGTTAAAGAATAAGATTTTGAAGACGAAGCAACTAATGAAGAGCATGAATAAGTAAATGAAAAGGCACTTACAAGATTTGTTCAAAAGGATCATCCTATAGACTATACCATTGACAATAATAAAGGAGTTCAAATAGGGAGAAGAGTTGCACAAAATAAGGAGCAAGCAAGTTTTCCTCTAATATCTAAAATTGAGCCTAAGAGCTATGTTGAAGCCATAAAGGATGAGAATTGGCTAAAATCCATGGAAGAAGAATTGAGCCAAATTAAAAAGAATAAAACCTAGTAATTAGTTCTAAGACCTTTAAAAAATAATGTGATAGGTACAAAATGGGTCTTTAGAAACAAGCTTAATGAGGATGGAACTATCATACTAAATAAGGTAAGATTGGTGTGCAAAGGATATACACAAGTTAAGGGAATATATTTTAAGGAAACATTTTCTCTAGTTGTTAGATTGGAAGCCATAAAATTTTTTTAACATTCTTTTTTTTAATAAAAAGTTCAAATTCTATCAAATGGATGTTAAGTATGCTTTCTTGAATGATAACCTATAAAAGGAAGTCTACGTGGAACAACTTAAAGGTTTTCAACTATCCGGTCAAGAAGATTATGTGTACAAAGTAAAGAAGGTGTTGTATGGTCTAAAACAGGCATCTAGAGCATGGTATTCAATATTAGACTAGTACCTACAACAAAAAGGATTCAAAAAAAGATGTGAAAACAATAATCTATACTTCCAATCATAAGGTGAGCATATGTTAATTATTATTATTTATGTAGATGACATCATTTTTGTTGGGAGTAACAACATAGTGTGTAAATACTTTGATACTTGAATGCAAAGTGATTTTGAGATATATATGCTTGGTTAAAATTTTTTTCCTTGGTCTAAAAATATCACAAAATGATGAAGGTATATTTATATCCCAAACCAAGTATGCAAAGGAAATGTGGAAGAAGTTTGGAATGGAAGATAGCAAAATAGTTAGTACTCCCATGATAACTGGTTGTAAGTTGAGCAAAGAGGATGAATCCACTAATGAAAATCAAATTATGTATAGATAAATGATAGGTATATTTTTATACATAATTGCATCAAGACCTGATATCATGAAAGCAATATGCATAGTTGAGATATTCCAAGATGATCCTAAATAGTCACATGTCAATGCTGTGAAAAAAATATTTAGATATATCAAGAGAATAATTAACTATGGTCTATGGTATCCCAAAGGTAATGATTTCACTTCGATAGAATGTATATATGTTGATTGGGAAGTAAGTGTGCATGATAGAAGAAGCACTAGTGGTGGTACATTTTTCCTTGGAAGTAGACTTGTTTCATGGCTAATCAAAAAACAAGACTCATTTACTCTTTCTATAATAGAAGAAATGTATGTGACAATAGTGACATGTTGCACTCAAGTCTTCTAGATGAAGCAAACACTCAAAGAGATAAAGGTAGAGTATAAATCACCTATCTCTACTCTTTGTGATAATTAAAGTGATATTAAAAAATAAAATAATCTAGTGATACACTCCAAAACCAAGCACATATCAATCAAGTATCACTTCTTAAGATAAAAGGTTGTAGATCAAGAGGTCATAATGGAATATCTTCTAATTTAGGATCAAATTACAAATATATTCACCAAACTTATTTACAAGGAATAATTTAAGTATCTAAGATATAATTTGGGAGTGGTTGCTTAAATCACATCACTAGATCTTAGTGATAGGGCATGAGTATAGGGGAAGAATCATAGAAGCTTTGTTAATCCCTAAAATAAGAGAGAAAAGGTAACTCAGGTATGCATACCTTTACAAATTTATAATGAGTAAATGGTTATAGATTATTGGAAAAAATCCTTTATCTGATAAAAGGGGAGAAACATTTGGATAAATAGTGAGAAAGAGTCCCTTTGATATTGATGTGAAAGGGGGAGAAGAAGTTCAAATGATCTCTATAAAAGTTTGGAGAAAAAGTGCAAATAATAAATAAGATCAGAGTATGTGTCCAAGTTGAGTTTAGGCAAATGTGTCATTAACTAAGGGGGATAAAGTTTAATACGAAAAGATTCATTTCATACTCATCAAAAGTAAATTTAAGGAATTTCAGAGGAGTAGAATATTAGAAGATCATACCATTTAGTTTTACATCAATGACAAAGGGGGAGATTGTTTGCATTATGATTGTCATTGATGTCAAAAGGGATAATATTGGAAATATATATGTCATTGATGTTCAAGACTAAGTATGGTTATTGTTATGATCATATTACTCCCTAGTTATTATACACCACATTTGAAGCCATGTGATGAAGTAACATTTAAGATATGAGGATGTAATGTTGGCTTCTTGGACATAGTTCATTAAGTTTCTATACTTAACCAATTTTGCAGAAGGGTTCAAGCAGAGCCAAGTAAACATGCTGATGAGGTCAATATTCACAAATATGAAGGTGTAAGGATAAAATGATCATATGGATTTACTCAATTTTGTTCCTACTTTCTATGTGCTAAATTTTAGGTCACGTGATATAGTATGAAAAAATATATGCATGATCAAAGTTGGTCTCCCAGGGATTTTGACAATGTTTTCCCACAATCAAATTTATAGATGGCAAGAAAATTCTGATTAGGAATTTTTATGATGTCATATATTGCATGTATGAAGGTTTTTGGATTATATAAATATATGGATGGAATCCCCTATGTGAGAAGATATTATTTACTAAATTACAGGTCTAGTGATGAAGTGCATCAAAAATTATGCAAGAATAAAGTTGGCCTTTCAAGCAGTTCTAAGCATAGTTAGTTATATGGTAGAAGAATATGAGCGAACATATTAATTCTATTATATCTAGCATCCATGAATGTTATACGAGGAGATGATTATATGGGTTTATTCATTATCATGCATAGTTTATATGGTCCAAAATTTAGAACAGGTGGATGAGCAAAGTAAAAGATATGAAGGTGCAAAGTTAGCCTTTCAAACATGTTGAGATGATCCCCATATTTAGTCAAATATTCACAAGGTAAAGTTTGATATTTTTAGAATATATAATGGTGAATGCTTAATTTTAAATTGAAGATCTAATGACAAACAATGAATTCAATATGTCAAAGGCACCTGTGAGTGAACACGCTAGTGATAAGTGTCACAATCATAGAGCTTGAATAGTAAATCTATGGTGTAGTTCAAAGTCAAATAGTAAATGATCAATCAAAAGATTCCAAGTGTTTCAATAGCATGAACTAACAATAATGTGTAGAAGTCATGCACTTATTCCAAGTGTCACATTCTTGAGATCTCATTAGAGATAAAGATTGAGCTTATTAGAAGGATCAATGGTGTACATGTGATCATGAAATGAAGATCTAATAGAGTGAATCAACTCAATGGGGTCAAGTGATTCATATTTGATGAGATAGAGGCAAGTTAAAGACTGAGTTATTTTGATGAGGTCGATAGAGTGTATTCATTCCAAAGGCTCAGGAAGTAATGAGATGAGATTATGAGCTCAATGTTTAATGACAAGACAAAAGTAAATTTTGTGCTTGTTTTAAGATCTAACAACACACATGAGCTTAGATCAATGGATCTAAAAGACATGTTTTAAATTTTAATCATTAAATCTTAAAAATGTATAAAGATTTAATAGATTATATAAACATGTCATAACTTAATCAAACATACATGTTTTAAAGTTGAGTAGATTAAACAATGATCATTAGATCATGGTGTCAAACTTAAGATCAACATTTGATATTTAAAAATATGTTAATCCCAATGGTCAATCATTAGAATATGCAGGAACATTTAGTTAAGCCATAAGTTATGACATAGATAAGTAATTTGGTTGTTGTAATTGATCAAATTTGTGTAATATGGCAAGTGCATCAAAACTAGAGCTTAGTATATGCTAAAATAGTAATGAGACCAAGAATCATGGTAGTGAAGAATGAGTTTAAGATGCAAGAAAATTGTAGTTAAATATGAAAAATAAAGTCCAAAAAAATTGAGTGAGATGTGTTAGTAAACAAGTGTGAACATAGAGAATATATGAAACCCTAGATCAAATACTTATATATGTCATCTACGATATAGTCATAATTTATTGTTGTTATTGTTGGAAGTAATTAAATTATGTCGAATAGAGAAATATAGAGACAAATAGATAGAAGGGATGAGAAGATAAGAGAAAGAGAGATAATAAATATGAAGTGAAGAGCACGAAAAATTATAGACCAGACCTATAATAGAGAAAAGAGAATTTGATTCATTTATGAATCTATAGTGTAATCTATATTTGTAGCTCCATATAGATTTGATTGATGGGTTCCATTAGAAAAGCTAAGTTGGTGCTCAATTGGGAAGTGGGTGATTCTTTAGAGTTAGTTCTCTTAAATCAAGTTATTGGTATTTACGTAGGGTGAGTGCCCTTAAATGTGAAACTAGTGAGGTTTTGACTGAGGCTGGATTAGAATAGAAGATTCTAGGAGCTATTTTGAATGTGGTTTTCCCATATTAGGTTTTTAACATATACATATGGTGTTATGAGTTTTTGTGTGTGTGATATATGCATATATGTTTTAATCTACATATCCTTTCTAGTTTGTTTTTAAAATGGATCTGAAAATGACTAATTTAGTCAATCTACTAATTCACCCCCCTCTTAGTAGACAGTTATGTTCTAATAGGTCAATTACTTAAGTTATTTAGATCAAGTCATTAAAAATTACTGATATTTTGGCTCTCTTTGAACCCAAGCAAGTGAATATTCACTATCTATGAGGTAAACTTAATAGGGAATATTATATCAAAATAAGGACTCACAGTTGATTCAGAGTGAGTTGAGTAAATTCTATCTCTCCTTCTTTAGGGTCACAAGAAAGGCCTCTAGAACTTATTGGCAAAATTAAACTTTGTTAGAAGGTTTTTATCAAATTTTTATACTCTTACCAAGCCCTTCATATTAATTATTAAGAAAGGTTATACATTTAATTAGACCCTTGAATGAAAAATTAGTTTCGATGCCATTAAGTGCACTATCACACAAGATCCCACCTTGATAAACTCTAATTAAAATAAGGGTTTTATCCTTTGTACATTTGGTGGCACTAAATGCATCTCATTCATTCTAGTTCAACAAAATAATGACCTATTAGAGTATCTTATTTCTTTATTTAGTCATTCACTCAAGGATTAAAAATTATTATATAGCTTTGTAGGGAAACACATCCTCATAGTCATAAGGGTGAACTATAAGTTAAGGAATATGCTCTCCAAAAATAGGATTTAAATCATGGTTTCTCACCTAAGTATAAATGAGTTTTTTATAATTAAGGATATTAATGATAATAGAGTTGGTTGGATCACAAGTAATGGATCATGACATAGATATCTAGATCACCAAACTAGTGTTAGGGAAAGGGATATGTGAATAGCTAGTAGATGTAAAATTTAAACATAGATTCAGAGCATAAGGATCCTCCTTTAGACTGGTGCATATCCACTTGGATTGAACAAATCCAAGTGCAGGAACTTTATATTAAAAACTATTCCTTATGTGCTTATTAGTAGTATGTTATTTAAAAGAGACATCAATGGAGTTATTTTAAGGTGTGTGGAATAGGATCAAGTAAATTGTATCCTTAAATAATGCCATGATGGGCCACTGAGAGGCCATTAACCACCTAGAACCATTGATATTAAAATCATGTGAGTTGGTTGTTATTAGACAATTTTGTCAAAGATGCACATGCAAGTAGAAATTGGCAACTCTACCCCTGAATCCAATACAACTAGATCAACCCTTCACCAAATAGAGCTTGGACATAATTATAATGATAAATCCACCATCAAGTGCTATATATAGATTGATCCTCATAGAAACTAACTAATTCACAAGGTGTATAGAGGAAATAACACTCAAGGAGGTCAATGAGATTTCTATTCTAGAATTCTATGAAATACTTATAGAAACATTTGGTGTTCCAACCACCATTATTTATAATAATGAAACCAATTTTATTATAAATCAAATTTGTGAATGGGTGGTCAAACATGAAATCCACCTCAACAGCTCCTCAAACTATTACCCTCAAGGTAATGGTTTATCTAAATCCACTAATAATAAATTTATTCACATCATGAAGTCAACCATGGAGGACAATTAGTGATATTGGCACACTAAACTCAATATATCCCTTTAATAATATCTAATAACACTAAAAAGGGTACTTAAAAATTCATCTTTCATGCTAGTTTATGGATTGGAAGCAAGGTTACCTACATCTCTTGAGTTGCCTTCACTAGAGCTAGCCTACCAATTGGAATTACATGAGACTGATCCCATGATAGTAAGGTTGGGTGAGATAATGGAGCTTGAGGAAATAAGATAATAGGCCATGCACACTATTGAGCTTCAATAGGCATAAAAATGAAGTAAATTTAATAGGAACATTTCTCTTAGAATATTTGATGAAGGAGACTTAGTACTAAAATGGGACATAGCTAGGATAAAAACTATAAAGCATACAAAGTTTTATGTTATATGGAGTGGGCCATACACCATATCCAATTATAAGTAATCCAATGCCTTATAACTCATAAATAAAAGTAGAAAAGTGTTCACATCCCCATCAATTGGATTTATCTCAAGCACTATCTCTAATCATTATGTATATTTTTAAAATAGTAGATTAAATGTCTAAATTTCCCTAACTACTACATGCACATGTTATTGTTTAAATTAGTTTCATTTTATCTAAGTGATTTTGGAGTGTTCTTTCTTAGTTTATATTATCCTTCCTATAATATTCATTGGGCACAATTTTTTATTTGCTTATTCTCTATGAGAGGTATCTCATTTTCTTCTAAGGCCATCAAATCTTATCACAGTTGATCAAGCAAGTGGTCAATGATCAAAGGGATCTAGATGACTCTGTAGCCAATGGATTGCTTCAAGGGTACTGGTCCCTACTAAAAAAACAAATGGATCATAAGAGGTTTCCAAAAAAAATTAATCTTCAAGTCACCATATCCCATGTGAACTCATATGACATTGTAATATTCTTTCACACTTATGTGGTGTCAATTTTCTCAAAAGATAAGTTTTCATGTAGATGTTACCCACGATCACCCAAAGTTCAAAGTTGGTATTGATATACACATAAAATATGTGTCAATTCTTGCCTATAAATAGATATTAATTAATGAATTGTAAAAAATATCTTCATGCCTCTCCATCACACAAAACTTTTGGCATGTAAGATCAATATGTAGAGTTCCCATAGCTCTGACTACATAGGTAAAAGTGTGTATCTTAGAGTTTTCAACCTTAAGTGTATGCCCAATATATTTATTATTCTCATTAACTCTTATATATGAGGCTTATCACATATAAATGATAAGTTTATATGCTCAATCTCAAAAATCCACAACTGTGCTCTCATAATTTGTTGGCTACAATCTATGTTGTGCACCACTTCCTTGGAAAGCCAATGTAAGATCTGATATATAAGGATAAAATTTGAAAGATCAGCTAAAATGGAATATATATAGGAGGAAATAAGGACTTACACTTTTCAAAAAATATTTCCCTTAGTGCCACCATATGGGTTTATAACTTTTCTACACCAGTACATCATTATGTTATAACACTCATTTGCCTATGCAAATTTCCATGTGCACTCTTTGTACAAGATGCATTCAAGTATCAATTCATGCACATGAAAAACATAATGTAGACATAAACATGTATTTTTAGTGAAATTAGGTACTTATAATGCTAAAGATAAGTAAGCATGAACTTCATGTAGAGAACAACCAAGATTATAGGAATCATGAAGGCATGTGCTCCCATTCAATGTAGATTCTCCACATATAGTGTTATGTGCATAGCTAGTGTAAACCTAAAAATTACAAAGAACACAAGATTTAATGTGAACATGATCCCCAAAAAATATTCATATAAAACTCTATCACACACACAAAAATGACATGGTAAAATCTAAAGAAAGCCTATATATCCTCCACATTAGTGAGTATTCTATGTGGATTGATAGGTAATCCAAATAATCAAAGGTGGTAGCTAGGGCCAATTGGATGTCAAGGGAGGCCAATTTAGATTAGAATTATATTTAAAGGTAGTGGTTAGGTGGATTTAACATGCACCCATTCCTCCTCTGATTATATGATTATACTTATGTCCTTGATTCTCATATAGATTGTCCAAAGATCCAAGATTGACCTTCTAGATATTTATATGAATAGATTGTTAGCCCAAAATTGAATGAGAATGTATTTCAAGAGTTATCATGTAGGATTATATTTATCTTGAGTTTTGACTGCAAACATTATAATTAAGTAACTATCTACCATCTAAAATGCTCAGTTAATTATGTAGGATCTTGTCCAGCTCTATATAAACCCCAATTTTCATTATGAAAAGGAGCCCTATCCTTGGTATAATAAAGTATTACCAATTAAGTTTTTTAATATTATTTTAGGACTTATAATTAATGAGAACTCAATCATATTTATTTCATGCTTTGTGTTATATGTGTACTAAAGTTTTTTGATCTTTGCCTATGGATGGTTATCCCTCTCATTATCATCCTCCCTTTGTGCCTCTACACAGACTCAAGATACCCTTTAGGTTACATGTTGTGTATACATATGTCTATGTAGGCATTTATTTTAGGTGCTTTATCATCCTTCACAATGTTGTATTATGTTCCCATAACTTTATATAAAACACTTATATAGCATATGAGCCATTTTAGGAGTACATGTCTTAGTTCCTTAGTTTTATTGTGTCATCAAGTGGATGAGGTACTCACTATATTATTAGTACATAATCACTTTCCCTTTCAATAATCCTCTTACCATTTCTCACCACTTTTCAATTAGAAATATGAGGTTTATGATTATCTGTTGATTACCTTTCTACTCTTTGTAGGTCTACATGTTGGTCTTAAACTAGGCATAATTAGATTATAAGGAAGTTGACACTCTCCATACATTCATCCCAGGGGGTACAAGGGTCTCATGCCTTGGGAGAAATTCCCATTATTGTGATGAGACACACAATCTTCTTCGCATATTAGTAATCTAAAATATGTCATCATCCCACACCAAGCACTTCCTTACCACATGCCAAGTGCTTGTGTTTTACATCCATATTCAATCACCCCATGTAATAATCTATCTATGGGTACATGTTTCAAATGATAATAAAACCTTAGTTTGTTAAAGTGTTGAAATATTAAATAAGGAAATAAATATAGTGATAAATGCATCCACTAATTTATATAATAACTAATTTATCTGATTATTTTATAAATAGCAATGATCTAGAAAAGGAAGTTCTTAGCTAGAAATTGACTAAGATAGATTAGTGATAGGTTGAAACTTGGTATAAGAGCTATATAGAGTGTCACAAACATGATTATGGAGTCAAAAAAACTTAGACAGAAATGTGGTCCTCTAAATAGTAACACACTTTGGTAATGTCCTTAGGAGCATTGTAGTGTCCTTTACAACAAGGGTACTAAACTTCTAGGTTACCTTTGGTTGGACCTGAGATACCTATGCCTATGTAGATTAATGCATATTCACTATCAGTATCCTATTTCAACTAATTTATATGCAAAACCATAGGACTCCATGTTTCTTAAGGTATTTTAGAATCACACATATAAAAGAGTGGTGTTAGTAGGGTAGGTTGGATGTGATCTCAACACCCCATTTACTGGGTGCTGCCTACATACCGAGACTCTAATGAGGGATCAAGCCTAATGTAGTTCTCTGAACTAAGTATTTGGTGTAAGCTCAAGTGAATGCTAATATAAGTGTCAATTTGAGTGATTTGAGTGTGACTTAAGTCTAGAAATTTGAGTATTCTGACCTCTAGGATATTATATATGGTTTTATGTAGTATTAGGGAAGAATAGGGATCACTAACCTTTATTTACACCATTGTTTTTGAGTTTATTTGAGATTATTTACATCTGATTTGCCTCCAGTGGATAAGTGAATTAAAGTGTTATGCATATAGAATTTTGGTGTTTATCAAGATGTGAAATAGGTTTAGGCTAATCATAAATTGTATTTGGGGATGGAAAGATATCTATTTGATGGGTAAGGAGAAAAGGAACACTAACATACTACCTAGGTCACTAACATAGCACACTAGCGTCCAAAAGGTTGCACTACTATCTAGGTGGTTGAATATGGTTATCAAAGGCCCTATGTGCCTAGTGGGTGGTTTAGTGCTACTTTTGGTAAGTTTAAGAGTGGGTTAGACTTGTACAAAATATATAATAAGATCAAAAGAATTCTTAAGATAAGTCTATGACTAAGCAATGGCAAGGTGGTATCAAGTGACACTCATTTCACTAAAATGAAATTTTAGATGACTACACCCATGAACTTGGTAAGTATCTCTTTGTTTTGAAATTCATCCAATGTTATAATCAAATATTTTTGGTTCTAATTGATTAGATCAACATGATGGAGGGAAAGAGGTGCATGGGATATGATATTGATAATGGCATTGATATCAAATAGGTTGGTGTTGATAAGATCATATTATATGTTATAAGATGATGTTGTATCACTACCATGAGTATCATTATAAAATGTCAAAGTGGTATAACTCTCAAAATTCAAGGGGTGACATCAAGGTAGTGTGTATCCAAGACCTAGATTTCATTTAAGTTTTACCATAGGGATAGGTTCAAGGATGCATTTCCATTTTACCCCTAGACCCTTTCCTTATAATCTTGATTTTCCATGATCCTATTAGGAATGGGTTACTTGGTATTCTTAACACATGTAAGAAAAACATCACCATATAATAAAGGCCCTTATAACTAGTGAATCAATCTTGATTTGGTGTGGTATATTTGATAAACACAAGTGGATTTTTTTGATGAGAAATGGTCTTCTTTTTAAATACCATGTTGGACATACTAGGATTTTTGGTAGTGTTGGGTCTACCATGGGATTTGGGATATTTTTTCAACTTGGAAATGTGGAATTATTATTTTATTTCATAGGTACCATTACCCTAATATTCAATGGTAAAATGGGATGAAATTTGTGTATTTGTATTAGAGGAAGTGGATGCAAGCTCACATGGGTCAATATAATTATATTTAGGAGACTATTGAACAACTTATTTGTTCTTTTTACCTACAAACTCAGTTCTAGGATAATAATTGTATTTCTCATGCTTGGATTTTAGGTATTTAAAATATTAGTATGGATACAAATCACTAGGAATAGTGATCTCTAGTCTAGAATGAGGAAATTTGATGAATTGGTGTAATGTGGAAAGGACTACATGTATTTCATGGATCCCAGGGTGGATAATAACTAAATTATATGGAATTTCAATATCAATTACATGGTAAAGGGTATCATGAATGAAAATCTCAATAATGATATGTAGATAAAAGGTATATGATGTCTCTATCTACATTGTTATAGGCCTTGATAGTGATAGTGTCTAGCTACATATATTATATTCTATATCCCAAGGGTTGGATCAATTTTAAAGAATAAATATTCAATATTAAACCATTATCTATGATAACCTACTTGATTTTGTGGTGAGATTTTTCTATTTAATGTATGGGGGGTATTGTGTAAAGGACCAATGGATAAATATCAATTTAAACAAATGTGAGTTATTTCCCTAGGGATAAATGCCCCAAATTTTCCTAGAATTGTGTAGGATCAATTTCATTTGGTAACTTAGACTATTGGATAAGGATATTTAATATAATTTTATGAACTTCTGACGTATGCAATAAATTTATGATGGAAACATGTGTAAGTGTTTTTCTTAACTATTCACCAATATCATATTGATTCTAAATGGAAGGGTAATATGGTTTGGATTTAGAAGGTGTTGAATCTTGAATAGGTTTTTTAGTGTAAAATGGTTAATGTATTTGGAGAGTAACTCATGGATGTCTAGATACAACTATGTATTTTTTATTTTTAATAGAGTTACCTAAATTTGATGAAACAAATGAAGGATGAGGAATAATAATATATGAAGGTCAAGGCACAACTATGTTTTTCCAACCTAGTGGAATTATTTGAAGATGAGGGTAGAGGTCCTAAAATATAAGGTTAAACACTCTAATGAGAATTAGATGGTGGATGAGGAGTGACATTTATGGTATCAATGTAGTTATTGGTAATAAGACTAATAATATTTCCATAATCATATGGTACATTAGTATAACTTATTTGATTGGTATAAGGATCATGATTATGAGTAGACTAATTATAGTTATAACATTGATATTGTTACTTATTATTATTATTATTATTATTTTATTGATTATTTTTCTTTGGGAAGGGATCTTTGGAGATACCCATATTCTGATTGGCATTGGAGACACTCTTATCTATTTTGATTTATTCATTCTAAAGCAAATCCTATTTAAAATTCCTTAGTTGTACACATATATATATTTCATGGAATTTAATGCATTGATAATAGTAATACTCATTTTATATATACCATGAAAGATTTGGTTAGAATTTCGGAAATGGTTTTAGGAAGTGCCAAATAATCATATTTTCCACAACTAATTTTTGAAATACTACCTTAATGGGCTCACTAAGATCACTAAAGGCTATGTTATGATACTTTACCTTGTGTGGGGGTCCTCTATATAGTGTGAGTGGTTTATTATGTGGAGTATCTTAGTTGGTTGCTGGTTTCACCATTTTCACATGCCTTGCCTCTGTGATGCCATTACCAACTATATTATTTTTATTAAAGGCCTTGTGTTTTTTTGAATAATTTACTTGAGTCGGTACTTATTTTTGAGGTGGAGGCTGAGCTTGATTATGAGATTATAATCATACCAAACATTTACCAATAAGTGTATTTTAAATATATAATCCATTTTCTATGATTTAATCAAGCCTATTGACACAATGGAGTTTTAAATTATATGCTACCTCAACATTGATATTTTGTATAAAAATACAAGCCAATTGCGTATCTGGTAGACTATGTAGGAAATGACTATCTAGGGCCCTCAATATTGGAAATAATTCCAAGAGTCTTTCATCACCATGATGTTTAGCATTACACAAATCAACCATACTTAATTTCCTCTATATGTTGTATGATAAATGTTAAACAAGTTTTTATGATAGGTCATAAAAAGTGTTGACTGATAAATTTGACAAATAGAGGAATCACTCCAAGGATTGTCTAATTAGATTATGAGGAAAAAGTGAAAAAAATAACTAATGATAATACCTACTTCCTATCATTTAACAAATAATTTTTGAAGATGATCCCATGGATCACATTTTCATTTATAATTATCAAACTTAGGCAATTTCAAATGAGGTGGGAAATGTACTTGAAGGAAACTCATGTTGAATGGATAAGGGAATATATCATAAAATTTCTAATTCTTGATTTTTTTACCTTAATGAATCCCTAGATCATCTTATTTTATCTCATTTAATTCTTGGATATTGGGAGTTTTTTGTGGTTGAAGGAGGGTGTTTTAATGGGCATTCAAAGATTGATGAGCTTGTTTGAAACTACTATAAGTTGGGATGTATCCCATTTAGATGGTTATATTAGGGATATTGACCTTATAAACTAGGTTTTATGTTCTATAAGGAGATAATTGGTTTGTGTTGGGTGAATATTTTTTTGGCCAACTAACCACGTACCAAAATAGTTCATATCACCACAACATAGGGAGATTGGTCATCCAATGTTGCAAGTTTACCACATCTAAAGGGGACAAATCTCTCCTCTCATCAAGGGGAGGCTCCCTATTAAATATGCAAAAGCTATATACTATATATATAAGCATAAAATAACACATTGGGGGTAGGATAAGCCATCCATCTCTCTTCTTTTAGAGATGATGCTCAAAAACCAAGGAGAAAATCCTAGTGGAAACACTGAAGGCACTTCTCTTCTTTTAAAAGTGTTCTAGTAGGAAACAACAGGAGTTTCTTTTAGGTAGTAAAAGTAACTGGTGACAAAGGGTGTAGTAACCAGTAGAATGAAATAGAACACAAAGTTTCCACCTCAACTGCCCATAGAGTATAACACAAAGGATAATGGGGGCACAAAGTTCTCTTAGAATCCTCAACACAGAAAGGAAAGGAAAAAAACACACTGAAAACAATTGTGAAAACACAAAGTCTTCCCACAATTGGCTTCAAGACACCTCCCTTTTTACCTTCACTAATTCTTCTTGTCAGATTAGATAAATAAGAATGCTTCTAGGAAATAGACATAAGAATAATTTCCTAAAGTAGCACAAGCCAAAACAGCACAAAGTCTGTAAACAACTTGCTTTCTCATTTAGATAAAATGAAATGAAATTACAATCTGAGCTCAAAGTCTCAGTCTTCTTCTTTCAAAATGGGTAGAGTTTCACTCTTATAAAAATGAAAAGCACCCCTCAAATGATACAAAAGATTACATTATATAGATGCAAAGAGAGGCTTGCCCTTTTTCCCATGGAGTGACCCATTCAGTGCATTAATACCTTAGATGCATTCTTGGTTTTGTCACACTGGAGCAGGGAAGCTGCTTTAATTATGGCATGCTAGTTCATCTCTAGTGCCTCCTCTCAAGTCTAAATCTCTCATTCCATCACCTACTTAGCCGCACAACTATCTATTCTATCTTTATCTCAAAGGGGAAAAATAGACAGTGCTTTCTATGTTTGTAGGCCCCAAATATCTACTTGGTGAACTGCTCCATCTAATAGAAATAACTCCCACTGAGTTTCCCTCTTTGTCACTTCCTTCTCTTGGTCTAGCCTTAGGCTTTTTGAATGCACCCAGATTCATTTTCTAAGTCTGCAAAAATCAACATACACTTAAATGAAGCCAATTTGACATTCGCAGGTCTTTCCTTTATTAAAGGTTAACAACTAACCAGTCACTCCAAATTTGATGTCCATAGGTTTGTCATTCTATTATGACGTGGGTGACAACATGTGGAAACATTTGTGGCTTTGGAATGAACTTATTAGAATAAGCTTTGAAACTATTAGAGGCTGGGGGACATGGATGCAGACATGTGGCAGCTTTTGCTTCAACTGGGATGGGACACATGACATGGTCTAAATACTTTAAATAATCATGTGGATGCAGACACATGGCAACTTCCACTTCAATTTAGTCATTCACCTCGAGGTCCACCATGGTCTTTTCTCAAAATAGTGAAGCTAGGGGAAGAGAATGTAGATATTATCCCTTGGAGGCTTTTGACAAGGTTTAAGAGGGACACATGGCAGCATCCACCAATTCAAAAAAATAAAGCATAAAGGGGCTCGGCCAATGACACTTGGTAGCATCTACTTTAATCTTTCTATTTCACATGTTTCTCTTCATAACTGAGGTAGTCTTTGAACCTTCAAACTTGGCACATTGAATCAATGAACTAAAATGGTTCAAGGTTCAACAGTTCAATAGTTCAATGATTCAAGCTTTTGAGACTCATTAAGTGCTCAGGGCTGTGAAACTTTGAAATGGTTAAACTTTGAACTACTACCAAAGTGCTTAGCTCTTGTTGATGATTTTTGAACCTTTGAACCCATTGAACCCATTAAACTGAAATGGTTCAAGGTTTAATGGTTCAATCCTTGTCTTGATGCTTACTGATAGGCCCTTTTTGATTGAACCAAAGTGTTAACCCAAACCTGAAGGTGACCAAGTACTGGAAACGTTCTCTTTTGATTAAACTCACCTATAGAAGCCTTTGAACCTATTGAACCTACTAGTCCCTTTACCAAAAGTTGAGAAAATGATGAAATTGAATTCTCAGAACAAATTTTTGGGAAAGGAAGAGACAATTTTGGTCATGTAAGACCAAAATAATTCATATGTTGTCCAAAAAATGAGAAAGCTATTTTTGGGGACAATAGCTAGCTCCAGTTAGGGAACTTTCGTTAGATGAAAACTTAGAATAGCTGAGGGGAGTAGAAACTAGAATCTCCAGTGCCTTGAAGTGTGCCATTGGGCTACGGAGTCATGCTACCCAAAAATAAAGGCTCCAAAAAATGAAAACAAAAAACACAAGGCAAAAACAAAAACTATACAAATATACATATGTACAGGTGAACTTATCTGATACTTCATGAATTGAAGTACCTTAGACACTACTCATCATGGGACAATGAAAGGGGATGCCATCCTGGTAAACTAGCAGGAAACCATTTTGCCCCCCAAAATGGTGATGGGTGAATGGAGCTCTCCACCAGGAAACCAATTTTCTATGTCTTCCTCTTGGCCTTTTCTTCTTCTTGCTCCATGGTAGGACGTGATCTTCAAACTAAAAATTGTAACTTCTTGCTCTCCTTATGAAGAGTTCCTTTTGCTAACTTTGGAATACAGTAGTATGGTCCACCACCATAGCTTGCTATTCTACTGGTTCAGTCAAGCACATATTTTGATTGTTAGCCTCAAACCCCTAATAAGCCATCAGCTCAACATCTCCTTTGGTGTGAAGGAGTTTGATCTCTTCATCTTGAGCAGTTTTTAATCTAAGAAATAGAGATCCGCATCCAACATGAGTGGAAGAATTGCTACCATCAGATTCCAAGATCCAGGCATCATCAGGAGCTGATCTCTTATCATATTTTTCTTCATTAGAGATGGAAAATCCCTCTTGATTTGTACTACACCCTACTAATTATTTTGACAGCTTGTTTGGATCAAATCTTGGATTGCCAGTCATGGGACTTTCATCATCTGAGACATGATCATCCTCTATGGTCAAGGATTAATTACCTCTACCTAAAGACTCAAATAGAATTTGAGTTGTAGGGGCTAACATTTGGGTGTCCACAATTTTTGCCTCAGACAGGTTTGCACCTAGTTCTCCATCAATGTCCAATTGCTCATGATTGGCTTTTAGGGATTCAAACTCAGTCATTTGAATTTTGGATTTATTGACATGATCAATCATGCCAAATGATTAGAATGGATTTAGAAGGGAGGATGGGAGTTCATCCTTTTGGTTTTTGGGAGGGGAAGGACTGGTTTGTGAAGTTGAAGTTGAAGGTGCATAGATGTTCGATGTACTAACATTATTGGCAATCACTGGGTCCTTTGACTAAAAAGGTAGAGTGGTCACATGTTTGGCAACTAAGATTACAAGCTGAGCTTAATCCTCTATTATTTATTTATCAGCTTGTTAGGCTAACTGATTCTTGGGTTGGGTGAATACTGCATATGATCCCTCATGTACTTCACCTTCACTTCTGGGTTCATCCTGGTAATTTAAGGAACTGATGTGGGAGTCACCAGCTAATTCTTCTTGACCCTCCATGAAGAGACAAGCATCATTTTCTTTCTTGAACTTAGGTTGGAAATAGGAAACATGTTCTGTTTCTAGATATCCCACTACTAGGATGGTTGGAGGTGCTTCAAGGGTAAGGTTCCTCTATAGGGGAAGAAGATGATTTGGTTGCCATTAACTTCTAGCAGTGTTGCCTTGATATGGCTTATGGGGAATGTCCTCCTTAGTATATCTTTATATACAAGATCATAAGACATACCTTATGGCATTTGCCTTTTTAAGGCTAGCAATTCATTTGTCAGCTTTTGTACCATTGGGTCAATGGTGACTGTGGGTGAGTATTTAGAAGATGAAGAGGGTTTACGTCTATTATGATCTCTCCTTATCTTTCCTATTAAGATAAGGTCATATTCTAGCCCAGTATTCAAGTCTTGAGTAGCCTTAATGTCTATGTGTCTAGCTCGTCTCAACAAAAAACTCACTTCAGGTGACTGTGAGTTGATGAATAAGCATTTGAGATTTTTGAGGTGTTAGTTGGGTGACCATGGGAATCCTGTGCCTTAGCTTGTTGAACCTGGAAATAAAATCCCTCATAGGCTCATGAGGTTCCTTCTTCATCTAAGTGAGCTAGGCCAGTAAAGCATGTGCATCCTCTCCAGGCTTGAACCTGGCTTCAAACTTGGCTTTGAGTGTATCCCAATCAATCACTAATCTAACTTGCAGATGGTAGAACCAATCTGCAGTAGCACCTTGTAGTGTCTCTACGAATATCCTGACCCCTATGTCTTCAAATTCCACCCCTATTACACTGTAGGCTATGCTAAAAGTTGTAATGTGTTCATCAAGATGAACCTTCCCATCACCAAAGAATTTGGAGAAATTCTTTCTTGAATTACATGGAAGTTCATACAGAGGTGGAGTCAAGTTGAGTGGGCCAAAAGAGTTACCCCAGGGGCCTCGAACTACCATGATTTAATTATGACAAACAGGGATAAAAAATATGGGTGGAGTGGCTAGATTATAGAACAAAAAATGGAAAAGAACTAGCCCTACTTTAGCTTAAGGCTTGAGGCTTCAAACTGCACACTCTTTTCTAGCAGCTCTGGTTTTACAGACTAGATAAAATAATGAAAGTGGAGGAAGATGGTAAGGATATAATGATAATGGGTAAGACATGGAACAGAGTCACTAGAGTCTATAATGGATAAGGGTTATAATGATTATGGGTAAGACACAGGTGATGTTTCAATCTGAAACTTGAGGTTCTAAATTGCACAAAATTACTATGTCCCCAGTGGAGTCACCAAAAATTGTTGGGTGAATATTTTGTCAGCCAGCTAACTGGTGACCAAAATAGTTCCTATCACCATAGCATAGGGAGATTGGTCATCCAATGTTGTAGGTTTACCACATCCAAAGGGGACTAATCTCTCCTCTCATTAAGGGGAGGTTCCCTATTAAATATGTGGAAGCTATATACTATATATAAGCAAAAAATAACACATGGGGGGTTAGATAAACCATCCATCTCTCTTCTTTTAGAGATGATGCTCATAGACCAAGGAGAAAATATTGGTGGAAAAACTAAAGGCACTCCTCTTCTTTCATAAGTGTTCTTGCAAGAAACAACAAGAGTTTCTTTCACATAGTAAAAGTAACCGGTGATAAAGGGTGCAGTAACCAACAAGATGTAATAGAACACAAAGTTTCCATCTCAACTACCCATAAAGTATAACACAGGATAATGGGGGCACAAAGTCATCCCAGAATCCTCAACACAAAAAAGAAAGGAAAAACACATGCTAAAAAAATTGTGAAGGCACAAAGTCTTCTCACAGTTGGCTTCAGGACACCTTCCTTTTTACCTTCACTAATTCTACTTGTCAAATTAAATAAATAAGAATGCTTCTAGGAAAAAAACATATGAGCAATTTCCTAAAGTAACACAAGCCAAAATAGCACAAAGTCTACAAACAACTTGCTTTTTCATTCAGATAAAATGAAATGAAATTACAATTTGAGCTCAAAGTCTTAGTCTTCTTCTTGCAAAATGGGTAGAGCTTCACTCCTATAAAAATAAAAAGTCCCCCTCCAATGATACAAAAGATTACATTATATAGATGCAAAGAGAGGCTTGCCCCTTTTCCCCATGGAGTGACCCATTTGGCACATTAATGCCTTAGATACATTATTGGTTTTGTCACGCTAGAGTAGGGTAGTTGCTTTAACTGTGGCATGCTGGTTCATCTCTAGTGCCTCCTTTTAAGTCTGAATCTTTCATTCCATCACCTGCTTAGCCGCACAACTATCTATTCTATCTTTATCTCAAAGGGGACAAATAGATGGCACTTTCAATGTTTGTAGGCCCCAAATATCTACTCGATGAACTTCTCCATCTACTGGAAATAACTCCCACTAAGTTTCACTCTTTGTCACTTCCTTCTCTTGGTTGACCTTTGGATTTTTGAATGCACCTAGATTCATCTTCTAAGTCCACAAAAATCAACATACACTTAAATGCAGCCGATTTGGTGTTCTTAGGTCTTTCTTCTATTGAAGGTTAACAACAAGCTAGTTACTCCAAATTTGACGTCTATGGGTCTATCATTCTATTGTGACATGGGTGAGGACATGTGGTAGCATTTGTGGCTTTGGAATAAACTTATTGGAATAAGCTTTGAAATTGTTAGAGGCTTGGGGCACAGATGCAGACATGTGGTAGCTTTTACTTCAATTGGGATGGGACACGTGGCATGGTCTGAATACTTTAAATAGTCACACAGACATAGACATGTGGCAGCTTCCACTTTAATTTAGTCATTTACCCCAGGGCCCACCATGGTCTTTACTTGAAATAGTGAAGCTAAGGGAAGAGACTATAGACATTGGCACTTGGAGGATTTCGACAAGCTTTAAGAGGGACAGGTGGTAGCATTTGTCAATTCATAAAAATAAAGCATAATGGGGCTCGACTGATGACACTTGGTAGCATCTGCTTGACTCTTTCTATTGTGTACATTTCTCTTCATAACTGAGGTAGTCTTTGAACCTTTGAACATAGCGCATTGAATTAATTGAATGTTGAACCCATTGAACCAATGAACCAAAATGGTTCAAGGTTCAACGGTTCAACGGTTCAAGCTTTTGAGACTCATTAAGTGCTCAGGGCCATGGAACTTTGAAACGATTGAACTTTGAACCACTACCAAAGTTCTTAGCTCTTGTTGATGACATTTGAACCTTTAAACCCATTGAACCCATTGAACCAAAATGGTTCAAGGTTCAATGGTTCAATCCTTGTTTTGATGCTTGCCGACAGGCCCTTTTTGATTGAACCAAAGTGCTGACCCAAACCTAAAGGTGACCAAGTATTGGAAACTCACTCTTTTGATTGAACTTACCTATATAATCTGTTGTTTGCAAAATCAGCTTAGCTCATTTTTGAAAACAACCCCCTACAAAACTTGTTTGTTTCGTCTTTTGTCTCTCTAAGTTCATTTTTCGATACAAATTTTATAATTCATTTTCATCTTGGCCTCGAAATGAGGAGTGGTTACTATCTCATCCAAGCCAAGTTTTCCCTTCCCCTTTTTTCTCTTTTCAGAGTTGGTCTCTTTTTATTCTTCTATGCAAGGGCGGCGAAAATCGTCGCCTCTGCATTTCCCTTGTTTTTGTGCAAGGGTGGTGATTTTCACCGCCACTACACGTTTCCTGCAAAGGCAGTGATTTTTACCACCTCTACACTCTGACTTGCAAGGGCGGTGATTTTTTCCGCCCCTACAAATAGACTGACTACATGCAAGGGTGGTGAAAAATGCTGCCCTTGCACGTCTCAATTTCTGCATAGGCATTAATGGCCACGTACGGCGGGTTGTTGGGGTGGGTTTTTCACCCTATATATTCTAATTTGAGCTTCATTCTTCTCATTGCTTCCTTCTCTCCTCCTACCTCTTGCACCTGAGTGCCTCAAGTGATGTTTCGAAGCACCAACTCACAGATCCAACCTTGTGGCATGCACGTTTTCTCAGGTAGGGTTCATTTTAAAGTTTTTTTCATATTTTTTCTATTTTAGCTTAGTATTTCAATTGTTTTAGTTTTATTTTTTTCTTCTCCCTCCTACCCATGGTTTTTCTGCTGGGACCTCATGCGGGTGGCATTTTTTTCCGCCCATGTCTTTTCAACTTTCATGCAAAGGCAGCAAAAAATGCCGCCCTTCCACATTTTCCCCTTGTTAAGTGTAGTGGCAGCAATTTTCACGGCCTCTGCACTTTTTTGCCTTCTACCCACAAGCGCGGTGAAAATCACCGCCCCTACATCCTACCCGCAAGGGCGGTGAAAATTGCTGCCCCTGCATCCTACCCGCAAGGGTGGTGAAAATTGCCGCCCCTGCTGCTTCTTCCAATTTATGCAAGGGCGGCGATTTTCGCTACCCCTACATTTTTCTTTAATTTTTAGCTAACTCCCAGAATTTTTTCCAAGTTGTCCCTTTCGCACTTTTTCTTCCTCGTTTTTCACTCCTTTGCTAGACCTAGCCTATTTAAGTGACCTCCAGTAACCCATGTCACTTAAATTGCGCTCTCCCTCTCTCACTCACTCTCCTTTCGTCTGTGATCATGGCAGCAGCACCTTCAGTGAGCTCCTGTACATCTACTCCCATCCAATCAAGATTGTCCTCTATGATGGAAGCATCTCCCTCAAAGGTGAAGAGCATGAAATATAAGTACCAGGGTATCTTCTCGCTCACATCAGTCACCTCGAATGTCGATGACATTCGAGATACCGAGATCAGCCATGTGGACATGGCCAAATTTCTGGCACAAACCAAGGCAACAAATCCCAACACTGGGATAAAAAGAATTGTTGAGAGCAACATCCACCTAGTGGCTGCCTTTTCGGTAGCAGCACATCATGTAGAATTTGTCCTCTAGTGCACGCATTTTTACAATAAAAAGACCAGATCAGTCTCAGACACTAGTGGTGGCATGATAATTCGGTTGGACCCCGATTTTATTGATAAAGTTTTCCTGTGTCCTCCAGCGACTGAAGTAACCCAAATTGACTTTAAAAATGCATAAAATGAGTATGAAAAAGACCCCAAAAGGGAAAAGAAGGTCATGAACTATAAATGGCTAAAGACCCCGAGGACCAGTCTCTCTAGATGGCTGAAGAGCTTCCCCAAAAGTAATTTCATTGAAGAAGTTGGTGACCTAATCACCCTCCTCAGCAGAGTACGGGGCCTCCCGTCCTCTTCACAATTCCATGAATAGATGTATCCTTTCATTAAGATCATCTTTCAAGGTAAACAAACCATCTTTTGGGGGGAACAGATCAACAATGCTATCCACAAACAACTGACCAGGGTACAGACCTCCTTCAAATTCTACATGACCTCGTACCTGGTCTATATAGCTGCTACAATGTGATCTTTCCCAGGTTTGACAATAGAGGGAGATAGAAATACCACCCCAGTCTAGTCATACTAGCCACAGTTAACGCTTCAAGGGTAAACACGTCATTTTAGGTGAGTAAATGATGCACTCTTCATCATATTTTTGTGTCTCTTCGATCCTCAACTGGAGCAGAAGAGAATATCAGGCGAGGCATGGATGCTAGTGAACGGTTATGGCTGTATGTTCCTCCAGTTCCCTACTTTTTGCTATCTTTAGGTGGGTTTTTACCAAGAATACCCTTATATGCTCCCCAAATTCCCTTTAGACAAGTTAGTCCTAATGGAGCTTTGCCGACAATCGGCTGTCGTGCATACGAAGTAGATGGAACTTAAGAGACCCAGTTTCAAGTTTCCTATCCAGATTGGCAGGTTTTTAGTTGCTACATCAACCAAAGCCAAGGTTATGGAAATAGAAATGCAGATGGTTACCATCAAACCATTCAAGAGATGAGAGAAATTTGACTACAAGGGAGTCAGAGAGAAGATCAAAAGAAAAACTCAGTTTCATGAACCCATGATTGAGGATATCTGGGTGGACCTAAGGACAGCCGATGAGATAAGGAAAATGGACTATTGCCATCTCACACTGGAGCAGATAGAATACCTTAGACTTGCAGAGATCCCTTCTGATTTAATTGATGATGGGAACATCATAAACAACAAGTATCTGACAGAAAAGGTTGCTGGTTCCCCTCTCCCTCCAATTCAGTGGTCTCAAAAGGAATTGACCTCACTGAGAAAAAGATTTGAACCAATTTTGGCTAACACCAATGATTGGTTAGCAGCCAAAGGGATCACCCTAAAAGAATTCATTACAGGATCAGAGACTGAATACCAAGCAGAGTTGAAGAGGAAGGTAGAAAACTGAACAAAAAACAAAGGTGACGTTCCTTTGCCTTCTAAGCCTCACAAGCCTAGGATCATCTTTGTGTCCAAAAAGCCTAAGTCAACACGAGAGCCTAAAACAGCAGCTGAAGGAACCAAAGGTCAAAGCCTTAAGGCACAGACAACTCAACCCATGAAGACACAAGATCAACCTTTAGAATGACCAGGTGTTGGGTATCCAATCTTCTCAGGACAAGCACAGCCGATCCAGAGCGCCTCTCCTCCCCCTCAATCTCATGTGGTGCCCGCTTCTCCTATCTCTCCAATTAGTGTTCCCTCTTTTGAAGTCGCTTCCCCTTCTAGGGTTGTATTTGGTGATCCTCAGGGTCTTTCAGTAGGTTTCCCTCGCTCTTCTAGGTCCATTCTGAGTCTATCATCCCCGTCTTTCAACTTGCCACCGAGCCCTGCACCTCAGCCAGTATCAGTAGTTAATACAGTTTTACCAGTTACTCCAACTGCAACTACTGTCACCACCAATAGTGTGGAAGCTGCTATAATGACACCAGCGGAGGCAACTATTATTACAATAGGTACTTCTCTCCCACCTTGGATGTCTGCTTTCATGCCTAAAAGAAAGAAAATGGCCATCTCCACAGATGAATTCAATTTTGGCAAGACAATACCGGTAAAAGCAAGGGCTCCTAAGAGGCCAAAAATCCTCTCAAAGTTGATTGAAGAAAAAGGGCAAAAATTTCTAGAAATTGTCAAGCCTCCTCAGGATGCAACCCTTAAGGGTTTTGAAATGAGCAGTTATTTCATCTCTCGTGTTGAACTTGGAAAAGTTACTCACAAAGGTGCGAAGAGCGATCTTCAGTCAGCAATGGACAATATGGTCGAAAAATTTGACAGAGAAAATGAGATGAAAGACTATTATAAAGCCAAAGTTGAGCAGTTAACAACAGTGATCAGAAGGTTCACTATTCTGCCTGAAACAACGACTCCAGAGGCCTTTTTCATGGATGATTCAGTCATTTAAAAAGCTGAAAAGACCTATTTAAAGGGGAAAGTCATGGAATAATATGTTGAAAGAATGCACAATCAGGGAGTCTCTTTGCTATCAGAAGTTATGAAAAGAACAGGTAAAATGAAGAGGTTGAAAGCTCAGGTAGACGATTTTGTTTTCCTTATTTCTCAGGAAATTGACATCTTAGAGAAAGATCTCAGCAGATAGAAGGAAATGAAAGATCTCAAAAAGAGTACCCTGATATCTATCGGTGTCATCCCCAACAAATATTCCTATGTTGAGATCAAGGAGTCAATGGTCTTCAAAATTCAGGTACTCAAAGACTTAATTGATGATCTCAAAGCTTTCAAGGAAGCTAGTGAAAAGAGTGACCTGAGCCTGCTGAACAAGTTAGAAGAGCTGCCATGCAACTTGACCTCCAAGGACCATCAGTTCCTTCCGACAGAGGAAATGATTCAGGGTTTCAAAGGGATGATCTGGAAACATTTTGAAGAAGCATCTTTCTTAATGACTTCGGTGAACAACATTTTGGATGCTCAATTAACTTTGGAGAATTTGAAATCTAGGTTAACTGGCCACTCTAAAGCCATCACAGCCTTAAAAGATGAGTTGATCAGAGCAAGAGTCATCTTTAAGAATGCAGTCGTGCCAGATAGCATAGGAATTCAGGCATCGATCGCCATGTATGATGCTCATCTGAAGAAGTCCGGTAGCAAGAATTGACTCTCTCTCTCCCCTTCTCTCTTCTTCTATCCTTATGCATTTCTATTTTGTGCAGAATGCATGTAATTTTGTAATATGTAATTACATGTAAATATTTTGGAAAATATCTAAAAGTCAAAGATGAGTCATCTTTGACCAAGATATTTTATATATTTTATTATTTTCTATTTTTGAGGATTTTCTCCCTATATATAGTGGAGACCTCATTTGTAAATTATCTTGGAAAATTCAATAGCAAACACTCTGCTGAAATTGAAGCAACTTTTGAGACTTTTTGCTCAAATTTGTAAATCATATTCTATTGAATGAATGAGAAGTAGGTTATTTCAGACTTTGTGTTGAGATTGTCTGTGTTATTTAGGAAATAGTTCTTATGTCCTTTTTCTTGGTAATATCTTATTCATCTGATTTCATAAGCAAAGTGGGTGTGTTTATATTATCTGGGGGCACTTCTAGAGGGTAGAAGATAGACTTTGAGCTGCTTTTACCTTTGAGATTATGTTATCTTTTGTAGTTTTAGGTGAAGACTTTGTGCTTCACTTTACTCTACAGTTGTACTTGTTCTGAATCGGTGAAAGAAGCTACGAAAGACTTTGTGCTGGCATGAGCGTTCTTGTGAACTTTGTTACTTTAAGTGATTTCTTGCTCTCTATTTAATATCATTCCTGAAAGAAGAGGAGTGTTGTTAGCTTAAGGCCAAGATTTTCCCTCTTTTTTTTTGTACATTACCTCTAAAAAAAGAGAGGTAGATGCTGTTATACCACCCCCTATGTTATTTTCCACTTAACTATATATATATCCAGCATATAAGTATTAATAGGGAACCTCCCCTTGATGAGAGGAGATATTTACCTCATCTAGATCTGGTAAAGCCACACTCTTCATGGTATAAATCTCCCTTATGCTGTGGCTGATATCCCCATTTTGTCATCAGTTAGTTGACGATAAAATATTCATTCAACAATTTTTGGCGACTCCATTGGGGAATGAATGTACAGTCTGAAACCTCAAGTTTCAGATTGAAGCAGTCCCTACCCTTCTCCATTGCATAGTCTGGCGACTCCGTTCTATATCTTACCCATTATCATTCTAGCCTTACCACCTACCTACATTACATTATCTGGTCTGTAAAACCAGAGCCGCTGGGAAGAACATGCATTTTGAAGCCTTAAGCTTCAATTTGAAATAGTTTCGGTCCCATTTTTGTTTTAAAAACCTGGCAACTCCATGCTATACTAGAATTCAGAGATCTAAAGGCATTGTTGATCCTATGTTTGAGTTGGCACAACAGAGTAATTTTGATCTATTTCTTCCATCAGCTTCTCTTCGACGGTCTAGGAGTTTTCCTTCTAGCCTTGTCAGATCACCAACACAAGGTATAACTCCTTTTCCCGCTATTAATCGCTGCCTACCTATAAACACTCCACCAAGGTTTTTTATCCCACCTTTTAATCCTCTTATCATAATGGCTCAAGGCCCATGGGGTAATTCCTTCGGCCCTCTTAACTTGACCCCACCTCTGCATGAACTACCTCGTAGTTCTAGAAAAAAAATTCCTAAGTTTTTTGGTGATGGGAAGGTTCATCCTGATGAACATATCGCCACCTTCTCCATAGCATGTGGTGTAATTGGGGTCGAATTTGAAGATGTGGAAGTAAGACTCTTTGTGGAAACTTTACAAGGAGCTGCCGTGGATTGGTTTTATCACCTACAGGCTGGGTCAGTAACAAGTTGGGATACGCTCAAGTCCAAATTTGAAGCTAGATTTAAATCTGCCGAGGATGCACACGCTTTGTTGGCATAATTAACACAATTGAAGAAAGAATCCCAAGAACCCATGAGGGATTTCATAGCTAAATTCAACAAGTTGAGGAACTAGATTCTGACTGTGGCTCAACCCACACCAAAAAATCTCAAGTGTTTTTTCATCAACTCACAGCTTCCCGAAGTAAGTTTCTTATTGAGATGAGATGGCCCTATGGACCTAGCCTTGGCTCAAGGTTTGGCTACCAAGATTGAAGATGATCTTATCCTGGCAGGCAAGATCAGGAAAGATTCTAGTAAAAATAAATTCCCTTCATCTGCTGAAAGCTCTTCCACAGGCACTACAAATCCTATGGTGCAAAAATTAACAAATGAACTGATAGCTCTGAAAAGACAAATTGCCCAAGGTACGTCTTCTCCTACCTATCAAGATGCACCCAGGAGGACATTTCATAACAAACAATATCAAGGTAATACTGCCCAAACCCAAGGGCAATCAAACCGCCTACCTCCCCCTTTAGGAAGATTAGCCATTGAAGTAACACCTGCCAATTCAGTGGTCGGATACCTAGAGGCTGAGCACGACAACTCCTTTCAACCACAACTAGACCAACAATAAAATGCTAACCTCTTTGATGAACAAGATGAAGAATTAGCTGGCGACTCCAATTGAAGCTGGGAGTAAAGGGGAAGATTCAGAGGTAACTTACGTTATTTTTACCAGATCTCAAAATCATTTGGCTTCACAAAGTGACAAAGGAAAGGCAGATGAAGAGCCCCGGCTAGCAGTTTCTATTGCCAAATGCAGGACTCCATTACCTCTGCAATCAAAAGAATAGGTAACTCATAAAAAAGTAAGTACTCCAAATCACCCGATATCCCCCTCTTCTGCTACTCAGGCCAGTGGAGTACCCTTCAAAGCCTCTGATGATGAAATCTCTTCTTCTATTGCAACTTCTTTTCAATCATTTGATATAATTGATCATGCTAAAAAGACTAAATTTAGATGACAGAGGTTGAGTATTTAAGAGCTTACACAGAACAGTTTGATAGGTTAGCAGAGTATGTTAAAAATAAAGTTGTCCCTGTAGGACAAGATTCTTTGAAAGTTGTTCCTGATCTTCCCAAAGACAAACCAGCCCAAAACAATCTAGTTGTGACTCCTCCTGTCACTCCTGAGAAAATAGAACCTTTCTATGTTTTCTTGCTTATAAATGGCTACAAATTGAGTAATTGTATTATAGACTCTGGGGCTTCAGATAATGTCATGCCTGCAGAAGTGGTGGATTCTCTCAGCCTAACTTTGACCAAAACTTTTGGAAGGTGTTTTTCCATGGAAAACAAGCAGGTTCCCCTCTTTGGCCAAATAAAAGATGCCCAATATGCCTTTGCAGCTTTTTTAGAAAAGCGGATAGAAATGATGGTTCTAGTAGCCAATGTTCCAGCATCTTACGACATCCTGCTTGGGCAGAATTTCTGTAAGGATGTTGGGGGTGAGTTAAGCATGGACCTATCAGAAGCAAGGATTTCAGTTCAAGGTGTCATGAAGAAGTTGCTTTCTAAAAAAGAAGCTAGGTACGTAGTTACCCATTCCGCAGCACCTGAAGCTCAAATTTTATGAGTCTTTAGGCATGGGCACTTATTTCTTATCCACAAACAAGATCCACGGTGCATTAGATGAAACTCCTATGGGTGGTGATTTGGGTTTGGTTTCAGCTGACGCGAAGGGTGGAATGCCCAAGCAAAATGAACACATGAAACAACCCTTTCTCCAAAATGAAAAAGTTTTTATGGAAAAAGCAATACCTGATGAGCTATGGACCTTGAAGTTTGACGACAGTTGCTCTTCTACTGGATTAGGAGCTAGAGTTGTGTTGGTATCCCCTCAGGGAGAGATTACCCCTTTTTCCTAAAAATTGCAATTCAATAATACTAACAACACAACCGAATACGAATCCTTGTTGCTTGGACTACAGGCTGCCAAAGAAAAGGGCATTAGGAAACTCCATGCTAAAGGAGACACTGAGTTAATAGTCTGTTAGGTAAAGAACCTCTATCAGACCAAGAATGAGAGGTTGTGCCATTATCGCAATATGATATGGGATCAGATCAAAAATTTTGATGCCTTTAATATCTCCATTATTCTGAGGGAATTCAATGATCAAGCAGATGCATTGGCTGTCTCTGCCACCCTCCTGATTCCCCACCCAGATTTTAAGGGAGATAAGTATACTATTGAGCTATTTTTCTGACCAAGTGTACCAAACAATGCCGACCACTGGCAAGTGTTTAACAATGATGATCAAATCATCGCCTTCTTGGAGCAAAAGGACACTTTCAAACAACTGTGTTTTGAAGGTAGTAAGCCCCAGGAGTGTGGATTAACCCCTGAAACCCAGGTCAATACAGGTGAAGATTTTCTACAGCTCAAGGGGAATAAAATTCCCAAAGGTTTGGTTTTCCTAGAAAAGCTGTTTGATAACCATGACAGGTTTGTCAAACAACAATGAATAGATTCAAGTTCTCAAGATTTTGATCAAGTCAACTTGGGGACCAAGCACGATCCTAAGATGGTAAACATTGGGAAATACTGCACTTTCAAAGAAAGGTTTGAGCTTGCTAGTTTACTCTGCCAATATAGGGATGTGTTGGCCTATTCTTACGATGACTTGAAATCTCTTAGGCCACATGACATCTGTCATGACATCTCGCTGAAAGCCAACTCTGTGCCTTACAAATAGAAATCTAGGCAATATAATCCAAAAATTTCAGGTACTATTTTAGCTGAGATACAAAAGATGCTAGATGCTCGGATAATTTTTCCAATCCATCACTCAACATAGGTTCTAACATAGTATCCGTTAGAAATAAAAATTGTGAGATTTGAATCTGTGTAGATTTCAAGAACTTGAATCAGTTGTCCTTAAAAGATAACTACCCCCTTCCTATTATGGATCAAGTCTTAGAGATGGTAACAGGTTCAGAAATGTTATCAATGCTTGACGGTTTTTCGGGGTACAATCAAGTTGAGGTTGGGAAAGCATATCAATACAAGACAACATTCACCACACCCTAGGGCACTTTTGCTTACCATAGGATGCCTTTCGGTCTGATAAACGTAGGTGCCACTTTTCAAAGGGCCATGGATCTTGATTTCAAAGATGTGATGGGAAAATTCATTGTAGTGTACCTAGACAATCTGACGATATTTTCAAAATAGTGTTCTAAGCATGTTCACCATTTACAAAAGGTACTGGAGTGCTGTCGTCAAAATGACATCTCGTTAAACCCAAAGAAATCCATCTTCAGAATAACTGAAGGGAAACTTCTTAGACACATAGTGTCTCGAGAAGGCATCAAAATTGATTCAGAAAAAGTAGATCCATCCAAGAACTTACTCTGCCTACCAGCAAGACCGCAGTTCACTCTTTCTTTGAAAAAGTGAATTTACTTAGGAGATTTGTTCCTAAATTCACTGAGAAAACCCATCACGTTGTCAACATAATGAAGAGCAATGCCACATTTAGGTGGACTACCAAGGGCAAATCAACGTTCAAAAAAATTAAAGAAGCAATTGCTCGGGCACCAGTATTGGTCTGTCCGGACTATACTAAAGGTTTCAAGATATATAGTTATGCCTCTAAGCATACACTATCAGCTATTCTAGTTCAACCAAATTCAAAAAATGCAGAATCTCCTATTTCATTCATGAGTTGCCCACTCAAAAATCACGAGTTAAAATATTTCCTTATGGAGAAACATGCATACGCCATGGTTAAGGCTGTCAAGCATTTTAGGTTTTATATCCTGAATTCTCACACTGAAGTTTTTGTACTAGATACAACAATAAAATCTATTTTGACTCAGCAAGAGTTTGGTACAAAGAGAGGTAACTGGATTGCCAAAACTCAGGAATTTGATCTGGACATCAAACCAACCAAGCTTGTACGAGGAAGGGGTCTCTACCAATTGATCGCCAACAACATTCCAGATGAATTAAAAAGTGAAGAACAAGATATCAAAAACGTGCCCACAGTTCTCTTTATTGCCACTACTGATGAGTGGTATTCTAACATTGCTCATTTGCTAACATATGGCGAGTGTCCTGCTCATCTTTCTTTTAAGGAAAAATGAAATGTTAAATTGAAAGCAGTTGGTTATGTTCTATGGGACAATGGTCTTTATAAGAGAAACCTGGATGGGGCATTTCTTCGTTGTGTTGACAAAGCTCAACAAGAAAGACTTTTAGAATCTTTTCACGATTTGGCCTGTGGAGGACATTTCTCTGCACCGGTGACGGTACACAAAATTCTACAAGGTACTATTGGCCCACACTTTTTCAGGATGCGTACAAATGGGTGCGTAGGTGTGAGCTATGTCAGCAATTCATTGGAAAGCCTAAGCTGCCTGCTTTGCCCCTCAAGCCAGTTATGATCGAGGAACCATTTCAGTAGTGGGGTATTAATTTCATTGGTGCAGTTAACCCATCTTCAAGTGCTGGACATGATTATGTCCTCATCGTGATGAATTATTTTACTAAGTGGGTGGAGGCCATACTAACCAAGCATGCTGCATCTAAAGTAGTATGCAACTTTCTCAAAGAAAATATCATCTCCTAGTTTGGGGTTCCACTAAAAATTGTGACAGATAATGCACCCTATTTTTCATCGCATGAAATTACTCAATTTTGTTTCCATTATGGGATTACCTTATCTCACACTTTAGATTATTTCCCTTAAGGAAATGGACAAGCAAAATCGAGTAACAGGAACCTGATCACCATTATCAGGAAGTTGGTGGATGACAATCAGAGAACATGGCACAAAGCTTTGTATGATGCTTTATGGGCCGATAGGATAACACCCAAAAGAGCTATAGGTATGTCACCTTTTCAACTCCTATATGGATGAAATGCAAAAATTTCCATTACCCTTGCACTACCAACACTCAAATTACCCAGAGCAATCGAAGACTCAACCTTCGAAAGCTCAGTTGACAAGTGGATCATGTGTCTGACCGAGCTGAACGAACAATGAGTTATGGTGGTGGATCAGATCAAGAAACATCAAGACTGGGTGAAAGCACTTTTTGATAAGAAAGCTAGAGTGTGTGAGTTCCAAGTCAGAGATCAAGTCTTGTTATGGGACAAGTGACAAGAACTAAAAGGGATGCATGGCAAATTTGACTCCCTATGGAGGGGTCCGTTCACCATTCGACAGCTCTGTGGTGAGGCCAGCTTTTTTCTAGAGTATAAAGATGGAACACCATTTACACTACCTCACAGTGGGCAGCATCTAAAGATTTTCAACCCTTGAAGCTTGGATGAGACTGTTTGTAAAATATGTACAGTTTTTACATTTTATCTATTTTTCTTCCTCATTTTTCGCTCAACTCCGTAGCCCAATGGCTTGGATGAAGGCACTTAGAGACTGGTTTTTACTTCTGCTAATTAATTCGACTAAACAAAATTTCCCCAATAGGAGCTAGCTATTGTTTCCAAAATCAGCTTAGCTTATTTTTGAAAACAACCCCCTATGAAACTTGTCTATTTCATCTTTTGTCTCTCTAAGTTCATTTTTTGATACAAATTTTATAATTCATTTTCATCTTGGCCTCAGAACGAGGAGTGGTTACTATCTCATCCAAGCCAAGTTTTCCCTTCCCCTTTTTTTTTCCTTTCAGAGTTGGTCTCTTTTTATTCTTCTGTGTAAGGGCGGCAAAAATCACTGCCTCTGCATTTCCCTTGTTTTTGTGCAAGGGCTGCGATTTTTTCCATCACTGCACGTTTCTTTCAAAGGCAGAAATTTTCACTGCCTCTGCACTCCGACTTGCAAGGGTGGTAATTTTTACCACCCCTGCAAATAGACTAACTACATGTAAGGGTAGCAAAAAATGCTGCCCTTGCATGTCTCGATTTCCATGTAGGCATTAATGGCCGCGTGCGGCAGGTTGTTGGGGTGGGTTTTTCACCCTATATATTCTGATTTGAGCCTCATTCTTCTCATTGCTTCCTTCTCTCCTCCTACCTCTTGCATCTGAGCACCTCAAGTGACGTTTCAAAGCACTAACTCATGGATCTGACCTCGTGGCATGCATATTTTCTCAGGTAGGGTTTGTTTTTAAGTTTATTTCATGTTTTTTCTATTTTAGCTTAGTCTTTCAATTGTTTTAGTTTTATTTTTTTCTTCTCCCTCCTACCTGCAATTTTTTTGCCAGGACCTCATGCGGGTGGCATTTTTTGCCACCCATGTCTTTTCAACTTTTGTGCAAAGGCGGCAAAAAATGCTGCCCTTCCACGTTTTCTCCTTGTCAAGTGTAGTGGTGGAAATTTTTGCCACCTATGCACTTTTCTGCCTTCTACCCGTAAGTGCAGCAAAAATCACTGCCCCTGCATCCTACCCACAAGGGCAGTGAAAATTGCTGCCCCTACATCCTACCCACAATGGCAGCAAAAATTGCCACCCCTGTATCCTACCCGCAAGGGTGGCAAAAATCGCCGCCTCTACTATTTCTTCCAATTTATGCAAGGGCTGCGATTTTTGCTGCTCCTACATTTTTCTTTAATTTTTAGCTAACTCCCAGAATTTTCTCTGAGTTATCCCTTTCACGCTTTTTCTTCCTCATTTTTCGCTCCTTTGCTAGACCTGGCCTATTTAAGTGACCTCCAATAATCCATGTCACTCTCTCGCTCACTCTCCTTTCATCTATGATCATGGCAGCAACACCTTTAGCGAGCTCCTGTACATCTACTCCAGTCTAATCAAGATTGTCCTCTATGATGGAAGCATCTCCCTCAAAGGCGAAGAACATGAAATACAAGTACCAGGGTGTCTTTTCGCTCATATCAGTCACCTCGAATGTCGATGACATTTGAGATACCGAGATCGACCACGTGGACATGACCGAATTCCTGGCGCGAACCAAGGCAACAAATTCCAGCACTGGGATCAAAAGAATTGTTGAGAGCAACATCCACCTGGTGGTCACCTTTCAGGTAGTAGCACATCATGTAGAATTTGTCCTCCAGTGCATGCATTTTTACAACAAAGAGACTAGATCGGTCTCAGATGCCAGTGGCGGCATGATAATTCGATTGGACCCTGATTTTATCGACAAAGTTTTTTTGTGTCCTCTAGCCACTGAAGTAACCCAAATTGACTTTGAAAATGCACAAAAGGAGTATGACAAAGACCCCGAAAGGACAAAGAAGGTCATGAACTATAAATGGCTAAAGACCCCAAGGACCGGTCTCTCTAGATGGCTGAAGAGCTTCCCTAGAAGTGATTTCATCGAAGAAGTTGGTGACCTAATCACCCTCCTCAATAGAGTACAGGGCCTCCCGTCCTCTTTGCAATTCCATGAATGGATGTATCCATTCATTAAGATCATCCTTCAGGGTAAACAAACCATCTATTAGAGGGAACAGATCAGCAACGCTATCCATGAACAACTGACCAAGGTACATACCTCTTTCAAATTCTACATGACCTTGTACCTGGTCTATATAGCTGCTGTAATGTGATCTTTCCCAGGTTTGACAATAGAGGGAGATAGAAAGACCACCCCGATCTACTCATACTATCTACAACTGACACTTTATGGGTCAACATGTCATTTTAGGTGAGTAAATGATGCATTCTTCACCATATTTTTGTCTCTTTGATCCTCAGTTGGAGCAAAAGAGAATATCAGACGAGCCCTGGATGCTAGTGAACGGTTATGGCTGTATGTTCCTCCAGTTCCCTAATTTTTGCTATTTTTAGGTGGATTTTTACCAAGGATACCCTTATATGCTCCCCAAATTCCCTTTAGATAGGTTAGTCTTAATGGAGCTTTGTCGATAATTGGCTATCGTGCATATGAAGCAGATGGAACTTAAGAGACCCAGTTTCAAGTTTCCTATCTAGATTGGCAGGTTTTCAGTTGCTACATCAACCAAAGCCAAGGTTATGGAAATAGAAATGCAAATGGTTACCATCAAACCATTCAAGAGACGGGAGAAATTTGACTATAGGGGAGTCAGAGCGAAGATCAGAAGAAAAACTCAATTCCACGAACCCATGATTGAGGATATCTGGGTGGACCTGAGGATGATCGATGAGATAAGGAAAATGGACTATTTCCATCTCACACTAGAGCAGATAGAATACCTCGAACTTGCAGATATCCCTTCTAATTTAATCAATGATGGGAACATCATAAACAATAGGTATCTGACAGAAAAGGTTGCTGGTTCCCCTCTCCCTCTAATTCAGTGGTCTCAAAAGGAATTGACCTCGTTGAGAAAAAGATTTGAACCAATATTGGCTAACACAAAAGATTGGTTAGCAACCAAAGGGATCACCCTAAAAGAATTCATTACAGGATCAGAGGCTGAATACCAAGCAGAGTTGAAGAGGAAGGCAGAAAACTAAATAAAAAACAAAGGTGACGTTCCTTCGCCTTCTAAGCCTCACAAGCCTAGGATCATCTTTGTGTCCAAAAATCCTAAGTCAACACGAGAGCCTAAAATAATAGCTAAAGGAACCAAAGGTCAAAGTCCTGAGGCACAGACAACTCAACCCATGAAGACACAAGATCAACCTTCAGAACGACCAGGTGTTGGGTCTCCAATCTCGCTGGGACAAGCACAGCCGATCTAGAGCACCTCTCCTTCTCCCCTTCAATCTCTTGCGGTGCCCACTTCTCCTATCTCTCTAATCAGTGTTCCCTTTTTTGGAGCTGCTTCCCCTTCTAAGGTTGTATCTGGTGATCCTTAGGGTCCTTCAGCAGGTTCTCCTCACTCTTTTGGGTCCATTTCGAGTCTATCATCCTTGTCTTTCAACCTGCCATCGAGCCCTACACCTGAGCCACAATTAGTAGTTGATACAGTTTTGCCGGTTACTCCAACTGCAACTACTGTCACCACTAGTAGTGTGGAAGTTGCTACAATGACATTGGCGGAGGCAACTATTATTACAACAGGTACTTCTCTCCCGCCTTGGATGTCTGCTTTCATGCCTAAAAGAAAGAAAATGGCCATCTCCCCAGATGAATTTGATTTTGGCAAGATAATGCTGGTAAAAGCAAGGGCTCTTAAGAGTCCAAAAATCCTCTCCAAGTTGGTTGAAGAAAAAGGGCAAAAATTTCTAAAAATTGCCAAGCCTCCTCAGGACACAACCCTTGAGGGTATTGAAATGAGTAGTTATTCCATCTCTCATGTTGAACTTGGCAAAGTTACTCACGAAGGTGCGAAGAGCGATCTTCAGTCAGCAATGGACATTATGGTCCAAAAATTTGATAGGGAAAAGGAGATGAAGGACTATTATAAAGCCAAAGCTGAGCAGTTAACAATAGTGCTCAGAAGGTTCACTATTCTTCCTGAAGCAGCGACTCCAGAGGCCTTTTTCATGGATGATTTAGTCATTCAGAAAGATGAAAAGACCTATTTAAAGGGGAAAGTCATGGAGGAATATCTTAAAAGAATGCACAATCAGGGAGTCTCTTTGCTAGCAGAAGTTGTGAAAAGAACAGGTAAAATAAAGAGGTTGAAAGCTCAGGTAGACGATTTTGTCTCCCTTATTTCTCAAGAAATTGACAGCCTTGAGAAAGATCTCAGCAGATGGAAGGAAATGAAAGATCTCAAAAAGAGTACCCTGATATCTATCGGTGTCATCCCCAACAAAGATTCCTATGTTGAGATCAAGGATTCAATGGTCTTCAGAATTTAGGTACTCAAAGACTTAATTGATGATCTCAAAGCTTTCAAGGAAGCTAGTGAAAAGAGTGACCTGAGCCTGCTGAACAAGTTAGAAGAGCTGCCATGCAACTTGAACTCCAAGGACCATCAGTTCCTTTCGACAGAGGAAATGATTCAGGGTTTCAAAGGGATGATCCAGAAAGATTTTGAAGAAGCATCTTTCTCAATGACTTCAGTGGACAGCATTCTTGATGCTCAGTTAACTTTGGAGAATTTGAAATCCAGGTTAACTAGCCACTCTAAAGCCATCATAGCATTAAAAGATCCGTTGATCAGAGCAAGAGTCATCTTCAAGAATGCAGTTGCACCAGACAACATAGGAATTCAAGCATCGATCGCCATGTACGATGCTCATCTGAAGAAGTCTGGCAGTAAGAATTGACTCTCTCTCCCCTTCTCTCTTCTTTTATCCTTATGCATTTTTGTTTTATGTAGAATGCATGCAATTTTGTAATATGTAATTACATGTAAATATTTTGGAAAATATCTAAAAGTCAAAGATGAGTCATCATTGACCAAGATATTTTATATATTTTTTATTATTTTCTATTTTTGAGGATTTTCTCCCTATATATAGTGGAGACCTCATATGTAAATTATCTTGAAAAATTCAATAGCAAACACTCTGCTAAAATTGAAGCAACTTTTGAGACTTTGTGCTCAAATTTGTAAATCATATTCTGTTAAATGAATGAGAAGCAGGTTATTTCAGACATTATGTTGAGATTGTCTGTGTTATTTAGGAAATAGTTCTTATGTCCTTTTTCCTGGTAATATCTTATTCATCTAATTTAATTAGCAAAGTGGGTGTGTTTATATTATCTTGGGGCACTTCTAGAGGGTAGAAGATAGACTTTGTGCTGCTTTTACCTTTGAGATTCTATTATCTTTTGTAGTTTCAAGTGAAGACTTTGTGCTTCACTTTACTCTATGGTTGTACTTGTTCCGAATCAGTGAAAGAAGCTACGGAAGACTTTGTGCTGGTGTGAGCGTTCTTGTAAACTTTGTTACTTCAGGGGATTTCTTGCTCTCTATTTAATATCATTCTTGAAAGAAGAGGATTGTTGTTAGCTTAAGGCTAGGATTTTCCCTCTTTTGTTCTTTGTACTTTACCTTTGAAAAAAGAGAGGTAGATGCTGTTATACCACCCCCTGTGTTATTTTTCACTTAACTATATATATATCTAGCATATAAGTATTAATAGGGAACCTCCCCTTGATGAGAGAAGAGATTTACCTTGTCTAGATCTGGTAAAGCCACACTCCTCATGGTGTAAATCTCTCTTATGCTATGGCTGATATCCCCATTTTGTCATCAGTTAGTTGACAACAAAATATTCATCCAACAGAATCCTTTGAACCTATTGAAACTACTAGTCCCTTTACCAAAAAGTTGAGAAAATTATGAAATTGAATGCTTAGAACAAATTTTTGGGAAAGGAAAAGACAATTTTGGTCATGCAGGACCAAAATAATTCATATGTTGTCCAAAAAATGAGAAAGCTATTTTTGGGGACAATAGTTTGAATTATGAATAATATTACCAATGTATTATTGGTTTGGATGATAATCAATAATTTATTATGAAGAGAAGGGAAGTTGTTTCTAATTTTGAGGAATATGCTATTGCAAACTGAAAGGAATATATTTTTGGTTCAAAGGAATCCATTATTTTCAAAAAATACAAGATTCATTCTATTGTGATATAGGCAATGGGCACTGATAATTACTCACTACTTCTTATGGTGGTGTGTTTATAACTTGTTTTTCTAAATTTTTAGGGACCTACTACACATTAGAAATAACTTATTGATGATTGAATAAGGTATATTGTGTATTATTTTCAAAATTTTGAGAATAATTCATAATAAATGTTTGCTCAAAAGGATCTAATGGATCCTTATTAGATGTAGGATTATATAATGAGTTTTATAGTAGTTCTAATGAATATTTTGGTTTATAAAAGAAACATTATTGAATGAAGTGACATCCAAAAAAGTGGTTAAATAAGCAACAAGATGATCGATATAGCATTGATTAATTTATTGGATCATAGAAGTAATGATTTTTCCATGTTGGGATAATTCTACAAGTTGACCCTTTCCTTTTGTAGACAATGCAATAACCAATTTTGAATTGTGAATTGGAGGGTGATTTTGGCTAATAGTTATCTCTTGTGGTAGTTATTCAATAAGAAATTAAAGTTATGTAATCTATCTATGGGAAAATTAGGTAGGAGTTTAGCTCCATATTCTAAAAACCTCAGAATGGATTCATATTTCTTTTTTGAGAATGAGTTTTCAGTTTGGTTTTGACTAAATCATAAAATGGGAGGTGTATACACATAATATTTTCAAACTTTATCAATTAATGATCCTTTATATCTTATAGGAACCCATTGAGTCTTAATATCTCTGAGTGCATGCCTTAAAGGGTGCACTGAGAAAAGGGTGGGTAGACCATTGGTACTTCATAAGATTTTTGTCCCTATAACACCATTTTATATCAATCCAAACATCTCCTATAAATATTCCCCTAAGCTTTACCTTCTATTTTGTACCCTTATTTAGTCATTTTACACATTTATTATCCCTTCCCTAGATTAAAATCCTTTTTGATGGTTTACATTACACTGTTAACCCCATCGATCTTGTACTCTATGTAGACACCTAAATTGTGATGTAGACACGTAAAATGTGTCTACCCCTTACTCCCCCTTGGTCACCTCCACACTTTATTAATTTAAAATAAATTACTTATTTTAAATTAATGACATCATCCTAGACACCTCACTGTGGACACCTCGCCTTGGACACCTCGCCCTTAGACCATTTCTCACCCTATGACTCACCTAAGACCTATTCTCACTCCTTTCCAACTGCCTAACCAACACTCATGCTTAATAACCCCACCATTTGATCATTCACCAATGGAATATGCACTTATCAAATGGAGAATGGGCTTCTTATCCCTTTTACTCATTCTCTACCCACTGACGTCGATCAACTGTCGGCTGATGCCGGTAGAACTGCCGACGTCGATTACATAAACCGACTTCTAACGTCGAGTTATGGGCTCTTGGACTCTCGAATCGACTTCCTCTCAAACTCTCTCTCTCTTCCACCTAAACTCTAAGGTATCAATGTGCATCAAACATTAGACTTCAACTAACGCTCTCCAGGCTTCAAAGACTCTACACCAGTCGCCCCAGATTGGGCTAAAACATTGCATGAGAACTTCATCATTAACCACAACAGGGACATTACAACACCTCTGTTTCTTCATCAAGAAAGAGCTAAGTATTATTCTACCTTTCATTTCATTAATTTAGAATACATTAGTAATTGGTTTCCATTTACTATTTCTAAATACAATTAACTAGACCTGACCCTGCTATCTTCTTAGAGAGGCTGAAAAGCCATCCTCTTACCCTTACACTTTTTGACAACCTAAGCCTCTGCCTTTGTCCTTCTATGGACCTTATTCATCTCCCTGCAACCCTGCACAGAGCTTTTAAACCCATAGATAATCCTAAAACCCATCAAAGGACCATTGCCCCTATCGACATTGGCAGACTAATTGACGTCAGCAACATTAACCAACTGACACCGGTAGAACTACTAATGTCGGCGACTATGGAAGACTGACAGCAAGAATTAGATACATGTTATCTATTTCTCTTTCTTTAAGTCTTTCATTATTTCTCTTTATCTAACATTCTTTTTATCAACTAGTGGACTGTCATCCCCTAAGGTAGCTTTTATGCTTCTGGGACCAAGCATTTGCTTGGCAGTCCACCATATATCTATCTAACTTTTTCTGTGTTTGAGTCTTATTCTCTCTACAGGTGTCTTCCTCCATAGCCAAAGAGGAGCTCTTACAATGTTTGGATATGGTGCACAACTTAATCTGGGTATCATCTAACCCCTGACCATTTAACTTTAGTTTTTTATTTCCTTTGAATGTAATAAGCAAAAATGAGTAGAAACATTTTGGCACGCCTGGTGGGACCCTGGAGTTTTCCTTGTGTTCATTTCTCTTTCTTCTAAAAGCAAACTTTCATATAGTTGCATTAGGGAAAAGATTTCTTCTTACATCCTTCCTCTTCTTACTTTTTATTTTGAAAATAAACCATAAGCACAAGTTAAAAAGAATGTCTTTCTTTTTCTTCTTGTCATTTCTTGCCTAGAGTAGTGAAAATTCATGCTCTTAACCTTTTCCTCACTTATTTCCATTTGAACAAAACATCTCAATTTGGGTTAAAACACTATTGCATTTCATTTCTTCTTGAATGCATATTAGCTCATCTAGTAATTAACAACGCATTATGAATAAATCATATTGCACATATGTTACACAACCTAACCACATTCACAAAATCAAACATCTAAACATACTTGAGACAAGGCTCGACTAGGATTTCACCACCTAGTAGATACCTTACCCTTCCTGGTGATCCTACTTGGACTTCACAACCAAGAGCAAGACCCACTCTGTTCTCTGGCAGAGTATAAACTCTAGGTGAAGTATATATTGGCTAAGCAGCCTAGCTTGGCTCTGGGCTCGTGAAGTGAGGGGAGCAAGCTCTTACCACCAGGCCACATACAAAACCTAATACAGACTTTTTGAGCACCAAAACTAACCTAAAACCAACTTTAGACTGCCTCTTTTAGTATCCATTCTAAAAGCCAAACTTCCAACACATTCTTCTAAGGCATAAGCCACCACGATTCTAAAATTCTATTCTTAGGAATTTAATGTTTAGAGGTTGCTTTCCTTCATCTACTTTGCTATTTTTATGTAGTTTTTTGAGCTGTTAAGGATGCATTATTTTGAGTTCTTAAACAACTCAGAGCTTTCTTTTTCTTCCAAAAACTTTTAGTTTTTTAAGTCTCTAAAAACACACAGTCACTGACATCAGTTTTGCCACCGACATTAGTTTTTCCATCGACATCAGTAACTTATCTTCAATGACATCAATTTTTCAACTGACGTCGGTCACTGTCAACCAACTTTTTTTCAAAAACAAGCTTAAAACTTGACTTTCTTGCTGTAAAACACCACTTTTAGTTTTCTAAAATTGAAACACATAGTTTTTGGAACCTAGACCCCCTTTTCCTTAGATGGATTTGACACACCATCACGTCAAATCCCTTATTGACCATGCAAGGCAACAACCACTTCTGCCTTCACCTTTCCTATCACATCCCCAAATGGAGTATACTTTAGAAATTAAGCGTACTCCTATCTAGCCATCCCCCGACCAACATCCAATTATTCCCAAAGGGGATCAAAATTTTGAGAGATTCCTTGACCATAATGTCAAGGCTCTCCAACACTATCTCGTGAGAAGCCAAATGTGAGATCCTTTAGGTACCCTTATTTATGGGATGCCAACTACCTTGGCTGAAGTGAGAATGACAACATCTGCTAGCCTCAACCATTCAAGCCACTACGTCAACTAATAACCCAACCATGGCCAATACTCAAGATTTGGCCTCTCCTTCCATTTCTAGACCTACCTCCATCAGGGTTTTCTTACCCCCTCAACCACAAACAATTCAACCAAGTTCTACACATTTTCAAAACTTGATTGTCTCTACTCCACACACTCTTGTGCCCACAAACATAAGAGTGACTACATATCCTTTAACAAGTGTCATTGCTATTCAACCACCCTTAGCGACACCTAGTCAACTAGTGCCCTCTAACTTCATGGCACAAGCCCCCTTGACCTCAACATCAATCCCTATGATGAACTACCAATATGTTGTGCCTATACAAATGCAACCTAGTACATCATACACCCCTTACAACACCTTCCAGGTACCTTACAACTTAGGGGGTGTCCCGCCTGCCAATCCACCAATTGATCTAATCAAGATGCTGATGGATAAGATGTCTAGCCTTGAGATATCCATTTCTGGTTCAAGCAATGTTCTTTCATATGAACAAGTTTGCAATGAATCCATTCACCCTTTGGTGCCTATTCAACCATATCCTAACTAGTGTGAACTCCCTAAATTTACTCACTTTCAGAGTAAAGAGGACCCACAACAACATTTACGAGCATTTAGACACGCTTGTTACCTTATAGCACACAATGATGTGTTATTACTTCACATGTTTCCCATGTCACTTTCTAGTGCCGCCCTTGATTGGTATAGTTCTATAACCAATCATTCTCTCTTTACCTTTACTCAACTCACCCAATTATTCCTTAACCATTTTTCAATCAACATCACCAAAAAGGTCTCCATTACAGACTTACATTCTATTAAATAATTTGATGATGAATCAATAGCTGACTTCATCACCCATTGGAGAGGTTTGATTAACCAACTCTCCTTTTCATTACCTCAAACTGAGCTCATTGAGCTATTTTCACAAGCATGTGCCAAGCACATCTCATCTACTTTGCAGGTTCAGACATTTCGTACATTTGATGAAGCTTTCACCATGGCCAGAAAGCTTGAACTCTGCATGGTCAAAGAAAACAAGGTCACATTACATAGTAAAAATACCAACACAAAATCCAATGACCCTTCTTCGTCCAAACCTTCTTCTTCCCACTCCAAGTTTAAAGGAGCGGCAAATGCTATGGTCTTTAGACCATCATCTTCAACCACAACTAACTAGTCTCAACCTTCAACATCAGAATACAACACAAAACAATTCCAATAATGATACGTATAGCGTCAATACACTCTAATAGGAGAGTCATACACTTCCATGTTGGATAAACTCGTCATGTAGGGGTTCCTCAATCTCCCTCAAATTTGACCACCTCAATTTGACCTTGAAAAAGTCATCCCTACATGGTATAGGGAAAATGACTTTTGTAACTATCATCATGTCAAGGGTCATGACACAAACAACTACAAAACCTTCAATAACATCATTCAAGACATGTTGGACAAGGGGGATCTTGTTTTGGATACCCGAAATGTGCCAGCTAACCAAAACATGGATGTCTTTAGACAACCATTCCCTAACTAGCCCCCCTATCAGGGTAACATTCAGACCATAGTCAATGACCTTCAAGATCATAATATACACATAGTCAACATGGTTTAAAACCAACCTCTCCCATAGTCTAAAGAGGTTAAACAACCCATTTGTCCACCACAAGTAGAAGAATCTTCTTCTCCCATTTGTCCACCATAGGTAGAAAAGCCTTCTTCTCCTATTTGTCCTCCACAGATAGAGGATAATCCTCTATCCACCCCTCTTTCACATGTAGGAGAGGCTATTTTGACCTCTCCCATATTGGAGGATGCCTTGACGATTCCAACACCAGCTGTCTCACCTTCATCCTTCTCATCATCAATGGGGGATCATACTTTCCCCACTCCTTGACCACATGCAGAAGCCATGACCATTCCTGCACTCTATCCAAGTGAAGAGCCAAAATCTCCAATCCCTTCTCTACCGAGAGAGGAACACGTAACCTCATCCAAAACCTCACAGGTGTCTACTATGCTGAAACATATTAAATCTCTCAGCATTTGCCCTATATCAAACCTCACTTACCCACAAGTGAAGGTAGACTTGAACCTTGCCTCACACAATAGTGGTCCTAACATTAAACCAAAGAAGGCTACTAAACCACATTAAAGAACTTCTCTCCCACCTTCATCATTGCCCTCTATTTTGGGTCCACATCCATCTACCTTAATAAGAGTGTTCCCTAATCCAGCACCTCTAATCAATAAAGTGTCGTCTACGTGTGTGGCCACACCACCCATGAAAAAGGTGACACGACAAACTCCCCAAACAACTCCTAAATAGAAGTTGTCAACCCCTACTACAACAATGAGCATAAAGCCATTAGTGGGTTCTTATGCTTCGATGTTATGCCAATTGTTTCAATCATCTAGCATTACTCTCCCACCTATTAAACCATTTCAACCTCTTGAACCGAAACCATCTTGGTTCGATGACACTAAAATCTACTGGTATCATCACACATCGGGGCATGATACTGAGTGTTGTTGTGCCCTTAAGGTTGCCATTTACCAACACTTGAAAAAGGACACCCCTCACATTGAGGACTCTCTTGACCATTTTTTTGAAAAATCACCAACATCATCCCAAATATCTTCACGTAAATCGGGATCCCCATACAAGACTATGGTCCCTTTACCACCTTCCACTCCTTTATTTGAAATCAACACTGTTAATGTGGCCACTAGGCCCCAAATCATGAAGAATAAAGGAAAAGACCAGACTTCTACACCTTTGACATATCCATTATTTGTCAAGACCTCTCAACCAACACAACCCAAGATTTTTATCTTGGACATGTCTTGACCATCATCTCTGGGGAAAACTCCTCCTAACCACTCTAGTCCACATGACGTTTGGTATAAATGACTTGTGGACTACTTGACATATTTTATCATCCCTCCTAACCTCTCTGGCAATAAATGATGAGCTTTTATCAAGAGTATTGCTCGCTACACTATGCTAGGGGGACTTATCTACAAACGAGGTCTTAAAGGCCTCCTTCTTCAATGCCTAACAAGCACTAAGACTTCCCATATCATCAAACAAGTCCATGATGGGATTTGTGGGGAACATTTCAGTAGTAACTCAATTGCTAAACGCATCCTCCACTTGGGCTATTATTGGCCCACTATTAACCAAGACTGCAATAACTATGTTTGGTGTTGTACCAAATGCCAACAACATACTAATCAACTTCATATCTAGCATCAACCAAAACATGCCTACAATCATAATCTGAAAGAGCGAGATTTCAAAATCGGAGATCTCTTCCCTACAGAAGACCAACATGTGACCAATTTGGAAAGAAGCAAACGGGGCAAGTTTGCTCCTAATTGACTTGAACCTTACACAAGCATGGATCAGGGACTTATCATCTATCTTATCTTAAAGGCCAGCTTGAACTTGAACCTCTTAGTGCCTTACATCTATGACCATTCTAGTGTTAGTCAAGTAATCATTCACTTGACATTTAACTTGAGCTCATCCCTTGAGCAACCCCCATCATCATCATTCCTAATCCTTTCAACCCTTTTTCCCAACATTAGTTAACCCTTTTGTCAAGCATGAATGCTTTGTCCTAATAAAAGGGAACCCTTAAACCTCTATAGTCTAGTCCATGACTAAAAATTTAGTCAAAAATAAAAACATACAACTGGGATGCCTATATTCCAAAGATCATAAACTATAAGTGTAGACTACTCTCTCAAAGGATAGCTACATCATTGCTGAAATTAATAGACCGTTTCCTTAAAGGACAGCTATTCAAAGACCTCCAAACATATAAAGCACAATATAGACCACTCCCTTGAAGGATGGCTATGACTAAATTTTGCTACATACACAACACCCTGTAAAAAGTTTCTCATATCGATTAGCTTCAACATGACCACATAACAAAACAACATCCTCAAGTAGACTTCCCGCATTGATCAGTCTACAAACTATTAAGTCATGGACTTGTCTATAGTCATTATCAGGGTCACCTATAAAAGGGGCAAGGTTATTCCTACCAAAAAGGGTTACCCTATCCTAACATATCACATAATCAAACTTATCACCCCAACATACTCAAGGGATTTTGAGCTCACTTAATGTCAAGTGATTCAAATACTTCTCTAACACAAACCAATGGTCAACTACGTAATGCATGAACGGGGCTTTTGTTTGCAAAAACCTTATCTATACCATCATTATAGTCCTTGTCAATGAAAGAGCAATGTGCCTTTCACTTCTTACATCTTCGTCACATACAACCAAATCATTATCTAACCAGACCAAACCAGACCTAACCAAACCAAACCAAACCAAACCTTTTTCAGACCACTAACATTATCATAGTCCATTTACACTAGTTTCTATGGAAAACAATACACATGGAAACTATCGACCAAACACAATTTATGTTATAGCATACACCATCACCAATATGGAAAATTGCTAAGAATGAAAGACCACATAACCAATGTTATAGAATACACCATCACATAATATGGAAAAGGCTATAACATCATCATACCCTTCATCATTTCAAGCATGTACCATCACACACATGGGAAATGCTGACAACATTAACATGACCAAATAACCTATCAACATCTTTGACCCTTCCTCCCTTTTTACGAGAACTATATTGGCCTAAGGCCCTTACAATAGGGGTAATGTAGGCAGCACTCAGTCTTCTAAGGTTAGCTTAGCCATTCACCTGCTTGTCTCCATAAAGATAACGGCCATCCATTCGTCCATCTACTTAATAGACCAACCATATAACCTTTAACCATGATCAAATAACCTAGTCTAAAATCATGACCACACAACTAGCCCTGACATTGTAGAAGTCATTTTTGACTTCTCATGGGGCACATTAGAGATCACACACATCTCCCTAACCACAACAACAAACCAGTACTTGAGATCACTTATATCTCAACCCAAGTTGACTAACCACTTTGGAGATCATGACTATCTCCTCAGACCATGACCACTTTCGAGACAACTCTGCCTTGGTTGTTTTGATTGCATGTATGCTACCGCATGAATAGTTAGCAAAATTGTGCGCACCTCACATTACGACCCTCACAAGTATTGGATCACGCCCAAGTTGATCCCCACTACTTGTGATATTTTTGTGTTTTCTAGGAGCACTTCCTAAGCCTAGGATACTTGGAACATGATGACCATTGGAGCTACAGCTTTGATCATTTAACCCAATCAGCTACAACTAAATGCTGGGGACCAATTACTTTGATTTTAGCACTCCTCGACCTTTGACTGTGACAATTTGACCTATCTATCATGTGAAGTGGTATATGTGCAATCTTAATTATTCCAGCATTCACACTCCAACTTCACCATACCCATTCACTACCTATCAAATCAACACTCGATATCAGGTTACCTTCCCTCGACTCCCACTTTGAGGGGGAATACCTCATCATCATACTTCTAGTAAAAAACACCTTATTTTTGTCTTGCAATTCATTAGAACAACCAATAGGACAAAAAAGACCTCATCCCATACCTAGGGCAACAACACGTTATTTTTGTCTTGCAGTTCATCTAAGAACAACCAACAAGACAAAAAGGGGCAAATGTAGACACCTAAATTGTGTCTACCCCTTACTCCCCCTTGGTCACCTCCACACTTTATTAATTTAAAATAAATTACATATTTTAAATTAATGACATCATCTTAGACACCTCACTATATTGAGTTATAGGCTCTTGGACTCTAGAATCGAATTCTCTGTAGGACTCTTTCAATCATTCTTCTCTCTCTCACTCTTGGATGCACACACTCTGAGACCAGGCATCAGACTTCAACTAACACTCTCTAGGCTATAGAAACTCTACATAAATCACTCCAGACATTAGATTGGAAACATTGTACAAGATCTTCTAACATTAGTAGTAGTAGGAACAAGCATCCTAACACCTTTGGTTCTTTACCAATTAAGAGCTAAGTATTCTTCTGCCTTTCATTTTAGTAATTTAGAATACATTAGTAATTAGTTTCTATTTACTATTTCTAAATAATATCACCCAGACCTAACCTGACTTCTTCCTGGAGAGGTTGAAAAGCCTTCTTCTTACCCTTACCCTTTTTGACAACCTAACTTCTACCTTTGTCCTTTTGCGGACCTTATTCGTCTCCCTGCAACCCTGCACAGACCTTTTAAACTCCCAAATTTCCTCTATCAACCATAGACATAACCTTAAGACCCATCCAAAGACCATTGCCCCTACTGAAGTTGATAGAATAATTGACATCAGTAACATTTACCAACTGACGATGATAGACTAACCAATGTCAGTGACTGTGGAAGACTGACAGTAGGAATTAGGTACATGTTATCTATTTCTCTTTCCTTAAGTCTTTCATTATTACTCTTTATTTGACACTCTTCTTATCAAAAAGTGGACTGTCATCCCTTAAGGTAGCTTTTACACTTCCACGACTGAGCTTTGCTTGGCAGTCCACCATATATCTATCTAACATTTTTTGTGTTTGAGTCTTATTCTCTCTATAGGTGTCTTCCTCCATAGCCAAAGAGGAGCTCCTACAACATCTAGATAATGGTGCACAACTTAATCTGGGTATCATCTAATTAGATGATTTGCCCTTTCTTAGTGATCCTTAAAAACCACAACAATCTCTTATGAAGAACCTTTGGCCATTGGAGAGATTGACTCTTGACAGATTCATTTTTAAGGTAAATATCTTTAACTTTGTTCCTATCTTTAGTAGATACAAGTAGCATAAGTAATGGTTTTTGAATATATTGCTCTCTCTATGCATTAGGGTCTTACCAATACAAAGATTAATTAGGATTCTCTTATGCATGTTTACTTTTATGTTTACTAATCCCCATGTTATGCCACAAGATTTGGTGAGTAGTAAATTAGATTTTTACTTTACTTGTTTTTAGTTTAGTGAATATGAAAACATAAGACCTAGTTAGGGTTATTGTATAGTTTTACTTGATTGGAGACTTTGGAACCCTCCCTAGTGATTCTATTATTGTAATAGATCCCTTGGTTAGGCCTAGTGGATCTATCATGGTCATGACCCTAAATATATAATTTATCCATAATTAGAAGTGTAAGTAGGATTTATCTTCTCCAAGCTAGGATTGATTTATAGAACTATTATGTTTCCCATTACATACATCCTAGTGAACCTAACATGAATCTAAACCTTGCAAGTTTTATTTAGCACTATCATTTTATAATTTTATTATATTTTTATAGATTTACAGTACTATATCAAATCATTGGTATAGTTATAACTTTTTATGTGTAGGTTTAACACATAGTCACTTCAAAATGACTTTGTTATTTCTATGTAGGTCTTCATTAGCTACAGGTTACTAGATTGAATAGGTCAACACAATATTATTATTTGTTTATAGATTAACATACACTATTAAAAAATTTGAATTTATCTTTTAATTCTTTCTACCAGCATACAGGTCAACAAACACTATCAAACTGGTCGATCTTATTCTTTGTTCCTCTTTAGCATACAAGTTTTGCATAACTTGGTCAAACTAGTCAATCCAGTTTATAGGATTTGAAAGTGAAAATTAAGTTAGTTTAGAATTAAAATTTGTAATCATAACCATCTTCAATACCACCAAGTTTCCTATCTTTCCCATCTCTAGCATTTTATTAGTTTCTTTAGTTCTATTTTTTATAATTTAATAGTCTTCAAAATTGAAACCTTATAGCTAATTAGGTAGACCTAGTCAACTTAGTTATATATTTTGTCATATGTCTGAGAGACATAGTTGACCTATTTGACTATGTTGTTAACTAAATTTATTCTATAGAATAACAACAACCCAGTGGAATTCGTTCTGTATGTTTTACATTAGTGTCACCTGAATTGAATTTTTACTATTCTCAATCAAGGAATTAACAACCATTTGTTCAAAATTAATTCATGTGTCCTTTTTAGTTGTTTACATTCTTAGAGTAACTTAGTTTAAATAATTGGTTTTTCAAATTACCATTTTAATTACACTACCAAATCATATAACATTCAAAATGCATTTAAACACTTGTCTTCCCAAGGCTTACATACTTGGATTTCATCACCAAGGGGGAAGTTAATTTGGTTTTATAGCTAAGAATAAATACATGATTAACGGTATATATTGAGAAATCACTCAACACCCTTATCATTTTGGGATTGTGAAGTGAGGGGGTAGGACCCAATACCAAGCTAGTACTATTGCCAACATACATCCCTTTTTACCTAAATATCTTGAAACCATCCATAGATTTCCTTTCTAGTTCCCTATTTTATCCAACTCTCTTATTAAACTTAAATCAAAAATTTATAATAATATAATAAAACTTAATTTTCATTTGATTGTTTGTTCTTTGATCATTACATGTTGTATTCCAAAAAATTGCATTGGCCAACATTGGTGCAAGGTTTTGTGTTGTGTGCCCAAATTGGATCACTCAAATTGATCTAATTATGTGTGTTTTCTTTAATTTTTTATTCAATTTTATTGAAAAAAGTTCCTCTATTTCAAAACACTTTCATTCCAATTGATATACTCTCTTACAGATTATATCTTTCTTCTTGATTATAGTACATTATCGACCTACATGACTCTATCTCTTATTGATGTAGGGGCATATTCAAATGTCTCAATTTTGAGTTTTTTTATTTATTAAAATTTAAATATAATGTTTTTGTAGTGGTTAGAGTTATTATGTAGTCTTAAAATTCAAATTTGAGTCTGTATAGTGTTTTGCCACCAATTTCCTCATTTAAAATTTTAAACTTATTATCTTACTATGGAACTAGCACTCATGTATAAAGATGTCTCAATATTTTAATTGGTTTGGATTATCACTATGAAAGGTAATAAATGTTACCCATACATACATGGATCATATATTGAGCAATTTTCTTAGTCATGTTAGTGATTAGGTAGTTAACACTCTCCCCAATTTATAAAAATTAGTTGAAAGTTAATTATATTAGTTTTGATGAATAAAAGGCTTATAAATAATGTTGTATTAAAATATGGAGGGTATATTTGAAGCTTTATAAAATCCAAAATCTAATAAATTAAAGAAGGAATCTTCATTTTAAAGCATATATCAATGACACAACTTGTGTTACTATACATAAGCTTGAAATAACTATATTTTAAATGATTGTGGAAGAAAGATTGTATAAATATTTTCTCCTGAGATACATATTACCTATGGTTAGTTTTTTTATTGTTTTCCTTTAAATTATCATTAATTTTTTATGGATTTTGATGTTTATGGGTAAGGAATAATATTGCAGACCCAATCCCTAGATTATTATGTTGTGAGAGAAGGTTTGTATTTTGTGTATAAGAAGTATTGAATAAAGAGGACTTTGGAAGTGTGTGTGATTATAATATGGTATTTGATAGGTTTTGACATATTTTTAAACATATTCCATTATTATTTGATAAATATTTGTTGATAAGGTTATATATAAACCCTATTTTGATTGTATATATGAGGTGACAAAAAGACTATATTTTGATTACTAATATGCAAGAAAGTTTAAAAGGTGGTGTTTATTATGAATTACCAAGTTTTGGTGAGTATGTTTTTGTTCATTTAGCATGTAAATGTGATTATTATGTGATTTTTCATTCCACTTTACAAACTAGGTTATATACCCTGTTGAGATTATGTTTGCACAGTCAATCAATTCATATAATGTTGTAAGATTATAAAGAAAAGGCATTAAAATGACATATCATTAGTTCCACCAAGTGTGTAAGGCAAAAAAAGATCCAAAAAAATATCTTACATATTTTATATGTCCTCACTGGAAGGATAAGACTTAAAATCTTATTGTCAAAATTCTATAGACTATGACTATGTCTGTAATGGAAGCCAAGAATGTTGCCAAAAGGTTGAAAATAGGAGTTTTGGAGAGAAAATAATGATTATAAAAGAATATTACTGATTATATATAACTTAAATAAGGTTAAAAAAATCTTGAAACCCCATGAGAATTCCTAAGCCACAAAATAAATGCTCTCATGTTCATATATAACATATCAACCCTAAACTAGGGTTTTGGAGATAAAATGCATGTATTAAACTTTTATATATATGGAATTACAAAAAACTTGGTAATTTGAGAGGGATTCATCTTTGTTGAGTTATTTTGGTGTTTGTTATTGAAATCAATATAGGAAAGTACAACTATAAAGGACTATCTAGAAACAAGGTTAGGGAAGGCCTAGTAGAGACCAACAGAGGACTAGAAAAGTGTCTTATAGTTGGAGTTAGATTTTTAAAATTCATAAAAAAGGAGAATAAAGAGGGAGGGTAGTTTAAAATATTCAAATTTTTTGTAAAACTCCTTTTATGAAATTGTACTAGCAAGAAAAGCCTTAAAAAAGGTTACTAAGACTATGCATGAAGTAGCCAGAATTGTGTAAGCTAAGGTAAGAAGTGTTGAGAGCTTGGTGACTGAATTGAGGGGTATGAGGAGATAATAAAGAGTATTTTTAAGATGCCAAGAAACATAATACAATATAATTAACTTTTGAAATAATAATGACTAATAATGAGCAAGAAGGAACTATTAGAGTGTTGAGACTGAGATAGATAGAAAGGAGATGAGGGAACAAGAGAGAACATGGGTGTTCAAGATAATAAAATAGGTTTTAAAATGTAATAAATAGTTTAAAGTTTTATTAAGATCCAAGTGTATTAGGTAATGAAATAAAGACCAAGAAAGACTTTTAGAGTGCAAAGTTGGTTTAGATTTCGGTGATTTGTAGTGGTGAATAGTTAGTGAAATATACATAATTTATGTTTCCTTTTATGATAAATAGATTTGTAAGAATACCTTTAAATCATTTGGTATCAGAGAGAAAAGGTCATTGGGAACCAATTGAATAAGGTATGTATAAAGAAAAATAACATATTTTTTATATTTTTTAGTTTGTGTATTTTATTAGTTCATTCAAAAATGATGAAAGTGGTTTATAAGGCTGCTAATGAAGATTTCATGAAAGAAGTGAGAGGTAGAAATATAAGTGAAAGACAAGAGTGGTGTGATAAATACCTTAATCCAAATATTTTTAGAGTGAGAAGATATAGTGAGATCTCTAAGAGAGAAGCTGAAGATAAGATCTAGAGAGAGAGAGAGAGAGAGAGAGAGAGAGAGAGAGAGAGAGAGAGAGAGAGAGAGAGAGAGAGAGAGAGAGAGAGAGAGAGAGAGAGAGAGAGAGAGAGAGAGAGAGAGAGAGAGAGAGAGAGAGAGAGAGAGAGAGAGAGAGAGAGAGAGAGAGAGAGAGAGAGAGGTCAAAAAAGGAAAGTGGGAAGCCTTATCAATAAAATAAGAAGAGAGATAGGTCAAAAGAGACCTAGAGAGAGAATGTGAAGAGTAGGGAGTGAGAAAAAAATATGAAGGTCTTGAAGCAATAAGATGGCCACAAGGAAGTGAGGAAATAAGTAGTGGATAATAGGGAGATTGATGAGTTGAAGACAAAATTGATATGTTTAGAGCAAGATTTGGAGGCACTAAGACTAAAGTTTTCAATTGAGGTTATAACATGAGTGAGACAACCTCTCAAGGACATAATGATGAAGAGTAGAATACAATAAGACATTGGCAAAGTGAAGAGATAACTAAAGGTGTTAAACATGTATCCTAAGAAGAAGGAAGAGAAGGAAAGAAAGCCTCATAATTTGTAAACTAATGATACTTTGACATGTTTGCATTCAGGTATGACAGAAGATGAGATAGTTTAGCCAATGCATGGGATCAAGAAATAAGAAGTAGAAGCATATGATCAAGTGGTGTTCAAGAGGCACCGATAAGAATATGAGTCTCAAGATAGAGTCATGATGATGGAAGATGAACAATCAAGTCAACCATATAAGAAGCAAGGTGATATGAAGCATGAAGTGATATTCACTCAATAGGATGTAAATGAAGGCAAAGAAGCATTGGGATAACAACATAAGGAAAGGTATCATGATTATTCTAGTTTTTATGAATCCTTGAATAAATAATATGAGTTTTATCCTCATCATATGAAAAAGAGATGGTAAAAGATGTTAAAAAATAAAACATAAACCTATGGCATGAAGTAGTGGTGTCCAAGATAAGAGAACTTATAAAGGCATGAAGGAGTCAAGAACATGAAGGCACTCTACATGATAAATTTATAGCTATTGAGGTTGAATAACAAGATGTAAATTAAGGATAAATCATACAAGGATAAAAGTAAGGTGCATTGATGGATGATGCAAAAAGGAAGGATGAAACATATAGGGCACAAGAAAGTGTATAGAAACAAGGACAACATGTGAGCAAATAAAAGAGCTGGAGAATACCTCAAGGGCATGAGAAAGAATATGATTTTGATAATACTTTGTTGATTGTAGGTATACCATGGATGAATATGGCAAGAGGAAGGAATAAATACAAGTGTGGATCAAGAGAGCATGTATATGTGCAAGAGAGATTAGTTGCAACAGAATATAAGACACAAGAAGGTCTACAATCCTCAAGTAGGCCTTGGGATCTTGGAAGCCAAACAATGAAGATTACAAGTCATCATATCAAAGCAAGGTTATCTGTAACTTCCAGGGAAAGTTTTTTTACCCCTTGGTAGTATGATGCAGTGGCAACTTCAAAGGTCTCCATTTTGAGTTGTTTTAGCTAGTATAAGTCAAATAGAATGAGTTTTAAGTTAGTCTTTAAATTCAAATTTGAATCTATATAGTGTTTTCCAACAAATTTTATCATTTGAAAATTTGAACTTCTTGTCTTACTATGGAATTGGAAATCATGTCTAAAGAGGTCTCAATGTTGTAATTGGTTTGGGTTAAAACTATGGAATGTGATCAAATTTATCCATACATAGATGGATCATATGTTTAGTAATTTTGTTAGTCATGTTAGTGCTTAGGTATTTTACACTCTCCCTAATGTCCAAGAGGGAGTTGAAAGTTAGATTAGTTTTGAGGAATAAAAAGATTGTAAATGAATGTTATAGTAAGATATGGAGGGTAAATTTTAAGATTGAGATATTCCAAAATCAAATAAATTAAATAAGGACAACTTATTTTGAATCCTATAGCAATGGCAGACCCTATTTTACTATAGATAAGCTTGAAATGACTATATTTTGAATGATTTTAGAAGAAAGGTTGTATAAAGATTTGATCTTGAGATATGTCTTACCTGTGGTGAGTTTTTTATTTTTTTAATTGAAATTATCAATCATTTGTTTATGGAATTCAAAGTTTATGGGTAAAGGAACAATATTGTAGACCCAATCACCTGATTATTGTTTTATGTGAGAAGGTTTGTATTCTGGGTATAAGAAAGATTGAATAAAAAGGAATTTAGAAGTGTGCATGTGTGTGATTATTAAATGGGATATAATAGGTTTTAATGGATTATAAAACATATTCCATTATTATTTGATAAATATTTTTTGAGAAGGTCATATGCAAACCCTATTTTGATTATATGTATTAGGTGATAGAAAGACTATATTTTGATTACTAATATGTAATAAGTTCAAAAAGTGGTGTTCCTAATGCATGACCATGTGTTAGTGATTATTTTTGTGTTCATTGAGTGTGGATATCTAATTATTATGTGATTTTTCATTCCACTTTACAAACTAGGTTATATAGCCTATTGATATTATGTATGCACAGTAAATCAATTCATAAAATGTTATAAGATTGTAAATAAAAGGCATCAAAAGGAGTTTTCATTGGATCTAATAGATGTGTAATGATAACACATATCCTAAACAATCTATTACATAGTTTATATTTCCTATATGGAAGGATAATACTTAAAATATTATTGTCAAAACTTTATAGACTGTGATAGTCTCTATAATGGAAGCCAATAATAATGCCAAAATATTAAACATAGGATTGTTGGAGAGAAAATAATGATTATAAAATAATATTATTGGTTTTATAGACCTTAAATAAGCTTAACATATGATTTAAAACCCATGATAAGGCCTAGACCATAAAATAAGTGCTCTCAGGTTCATATAGAACTCGTCAACCCTAAATAGGGTTTTAGAGATAAAATGCATGTATTAGACATTTCCACCAATGGAATTTAACCAAAATTATTAATTTGAGATGGATTCATAATCTTTAAGATATTTATAGGTTTTTTATCTAAATTCATACATGAAAGTACAACTACAAAGGACTGTGTAGAAACATGGTTAGGGAAGGCCTAATTAGGCCTAACAAAGACTAAAAGGGGAATAGAAAAGTGTATTTCAGTTGGATTTAGATTTTTAAAATTCATATAAAGGATAATAAAGATAGAGGGTAGTTGAAAATATTCCATAAAAAATTAGAACTTCTTTATATGGAACTATACTAGCATGAAAAGCCTTTAAAAAGGTAACTAGGACTATGTATGAAGCAGACAAAGTTGTGTAGGCTAAGGTAAGAAGTGTTGATAGGTTGGTGAATGAATTTAAGGGTATAAGGTAACTATAAATATCATGTTTAAGATGAAAATAACCATAAACAATTTCATTGAACCTATGAAACAATAATGACTAATAATGAGCAAGAAGGGACTATTAGATTGTTGAGACTAAGAGAAATGGAAAGGAGATGAGGGAACAAGAGAGAGTAGGGGTGTTTAAAATAATAAAATATGTTTGAAAATTTACTAAATAGGTTTATTTTATAGTGATATCCAAGTGCATTAGGGGATGAAACAAAGACCAAAAAAGATTTTTAGAGAGCAAAGTTGGTTTAGAGTTAGGTGATTTGCAAGGGTGAATAGTTGGTGAAATATAAAAAAATTATGTTTCCTTTTATGATATATTTTTAAGAAGACCTATGAATAACTTATCTTTATACTCTACCCTTTGTCTATTAGTACACAGTCAACCCATATGACCCTATACTCTTCTCACCTAATATAAGTACTTATATTTTCACAATACTCTATTGACCTAGTTGACTTTGTACCTATTTTTTGACCATGTTGGCTTACCCTATTCTTCTATATAGAAAACTTAGTTATCTATCTAGATGAATATATTATCTATACTTGATTGTGTTTATTCTTACTTAAATCATGTTCCTTTCATCCAACATCATGAAAACCCTATTAGAATATTATTAGATACCCTTAATCCATTTAGACACTATATGGGGTATTCTTTTCTCCCTTTCTTTACCTCCTAAGTGAATCCTCACTCTTGAAAAACTTCTTCCCCTCCATATATGAAATGTAACATGGTTTAAATCACACCTCAAGTTGAGGTATGTAGATCAGATCCTTTTTGTACTTATCAAGATAATTCCCATCTTCAAGCATCTCAACAAAATGTGAGAGTGATTGACACAAGTCTATCCAACAACCCCACTGGTATTCCACCTCCTAAAAACCCTTCCACTAATATCAATTTGGGGAGTCCTCTTACAAACACCAATGTACTAATTGATGTAAATCAACTTCTTCAATAAATCATATATAATAAATGAACATAATTTAAACATCTTTCACTTCCAAAATGATTTAATTACAACATTATTTGATCAATATGGCTAATTAACCTCCAATTCTAATTCCTCAAAGTAATAAAAAATTTATTCCTCAAAGTAAATGTCATTCCCCAACCTATCATGATTAACAAGATGCAGGTTTCTATTAATATTGGTAACATATCTCAAACTATAAAGTATGATGGGACTAAAGACCCTACATCTTTTCTTAAGGCATTTGGAAATATTTACAAAGAGTGCATCCAAACTAATAATTTCACCAAAAGTAAAATTATAGTTAAAACCTTCACTAACAATGTATTACAATGGTACAACCAACTTCCCCAACATTCCATCTGGAAACTAGAGGATTTTGTCAATACTCTAGTTAAATAATTTTTATGCAATTATCTTCCCAATAATTATGTTAGAAAATTCATCAATGATAATAAATCTCCCACTAAATCAACTCATGAATTTATCAAATGATGGAAATATTTGGCACACAAGGCTAATCATAACATGTCTAATGACAATATATTTAAACACTTTATAACTACTTTAAATCCTCTTCAATATAAGGTTCAAACTTTTTCCCCTCAAATTCTTAATGAAGATTTTAACCAAGCCAAGCATCAAGACTTATTAATGAAACTATTTTAACCTAATACCAAATTACATAAGGGATATTTTCAAATTCTACCAATACAATCACTAGAAATACCTCTCAAACCAATCCAAGAGTTTTCACGGCTAAAAATCCTCCATATTCTTACACACTATTAACTATGCAACAAATGAAACATTATTTAGTGCCCTCTAAACCATTTGGTTATCCCAATAATCCTCCTAAATGGTATGATCCTAACCAATTTTGTTGGTTGAATACTGACATTGGTCATTCCCATGAAACCTGTAGAGGGATTACAAAATTTGTTGTCTCTTATATGCTAATAACCACTAATCATGAAGCCATGATACAATTCCATCAACAAGAATACAACATTGCTTCTCAAAAATGACAAGCTCCCAAATATTCTTCTACTAATGACTAAAAATATTTTCCCACATCTACCACTCAATAAAATACCAAGGATGTTTATGCTATTGATATTGACTATGAGCAATATTACAATAATTATTAATATGTTAATGTGGCGAAGGTCAATTATCATCACAAACTAGCTCACAAATATCCTGCCACTAAAACTAAAAAACCATATTTAGAAGAGAAACTCCTCAAACATACTAAAACCACTCATATAGCTTTGGAAGTTAATGACGAACCATCTCCTTCTTTTGCACCACTATCCACTTCCATTCCTTTAAAGTCCACCTTATCTTCTAAACCTCACATTAGTTCTTCTTATAAATCCCATTGGAATTTATTAGAAGAGATTAATTCCATGCCTTACAAGATTCCTTTTATGGTGTTAGTTCAAACCTCCCCTTATCATCATAATTTCTTCATGCAATAATTACAAGAAATGAAAGACCCATCTTTTGTAAAAGAATAACCACCCTTCCCTAAGCCTTAACCTACCAATGTGCATAATGTTGAATCAATTTTTACTCATTCTAAACCTTCCATTTAATTATTTGAATAGGACATGATTAATGATGAGATCTTTCATGCTGATGATCCACCCCTATTCATTAAAATAACCATTAATACCACCCTTATTCATAAAGTTTTAGTAGATGAATGGTCTGATATTAATGTGACATATTTGTGGCTCATCAAACAACTTAGATATAATAAATATCATCTCAAACAAACCCATGTAACATTTCACTATTTTATAACACTAATCAAAAGCCACTTGTTTGTATTTGTCTCCCTCTTACAATCAGACCTAAGACTATTTGAACTAAGCTTATGGTCCTCAAGTTACCCCTATCTTACAACATACTCCCAAGATGAACATGGACTCATAGAATGAGGGATATCACCTGCCACAATAGCCAATGTGTCAAGTTCCTACATAAAAACAAATGGTATAAACATGAGATTGATCCCAACCATTGGAATATTCAACTTCCCAATCCTAAATCTCAATATCATATTCCTACCATTCCAACAATCAATAGGGCTCCCTTACCTAAATTCATCAGCGTCAATGTCAATTTACATGTCACTCCTTTTGATTCTAATGATGATGAACCTAATGACTTGTAAGATACTTATAACACTACTAAGCTACCTCTTTACACATCAGAGTGGATTCCTCCATCTTTATTACCTCATGATTACACCATCCCTCTCATTGATGAGATCACTTGTTCCACCCTCTATGCAATGCTCAAGAACCATATTACCTAGAATATTCCTTCACATGAAATGGTTATGGAGTGGAAAAATTAGTCCAAGATCCTTTAGTCATGTATCCACATAAATTTAGTGATCTAGGTATTTCCCCTTCTGAAACTCAGGAATCTCAAACATGTATGGTTTATCCAAACTATCATGATGACTACATCATGGCCCAAGCCCAATCATGAGACTTGGATGTTTAACATAATTATAAAAATTTAGCCTAAATATATGCTTTCAGCTGTGATGTTCATCCTACTTCTATTAATTTTTATTTAGTTCCCAAAGGTTAAGTAACTTATGTTAATTCTCCACTTATTGATACTCCGTAGGTGGTATAACAAATACTATCTTCCAAACCTCAAAAAATTATTGAATATTCTATACCACCTATAGATTCAATCCTTTTATCTAATTATTCCCCCATAAATTATTTTAATGACAAACTAATCAAATTTGATCAACCTTCTTCCCCTATTCTACCTACTCCTGATATTACATTAGATGATAAGGCCACAGATGTATGTTAGATACATTTTGAATATGACCACCATGGTAATCAAATTATTGATATCTAAGTATATGTTGATAATTATGGTCCTCTTTTTATTTTGTTTGGTGAATAATCCATTATTGAATCACTTTATGCTTTATAACCTCAACTACCTCAGAAGCATAACAAACTTAGGAATTTCAAAAAGAAAGCTCCTTGTTTGATCAACTTCATCACTAGCATTGATCCTAAAGAAAATATAATTTCCTCTTTACCTAACACACCATTTAATTTACAATATGGTAATGCTATGCTTATTTAGGAAACTATTCAAATTGAATATGGTAACCCATCATTACATTGACTAATTACAATCTCTTACAAACTCACACCAATTGAACATGATAACTTCAACCTATTATTTGATAAATATTGTGAAACATTTGCTTGGTCATATAAGGACATGTATGGTATTGACCCTAGAATCATGTTTCATAATATCATTACTTACCCTGATGCCAAACTCATGTGATAAAAGTAATAAAAATTTCCACCAAAATTTTCAACTTTATGACATAAAGAAATTATCAAGCTTATCGATGTTAAGTTTATCAATCCCATGGAATATTCACAATGGGTCTCTAACATTATTATTATTCAAAATAAATTCACCATGGTCATTCACATTTGCATTGATTTCCATAATCTGAATCTTGATTACCTGATAACTTCCCTTTACCTTTTATATATGCCATCATTGATTCCACCACTATTTATGAAATGTTGTCCCTTATGGATGCTTTCTCAGGTTATATCCAAATTTATATTTCCTTCAAAAACCAACATAAGACAATTTTAAACATCAATGGAGAACTTATTTCCATGTTAAAATTCCCTTTAGCCTATAAAATTCTAGATCTACCTATCAATGGGTGATGACTCACATATTTCATGATCTTATTCATAAGATTGTAGAGACATATGTGGATGAAATCATTACCAAATCTTAAATATTTAGGACTCATCTCTTTGATCTTTCTTTCATCTTTGATTACCTCATTAAACATAAGGTTAGACTAAATCCCTACAAGTGTGTTTTTGGTGTCACATATGGAAAACTATTAGGATTCTTAGTCTCTTTCCATGGTATTGATGCCATTCTTGCCAAGATCAATGCTATTGTCAACATGCCCATCCCTCATTCCATTCTAGATATTCAAACTTACCTTGGTAAACTTAGGGAAATCAGATGATTCATCTTTGAAATGACTTACTATATATTTTTTTTCAATTCTCTTCTCAAGAAAGGTAATGCCCTAGAATGGATAGATCCTTGTAAAAAATCCTTTGATATTATGATATAATCCTTTCTTTACCCACCTACACTTCATCCACTTTCAAACAATCATCCATTGATCTTATATACATCTTCCACACCCATATCAATTGGGGTAATGATTTCTCAACAAGATGATACTGGGATGGAATATGTCATCTATTATATCAAATGGGGCCTAATCAACTATTAGAAACATTATACAAAAGTTGAATGTGATTTCCTTACCATATATTTTGCTTCTAAAGATCTCTAACATTATATGTTTATCAAACCATTTACATGATTATTCATTATTATCCCCTTCATCACTTATTATCCAAAGATTTCCTTCCTATAGATAGGATTAGTAAGTAGATGGTCCTTATCATGGAGTTTTATCTCCAAATTATTAAACAAAAGCTATCAAAGGATAAATCATTGTTGATTAACTTGTTATAGCTCCAATACCCGCTACCAGCCACTTACAAGATAGTATTTTTGATGATAATATTTTATATATTGAAGGTCTCAATCAAGCCACATCTCTTAAAGAGCACTTCCATAATTTCACTATTTATCTTGAAGCAAGTAACCCTAATGAATCCTCTATCTCCATTAATACTACTAAACCAAAATTAGTTATCGAAGAACATCCTAAAATTATTGTTGATTTACATGAAGATACTTATATCCTTCATTTCAATGACACAAAATGTCTTCAAGGAGTTGGGGAAGGTTGTATCTTGACTAGTCCTCTTGGAAAAATTATCCCTTTAGAGTTTCATCTTACATTCAATGTAACTAGTGACATGGTAGAGTACAAGGCCTTAATCCTAGGCATGCAAATAGCCCTTAATATATTTATCGCATGTTTACATGATTTATAGGATTTCCAACTCATTTACCTCTAGGTTAATGGTGATTATCAATTCAAAAGAAACAATCTCATTATTTATCATAAAGTTGTAACTACCCTTGCCAAACATTTTATTTCTTTTACCATCAAGCCTATCCATCAAGATCCCAATTCTATTACCATTTCACTTATTTATTCCATATATCTTTTTCATCCACACCAAGTTATTATAGATCCCACTTTTCTTACCTAAATAATAAAATTCCCATATTCTCTTCAACCATAATATTTACTCATCTGTAACATCAACACCATCACCATTTGACAAATCCCATGGTAAAAATATATTATTCAATCTTTTGAACACCAAACCTATCCTCTAAACATTGATTCCCATGAAAAGACTAACATTTTAAAACAAAATTTTAAGTACTTATTTTGATATAACATCCTATATTATCATAATGATGAAGGTACCTTTCTCTATCATGTTAGGAAAGAAGAGGTTCCTCCTCTTCTTGAATAAGCACATGGGTGATTTTATGGTTGCCACCATAGCGAACATGCTACATCCCATAAATGCTAACATATTAGATACTTTTGGCTCACTTTTGAAAAGGATTCCATCAAATTTTATAAAAATTCTACTCCTTTCCAACTTCATGATGATCTAATTTATGCACCTCTAGCTAAGATTCAAACCATGGAGTCTCCCTATCCATTATACATGTGGGGATTAGATTTCATAAGCAAATCACCTTGATATCAAGATGGACATCTCTTTATAATCACAACCAAATTTTTTTTACCAAGTGGGTCAAGGATATGCCCCTCATCAATGTCACTAGTATCACCATCTCCAAATTCATCCTCAATAAAATCATTTGCCACTTTGGTGTCCCTCATACCATCATTTCAAATAGTGTTGATAAATTTAAAAATAAAGATGTCAAATAGCTCTATGCTAAATTTAAAATCAACCATAAATTTTCCACACCCTACCATATATAATCTAATGGAAAATTTGAGGTGACTAATAAAATATTTAATAAAATTTTCCAAAATATAATTCATGACACCCACACATATTAACATCTTCATCTCTATCCCACTCTTTGGGCCTTTCACACTAGCATACATAATGACACCGGGGAAACACTATTTTCTCTAGTTTATGGATCTAAATTAGTCCTCCCATCATATGATGAGATTTCCTTAGTATATATCTCTATTCATGATATCCTACCTAATGAAAAATGATGTGAAGCTCATTTTAATTCCCTTGATCACCTTGATAAACACTATCTTTCTACTTTACAACATAATCACCAATACAAAACCTGCATTGCCAAACAACATAATAAAAGAGTTAAAGTTTGCACTTTTAATGTTGGTGATCTTATCCTTAAACTAGATTACACTCATGAAAAATAATTTAAATACACCCAAAAATAATGTGTCCCTTATTTAGTCAAAGATATTCTTGGTTCAAGAACCTATCACCTTCAAACTAATAAAGGCCATATTTTCAAATAACCCACTAATGCAAAATTATTAAAGTAGAAATTTGCCTAAATCTTTCCCCTCTTATCATGCTTTCTATATGTTATCCTTCTAATCCTCTTTCAAGATACTTACATGGGTCTCACCCTCTATAGCAGTTCTCTCTTTTCACAATCCTTAGTCCTTCCTTTTTGGTATTTTGATTTCCTCTTTTTATCATGAGTTACATTATAAAAATGTACATAGGACCTGATCTTCCTCATGATTTCCTTTAATCCTCTTTTTTTTCTTAATTTTTAATTATTTCTGTCACCCCTTGGGTTTATCTTTTTTGAGTTGTAGTGTAAGACCATGCATAGGACCTGACTGTCCTCACAAATATTATATTTTAATTTTCCTTCACATATGCTTTATTTACCATCATGGATTTATATTTTATGAGTTGTATTATAATTACATGGATAGGAACATTCCTTCCTCATAAAATCACCATTTTTCAATTAGTGTTCTTTTCAGAGAATGTGTTTACAATCATCACAAGTTTTTGATACTTTATTCTCAACTTTACCTTTTGCTTCTCTTGTAGATAAAATTTTCACAACAAACTATGCTATCATGTTTTCCTACACTTCCTTAATTATTATGATAAGGAATCACACTTTTAATGTCAATGTATCCATTTTTTACCCTTTGTCACATTTTTTTGATTTGAAGTAATTCAAATTATTTCATGTTTCATTCCCCTTGACTTCTTTTCCTTTCACTCCACATTAGATAAATTAAGGTCACGGTGAAGTTAACACTTTTATTTTTACCTACATTAATGAGACTCTTAGAATCAATGTTCTCAAATTTTTTTCTCTTAACAACCAAGCCCCAAGTAGTCAAAATAAAGTCAACTCTTTAGCACTCATGTTTGGTTTTCTGAATCTGTATGAAGGAGGAATAGAAAAATATATCAAGAAAGTTAAAATCCAAACAATTTAAAATAAAAGACAACATAAACATTTAAAAATTTAAAATCACACCAAAAACCATGAATTACAAGCACATGTCCTATCTCTAATTGAATCTCAATCTCCATAGTTGGCCTCATGATAGATGCAAGGTTCATTTGGGTGTGGTAGGCAAGTAAATTGGAATATGATAATTCAAAAGACTCTATGGTGTTACCTAATTTGTCATGAAAGTATCAAATCTTAACAATAGACCAATGGCTATGTAAGGAGTCCTGATGAATGGGGAACATGTCATGGGAAAGCAAGCCCATTTTACTTTTCATACACATAGCGTTCATGGGATGATCTACCTATTACATTTGTTGATCTAAAACTTGTGTGTCTAAGAGAGATTATTTATATCCCTTAAGGTCAAAAATCATCTTGTTTTGAGAAACATAATTTGATTTTCTTGACTTCAATAGAGAGTTCCTCTACCTTGGTTTGTCCTTCATTCTCTCCTCCACCCATTCTATTTTTCCCTTTGATAGGAAAAGTGTGATTCTAAATCTTTGTTCCCTTATTATATAATTCCCTCTTCTTCACATATTAATAACATTCTATCACTACTTTGTTTAATTTTTATCTATCTTTAGAACAAAATAATATATTTGAGTAACTATGAATTACTTTCTTTACACCATTTGATTTACATCTTAGCATCACTCTAATTTATTTTATCAATTTTATTATTGTACTACCCTTTTTTTGTAGACACCTAAGTTTATTTCTCCTTTAATGAACTTTTTACATTATTGAGTGAGGTTGATTTGTTACTTATAACTCATCAATGTTGTTTTCCATTTTATTCCTTTTTTCCATTGATGATTGAGTAAGGATTGTTACTGCTTACTCATCAATGTTGTTTTACCATTTTTGCTTGCCCATCTTTGTTTAAGTAAGGATTGTTACTACTTTTATGTTGATGTTTTATTATCATTTTTGACATGTTTCCCTAGTTTTACTTGGTCAGTTTGCCTTTCTTACTTAAGGTTTACTTGTTTGAGTATTTATAACTTTAATAGCCTTGACTTTTTAGTTACCTAATTTAATCTAAATTTTGACTTAGTCATTTTGTATAACTTAACATTTATCACCATAGATATCCAAATTTGCAAGTACATCTCATCCACATCACATCATATATCTTGGATTTCCTACAATTATTTGGTTTTCGTCTTTAGTCTTGTATCCTTAGATTTATCGAAATTAGTCTCTGCACCCTCCATGATAAAAAAATAATAACACAATAGACAACTATTTACTAATAAAGGTAACTAATGTATGCTATTTTATTATAATTATTGACATGTTTCCTTGGTTTTACTTGGTCAGTTTTACCTTCTTACTTAAGGTTTACTTGTTTAAGTTTTTATAACTTTAGTAGCCTTGACTTTTTGCTTACCTAATTTAATCTAAATTTTAACTTAGTCATTTCATCTAACTTAACATTTATCACCCTATATATCCAAATTTGCAAGTAAATCTCATCCAAATCACATCATTTATCTTAGATTTCCTATAATTATTTATTTTTGCTCTTTAGTTTTGTATCCTTAGATTTATCGAAATTAGTCTCTACACCCTCCATGATAAAAAATAATAACACAATAGACAACTATTTACTGATAAATGTAACTAAGGTATGCCTACATTACATTTAATTTTTTAGTTATTTACATTTCAATCATTTAATTTTAGTTATTTTTGCTTTAAAATATTGCAACCTTTTTTTATCCTCAATGTTATGTTATGTTATGTTATGTTCTTTCTTGAATAACCATCCCCTATTACACCTAAGTGATACATGATGAGCTTTGAGTGGGGCATATGTATACACATAATAGTTTTAGACTTTATCAATCAATTATGATATCTATCTTGTAGGAAGCCATCGAGTCTCAAGCTCTTTGAGTGCATGCTTTAAGGGATGCATCAAGAAAGGGGTGGGCAAACCATTGGTAATTTGTAAAATTTTTGTCCCTATAAAATGATTTTTTATCAATATAACCATCTCTTAAAAACATTCCCCTAAGATTTGCCTCCTATTTTCACCCTCCTCTAGTCATTTTATGCCTTCATTATCCCTTCCCTAGCCTAAAATACTTTTTGATAGTTTACTTTGCACTGTCAACCCCATCAAACTTGTACTCTAATTGATAAAACTTATATAGGGTCTAGTTTAGCCCATGATGACCTAAACCAAGAATAAGACCTGATTTTATTTTTCAATAAAAATACAAGGTTAATTGGGTCATCTTTATTAGACAAAACTTTTAGAAAGGACTAGGGTTAGTTCTACCTATATAAACACATCCATTTTGTAATTATTAGAGAGATATCAAGATTTAATTATTAATTTGTGATTCTTTAAAATTTACTCATCTTTTATTTTACTTGAGGAGTCTTAGCTTAGGGTTTATACTTGGATAAAAATCATGACTTGTGGAAAATCATTGGATGCTTTGGCCTTTCTTAGTGATCCTTATAAAACACAACAACCTCTTGTAAAACACCTTTTGCTAAGGGAGAGATTGAGCCTTGAAAATTTCATTTTCAAGGTAAGCATCTCTAACTTTTCTCCTCTCTTTAGTAGACATAAGTAACATAATTATTGAAATTTGAATATATTATTCTCTCCATGTATTAGGGTCTTAACTATACATATCTTAATTATGATTTTCTTATACATGTTTACTTTTATTTTTACTAACCCCCATTTTGTGCCACAAGATTTGGTGAGAACTAGATTAGATTTTTACTCTACTTTCTATTAGTTTAATGAATATCAAAACATAGGACCTAGTTAGGGTTATTACATAATGTTGCTTGACTAGAGGATTTGGAACCCTCCCTAGTGATTTTATTATGGTAATAGATTCCTTGTCTAGGTCTAGCATAAATATCTTGGTCATGACCCCAAATATATAATGTATCCACAATCAGAAGTGTAAGTAAGATTTATATTCTTTAAACTAGGATTTATTTATAGATCTATAGTATTTTACATTGCATACAAGAGGGAGATCCTCAAACTCAATTGGTTATTCTTTCCTATTTTCACTTTTTTAATAATTTTTAAGATACCTAGGTGGATCATAAAAAACTTACTCTTTAAAAGAAGGATCATAAGAATCCCCACTATGAGTGTACCTAGACATGTATAGACTAACACTAGAATTTATCTTAAAATAAGACACTTTGGTTGAATCCATGTGAATGTGTAAATGATTCTCTACTAATAAAATCAAATGGGATTTTTAGAATTTGAGTGATGTTTGAAATCTTAGCTTTGATCCTTAAATTCCAATTTTTAAATTTGATTTGTGTTGGCCTAATAATTTGATTCAAACATGTAAAGTTTCATATATGAATAGAAATGGGTAGTGTAATAGTTCCAAATTGATAGGAATTAATTTTAATTTAGATAACCTAATGGTACTACATGACCAACATAGTGGTATTCAACTAACATAACAATTAGATGGTATAAAGATCACCCAAAATATTGGGTAGGGTAACATCCTATTATGTAAGTGAAATATAAAAATGATATTGAACTTACATTTTTATAGTTGACTTGTTGTTGGACTTGGTTTTGAATACAAATAGGTTTTTGACATAACACTTAAGCATAAAACACACAAGTGTCACAATGTTATATTAATAACTGGCATATATTTTCGTTACACCGTCTAAACCTTTGATATACTTTTATTTTATATGAAAATATTAAACATTAATCTAATTAATTGAATTTAGTGATGGTGGTGTGTACTCCTACCCTCTCTAAAAATTTTTTACATGATAAGAAATCTTTGAGGGATACTACCTTTACACCCCTACATTAGTAAATGTTTCATGACAAAAGAAGATCCTATGAATAAGTCCTAAATTGGGATATTCATAGGATGGTCTATCCCCTTAAAAACTAATTCATTAGTTAGATTTTAGTTAAGTACTTCTAGGTTTTTGGATACTTTAAACTTTAACTTCTATTTATAGATGGTCCCAAAAAGGGAATAAATCCATCAAAGAAGAGATCTAGGTGTAAATATATTATTAGGGTTATACATACCCTATTTAAGATACCCTTGATTCCTTTATGGTGATGTATAATTGATTAGTATTAGGAGTTAACCCATTACTTTCATGAAACCCTTTATGCAAAATTATGTTATTCATTAATGACACCTTCCAAGAATTTATATCCTCATTAGATGTTTAGGGTTGGTAATAATGTTGAGATATCAACCCACAATCACCACACCCTAAGGACTTATGAGAAGGTGATAAACTCAACCCTACATATTGAAAGACAAAAAATATAAAAAGAACATTGCTTTAGAGTCACCTAAGTTCCTAAGAACAAAGGGTGGGCATACATGGTGTATTTTTTATGATAAAATATATAAAACTTCCCTCATGTTTCTATGTCACCCGAGTTATTAAGGATTAATGGGTGAGAATATGTGTTAAGGGAACACAAAAAACTCAAAAAATCAAGAAATAAGGGAAATCACTTAGAAAATAAACTAGTTTTAAGCCCAAATTGAACAATTGGTTCATTATAGATCCCAAACTAAAGATTGGTGAAAAGGAATGCTTGTGTTTTGAGTTATAAAATCACTTTGTGCACCAAGGTCCTACAATAATATCATTAACAGTTTATAATATATTTTAGAATTACATATGAAATGTATAAAAAGTGTGTTTAAAAGTTTTAGGTTTTTACCACAAGATTATTTATTTAGTTTACTAGAGTGAATTTATTATTGTGAAGGATGAATTCACTATTTAATAAAGCGAATTAATTATTTTTAGTAATAATTTCACTACTTTCCATAATAGTTTCACCTACATACAGGCCTAAAAATACATAGTTAGACAAAGAAAAAAGATAATTTCCCTGATCTATAGGATGATTTATCTAAAGTTCATAATAATTTGCTACTGTTTATTACAATTTCATCATCATTCAAAATGATTTTTCTACTATCTATGATGATTTTTATAGCCTTCATAATGAATTTTTTAATTTATTTATAATTTTGATGATGTTATTTATAATTTATTCATTCAGTCCTTTCTGCAAAAAATAGTGATAAAACAAATAAATTTGTAGGATGAATTTGTTTATGTTCAATGTAATTTCAATGTTTCTCTATATGAATTCACTATTACATAATCCTAAAAAATGTTGGAATAGAAGTTGATTAATTCATTGTTACCTACATTATTTCACCATTTTGGGAAATTCAGTTATGTAGTAAGAATTCACTATTTTATAGACCTATAGAAAAATAGGGAAATAATAATATGAATTCATTATTTTATATGATGAATTGGTTGTTATGTAGGACAAATTCACCATTTTTTAGGATGAATTAACCATTTAATAGTGAAAAATAACACATAAAAATTAGAGGATATGAAGTGAAAAGGGTCAACAAATGATTTTTATTCATTTATAGGGTTTAAGAATGTTTTGAAGAAGGTTTTGGGATGTGTCAGTCCCACTAGGTGTGCCAAATGTAACCATGAATATAATATAGGTTACTCTATTTGTTATTTATGCAAAACTCCCACACACACACACATACACACAAATCACAACTTCTCAAGCATGATTCCTTAGAGTGGGAAAGACTTGAAGTAACAAATTTAACAATTCAAATCATAAACAAGACATTTCACCTTCCATTTAGATGTTTCCTTGCATCCAACACACACACATGTTTATGCCTAGATGTAGATATCAAAGTCTTATTCAATGTCATGATATGAAATCCATAAAAATATATTAAATCACTATCTAAAATGATTTATGGACAATTTAGAATAACAGATATGAATCTTTCTTTGGATTTCTCCAAAGTTACTTTACACTAAAAATCTTGATGGTGGTCGATGGTAACCCTTCTATTTATAGATTTGCTAGATTTATTATAGACATTGGATTTAAATTAATATGTTTGTCTTGAATTAAATTCAATTTGGAGCTTCAAATCCATAAATATATTGAAAAGAGTTTGCATTAAAGAGGCATGGCTTTCCTTAATCTTGATATTTATTTGCATTATTTATAGTACTTGATAGCTTTCACGATGATGCCATCATTCCTAATATTTTTCGATGATGTCATCAACCACTTGGCCACTTATCATGATATTTAAAGAATAAATATAATTAATGAATATATAAATTAGTTAATTCCAAAAATTTATGGAATATCCATTTATATGAAGATTAAGATAATTAATAAAGTTTAATTAACTTAATTAAAGGTGAAGTGACTTTTATAATTGATGAACCACTTCACCTAATTAATCAAAAATGTCTTTTTAATGGTTTTAATTTGACTTGGAATGAATTAAGTGAAGATTCACATCAAGTGTACAAAATAATTTGGTGGTTTTAGTGATTTGTTTGCCATTGCTAAAAATTATTCTAATTATAATTTTGACATGTGAGTAGTGATAATTGAGTGTCTACAATGATGATCCTAGGGATACATTTAATTTTAAAATTGGATGGATTTTAGGTAATTGGAAACTTTCATTAGAGGAATTTTCATTGATGTAAGTGTCTAATTAGGATGTAAGTGTTCAGGTAGGTAAAAAATAGGCATAGGTATAAAACTTGTAAATATAGAAGATAAGAATTTATAAAACATTTTGAGTATGATAAAATGTATAATTCATCATAATAACATTGGATAAACTAAGAGATAAGTAATACACATAGAGAGAGAGTGTGTGTATGCAAGCATTTTTGTAGTGGAAAAGGTTTAAAATTTAAAGGAAGAACTAATTTCTATATTTTCCAAGGGTACAAGACTGAGGTGTTATATAATTTAAAAATAGTGTATATATTTTATGCAATGATGAATTTAAAGTTAATCAAGGTAAAAGATTATTATTCTTAGAGCTCCTAAATGAAGTTCCCTTACATAGTGACTACACACTATACGGAGATGGAATTGGATAGGATTAAAAGTATCCATATTGTATATAGATAAGAAGACAAGGTTAAATAAGTATTATTAAACTTTTGAATGCTTTTTTACACATTGGGGAAATATACCACAAACAAATATTAATATTAATCAGATGATAGTTAAGACCTAAATCATGTAAAACATTATGTCTTGAATGAAGTAACACATCATCTTTTGTGAAAACTTAGGACCTCATATATGAATACCACCTTGATGGATTCTTTGCATGCATGGAAGCTATAGTAATATGGTTTAAAATTATAGGGTGAATATAAAAATAAATTATATAAAAATTAAAAGGGAGGATTTATAATGATATAGTAGAAAAATGTATAGAAAGGGTGAGTGAAAAAAAAACAACAAAATTATCTTTGAAAAGGATCATGGCATAAAAATCCAAGAATAAAAAGGGTGAGGATAAGAGAGAAATTAATTCATGGATGAGTTTAAAAATATAAATCATCCTAGATTTTTGGGCTTCGCATCAATCAATAGATATATTGAGGAGGAGTTGGGAGCATTAAAATTAGAGGAAAGTGCATCAAATAAAGGTGTTGAAACATAACACCATGTATAAAAGCTCAAAATTGAATAAGGATGGAATGAATAAGCTCATATTAACTTTTTATAGAGTGGCAAACTATATTTAAATGTATGAAAT